>VXAD01007907.1:92334-269834 GCA_013399195.1 Dicrurus megarhynchus | reverse complement strand
GAAATAACATCTCACACAGAGGTGGTTGGTTCTGTAATTGCTTTAAAAACACATTTGTGAATGCCTGTAGTAATTCAAACTAAATCTGTTGTATATGTGCTAGACTACTCAGCTATACCAACTTGAATTTTTATGTTTCCATAGTTCAGTAAAGGACAACACAGAAATCTATATGAAAATTAAAGCTTATTAAGGCTAGGCCTTAATAAGCTCTTTTTCTTCCTGCAATGAATTAATGATGTGTTCCCACTTCAATGTAGGAAGGAATAAAGGAATTCACTTTATGAATGACAGCACAGTTTCCATGCATTCTGTTTCTTCTAGTCAGATAAGCTGATTGTTGAAAGAATAAAAGTATGTACTGACTGCGTTTGACTGAGGTTACTGAAACAAGGACCCTTGTAGCTTACAGAGAACTGGTGGTTAAATTCTGCTTCCCTGATAGACTTCCATTCCATGTTTGATTAGTATGCTTCATTATATGTAATTAAGATGATGGAGTCGGTGATTGCTTAAAGAGTGGGGATCGTTAGAGGTTCCAGAGACAATATCCTCACAAATGCATGAAGTCTGGGAAATAAACATAAAAAATGTCTAGTAGAGGAAAAGCAGTTCAAGAGTACAGCAATTTCAACATATGGCTGAGTCTGTAAAGCCACAATGCTAAAGCTGTGTCTTGTTTTCCTGTGGTGTCCTTTGGAGAAGAGGGGAAAAACACCCCATAAAACCCACCTAAGTCAGAGAATGATGTTGACTTAAGGAAAATGTTCTATCCTTGCCCAGTTTTAACATCTGCTGATGCTAATGGAAGTTGTTCACTTGCTGATGAGATAATACTGAAGTACTAATTGGCGATTAATACTTAAATTTGTAATTACTTAAGTTTAAATTAAAGTTATCCTTTTCCTCTGATTGTCAGGTATGCTGGTTCATTCCACAAATAAATGTACTTTATCCCAAGTTCTCTTTGAACACTGTCATAGCATCACAACATAATCGATGCTATTAACACATCAAGCTAGAGATTTACTCCTTTGCCAAAACTGTATGGTGCACTTGCATGAAGTATCAGTATATTGGGAAGATGCTGGGGACTGCTGAGATGATGTTCAGGAATCTGCAGTTTGGGCCTACCTTCTGGCTGATGTTAACATCTCTGTATTTACACAAGCGCAAATTTCATTGTGCTAAGTATGTCTGACAAGTCATCTACATCTTTATGTTAAATGGCTTTGCTTTTTCAAAACTAAAACTATCTATAATTCAACCACTTCATTGAAAGCTGCACACAGGTGTTTGGTGCACTGAGGCACTAAAATAATTTATGTCTATTAGTCTGACCCTTCTTAACATTAAAACAAAACTATTTTTGTTGTTTTCTTCAAAAAGCTTTCAATATGATGAATCTCCAATAAAACCAAATGCAACTTCTGATGATTTAAACTGATCTTTTAAAAGATAAATCAGATTCCATGGTTAGCACTGTAATCATCTTGTCATGCTTAGTGTGATTATTCACCTTTTAAAAGTAATAGCAAAGTTTTTCAGGTTCTGCAGTCTTCTGCAGGTTCCTGGAATGAAAGAACTGTATACATACCACCTAAAACAGACTGCTGGGTGAAGCTTTATATTTATGATTCCAAAACTCATAGGAAATTATATATTGACCTCATATTTAATCCAAATGTACTTTAACACAGGACAGGTTTTTCAAGACTTAAATGAATTTAGTGAAGGTTTCATTAGGAAATATTGGCAATATGTCCCTCAATTTGCTAGGAAAATAGTTGTGTCATTATCTGTCATCTTGCAAATAAACAGTTCAGTTAGGTGAGTGCATTTGAGAACTGCAGCTATGGCAGTCTGCCCTGTATTTTCAGCTGAATGTGTATGCCTTAGTCCATATTGATCTGAATTTAACACCAAATATTCAGTAAAGAAAAGGTTGGTTTTTTTTTTTTTTAATTACTTTGCAATCAAAGATTGCTTGTCTTGGGAGAAAAAAATCTTTTTCTAGAGGAAAAAGATTGTAATGATTTTCATGCAGCAAACTTACCTGGTGTTACATTTGGAGAGTATGTCGGCAATGCGTGCATCTTAAATGGACTGAAATTTTATTTTTAAACTTCCTTCTTTGATTTGGACAGTGCTGAATGGTAAGAATTTCTGTAAAATTGGATACATCCTGTCTTTTGTTGACAGAGCATAGACAACACTGTAGTTAACATCTTCTGAAACACAGTACTAATAAATACAATTAATGTTATTTTAATGGACATTTTTATGTTGCAGTGATCACTGTAAGCTTTCATAGTGAAGTACATTTAGTACATATGCTATTGCTACAGTACTAATTACATTTATTGCAATGGCTTTTGCTCTGTGTCTCAGCCCTGCTTTTGTGCGGTGGACTGTTTCATAGAGGCATGCTGATAAAATATATGCTATGAACACAGCAGATGGTATTAGAATAAATAAATGTTGAAGTTGGTTATAGCTGTCTGAAGGCCTCTTAGTTATGAAATACGTATCAGGGTTGGTCCCAAGGGTTTTGAGGATAACTGTGTCAAGAGAATATATGCTGAAAGGAGAGTCTGCTCTATATGGAGCTTTCCAAATCTGTTGATATAAACTTTGCCACATATACCACTTCTTATTTTTACCATTGCCATTCCTCAATCGCTCAAAGGTTGCTAACAAAAATAGGGTCCTGTTGCGGTGTGTACTCTGCAAATAAAGAAGGCAGGGGTGTACAATCCAGCATGGTGCCTAAGCTACTTTTATAAGGGTGCTTATAATATTAGTCTTGGAATGATAAATAGTGGAGTGCTGTCACTGCAGCAGCGCCCCTGGGCTAAGTAGCCGTTTTGAGAAGTGGGGCCAAAGACCATGGGCATGGTAAATGCGCAGCCTTGGAGTTACGACTCTTGAGGACAGCACTCGTGTCTGTCTAGCACTGGATGCTAGTGGAGGTATATCCACCTCTTGATTCCGAACTGCAGGAGGATAACTGATAACCACACCATATACTCAGTAGTTTATTACTTCTGCATAGGTAGTTGTGCTGTCCATGAAGCAGTATCAGACCTGTGCCAGATGTTTAAATTAGGTGAATCCATCTATGATTTTGGAATAAGAGCAGGTATATGAAGTGAAAGACTCTCAGGCCTGATTTACTGATTTTTTTTTTTTTCAGTCGTCATGCAATGTCTCTCATGCTGGCTTCTGCTGGGATAGAAGAACTGGTTCTTTTTAATTGCTGATATGCTTTGGGGCCTGAAGTATTTATTAAATTTTTAGTACTAGAAAACTGGTAGAGTATAACACTGAAAACTGGGGCCACAATGGAGAAAGGGATATTAAAAATAGAAAAGTAATAGGATACTTTGTTGCACTTCTAATGAGATGCTCAAAGCTGATCAAAGAGAGCACTGAAAGGAGAGGGTAAAGCCAACAAACCTCTTCATGTTTACCTCATTCCCTGGAATGTCATAACCCAGGGGAAAGGTGATTCCTGATTTATGGGCTGGATGTGGCTCCCCCTGAAGCAGCTGACCCGTCTTACAGCACAGTCCCTGACACCTGTGCAACCCTTTTGCCTCAGCTCTCCTGGGTAGATGGCTTGGGGATTCTATTTCTGAGAGTCTAGCTGGCAACAGGACCTGTGCCCAGTGAAAGTGGCACGTTCACCCTGTGGCAGGAGAGTGGGCATGTGTAGGAATAAAGAGCTCACTTAGTGAAGAATTTCCCTGACGTGGAGAGTTGCCAGTGAGCGGAGTGTACAATGTGATCTGGGTAGTGCAGGGAGGTCAGTCCTTCATAAGTGGAGGAGACCATTAAATAGAGCAGGATTTCAGGAAGCTGGGACTGAAAATATGGAGAAAGAGGAGATAAAGAAGGGGAAATGATGAGAGTTTAAAAACAGGAAGCACCATGGAAAATGACATTACTGGACATGAGTAAGACTGTAAGACTTGGTGCAGAAGAAAGGGTCTCCCCAGGGATAGGTACTTATGCCAATTAAGGGAATGGATGCAATAGAAGTGGGGTGGGAAACATGTTTTCCTGCAAGCAAATTTTTGTGTGCAAAAAGTTTACTGTATTTTTGTTAGACATCTCTGGAAAATCCATGTGATTATGGGAGTAAACTGCTATTGTCTCACTAGAACTGAGTGGAGAGAGATTAATCTTTGCTACGGGTATGTTCAGAAGACCCGTCATCTACTCTCTTACCACCTAAGGGGAAATATCTGTTGAAAGTGTAGTTCAGGTTGACATTAGTGGTGAGAGAGAAGATGAACAGCCCACTCTTGATGTGGTGATGATTGATATGCTAGTGTGATTGTGGTCAATCAAATGGTCAAGTCAGGCTCTAAACAAGAGTGTTCCAGACTTGATGGCTTTGAAGCTGTGGTTTAAAAAGGAAATGTCTTCTGGCTAAAAGGCTGCACACTAACCATTTGGATTTAAGTTTGGAAGCTACAGTTCTTCCTTGAAATTGTATATAAACCATAAAAATTATGGCAGAAATTATTTTCCTGAATTTCAGACTTTTGTTTCATGTACTTTCTTTCACTTGTGACAATTGGAGATCTTTCTAGTTCTCCCATATATGCCTGCTGGGCTTGGTGATACCTCCTGTAGTCAGTCTATATTGATATATAGCACTACCAGGCCCAGCTCCTTTGGATTAGAAGCCCATTTCCTGTGTCCTGTATCTGCTTTCAGAACCTGCCATTGCAGCTTACTGCTCTTTCCCATCTTGAAGGTTAGAAGAGGATTAGGAAATGAGGAGAGATGAGTGCTGGAAGTCAGGCAAAATGAGGGAAGTCCCACAAGTTCCTGGATGTTCTCACTGCTGCTCTGGGATCAGAAATTCTCTTCTGTCTCAAGAGGGAGGGGAAAAACTGATTCTGTGACATCTCATTACAATACTGCCACATGCTTCATTCCCAAGTAAAGTGAAAACTTTGAATTAGTTGACTTAAAAAGCTGGCCAGAAATGCATGAAAAAATACGTGCAATATTTAGGAGAATCTACCACAGAAATGTCCGGAAGTACACTTATTTTCACATGCTGTTGTTATTTTCTGCTGTTCTTAAGACATTCTTATGGGCAAGAAAGCCTGCATTTTTTGTGGTAGTTTTTAATTCTTCTGCAGCTGGTGTTCCTGTGTCTGTTGGGATACTTGATCATGAAAACAGGCCTTCAAGCAGACTCAGTTTACTCTATGGCATATGCCACAAGTGTGATGCAGCATCGGAAATGTCCTTCTGTATGTGTGGTGTAGAGCTGATTTTAGGTAATGTAGTAACTGTTAGACTTGG
This sequence comes from Dicrurus megarhynchus, assembly GCA_013399195.1. Taxonomy (NCBI): domain Eukaryota; kingdom Metazoa; phylum Chordata; class Aves; order Passeriformes; family Dicruridae; genus Dicrurus; species Dicrurus megarhynchus. Next base: position 264,506 of record VXAD01007907.1, on the reverse strand, counting down.
GGCTTGGGGTGTCTGGCAGTTTAGCCTGGTATCTGCACAAAAGTCTCATAGCTGAGCACCAGAAGCAGTAAGGTGATAGATGATGGCCAAAATTGTAGCTCACTTTGGACAGTAGGCTGCCCAAAGTAGCAGACCTGTCAATTCTAGTAAAGATCAGGACAAAGAGGAAACTCAGTGCCACTAAAAATGTAATTATTTTTAGTTCTTCAAAGTAATTCTGTGGAATAGTCTGCTAAAAGAATAATGCAAAAGATTCTGAATTTTAAAGTTTAGTCTTGTATTGCTCACAGACTCCTTCAGTGACAAGGATGTTGTCTTTCGATGACACTAGGTGAATTGTTAGGTGAATAATTTTTGCCTAGATTTCTCTCTTTTTCTTAAAAATGTGTGTGACATTTTATTTGGAGAGCACCAGCTGTGTTGGCCCTAATCACGTATCACTTAGGTGAGGTTGAGGTGTGACACTCAATGTTGTTGCAAAAGACATACTGTCAAAGGACTTTCTTTATGGATTTTGAGTTCAGGGCATGTGTATTATTACCAAAATCCTGTTGGGGTTATGGTGGCAGTTTTTATGGTAAAGAATTGTAGCTGATCAGTTTGGAGAACTGTGCAGTTTAATCTGTGGCTTGTGAGTGTGCACTTGTGTAAGAAGCACGGTTTGTACAAAGCTTCACTAGTGAATGCCAGTGACAAACTTTGAAAGATTTTAGTGTTGCTTGTTGCTTAACCAGTGAGCAAATGTGAACCATTTCATCTTCCTCCTTGATCACTGGTGCAACTGCGCTCTCCAGTATTGAATAAACGGTCCCCTGTTAGAACAACTGACATCTGGAAGACTCTTCACAGTACTTCACATAGCAATGTTCTGACTCAGCCATTAGTTGTCAGAGCTCAAATTGGGGTCATCTCAAGAAATCTGTAATGCCTTTTACTTCTAGCAAGAGCTGGCCTGAAAATCTGCTTAATGCTGTCATTCAAAATTTACATGGTTTCATTAGGCTTATTAAAAGCAATGAAAAATGCAGCAGTACGTAACACTGATAAAGCCTTTTCACCTTGCTATTTCAAATCACGTTTACGGACGATGGATTTAGCTTCCCACTAGCCCTGGGCAGAGGTATTATCTCCATTTTATGGACAAGAAAACTGAGTTAGATTCAATGACTTGTCCAAGGTCATACGTAAGACTGATGGTACTGGGGAGAAAAAAATGTTCAGATTTCTGCCTTAATTAAGTGGTAATTTTTTTGAATAAACTCAGTGTCTTAGAAAAGATGCATCGATGTCTTTGTCTTTAGGGTTTTAAAAATAATTTTGAGGATTAATTTTGCGAGCAATGAATCACTATTCCCCTAAGAAACATGATTCTCACGACTGAGAATATTAAGAAGAATTCATCCTTTTTTGTAGACTTCACTTCACTGCTTCCTACAAAAACTTTGTTGTAGTCCACTTTGGCTCTGTTGTTGTCTGCCTTTGTGAAATAAAGCTGCCCTCATTATTTAGCATTCTTCCATTTGCATATGTACAAGAGGGAACAGCTGCTTTCTGCAGGGATTTTGTGTACTCATTCATATTCCCACAGTGGTGGCCTTGTTCTGAAACACACTGCTACCCTGTGGAAAAGCAGAATAATACATGGACAATGTAGCAATCAGTCTGTTATTAAACATTTGGAAGTACAGCCTTAAGGGGAAAAATAAAAACACAGAGTTATAGTTTTGACTCTGAAGCAAGTGCCATGTAATGATGATGTATAAGAGTCTCTTCCTCTTAAGGCTCCTGGAAAGAAATCTTTTGGAAAGAAATTTTGCAGTCCTCCTTAGTTTTTGAAAAACAAATCTAATTTTACTACTAAGAATGTTTTGTGTTCTAAAAGGGAAAAAAGTGATAATGCTTATTTCTCATTTGAAGGGGATCTTGGACATGCCATCTTAGCTATTGATATATTCATGCACAGAAAATTATATTGATATAAACTTGAGATTTCCAAGCATGAGCCAGACAAAAGTTCATTTCCCAAAGATTTGTGAATAGTGAGGCAGTCACAGGAGTTTGGTCCTTCCTTCCTTCCTTCCTTCCTTTTCTTTTTTTATTTTTTTTATAACATTTTTACTGTGTATTTTCTGATGCCTAAACTTAGATTTTAAGAGAACTAAAGCTCTAGCTGGACATGTATGAACACAATTAAAGAATACAATTTGTACACGTCGGGTAAAAATGCAACATCTCTGTGACTTCTGAGAACTTTGCTTTTTAAAAAAAGTAAGTACATTCACTTTGCTTTTGTCTTTAAAATTTTGAAGAATTAAAGTGACTTTGAGGAAGCATATCCAATTTTATCCCAAAGCATCAAGGCATGCATATACATGAGGTTGTGGAAACCTGTGCAGTTAAAATTGGAAGTCTTAGAAAGTGATAGTTACAACTGCACCAGTCATTTAAAATAATGTAAAACAAGTATGAAGCAAATGCTTCCTTGCTGGAATTTTCTTTCTTGATATTTTATCACCTTCTACTATTGGTCTTGTTTTAGTAGTAGCGGAGTGTATTAAAATATTTTAAAGAGGGAGGAAAGCACTTACTGAATTATTAATATTCTGTTTATGGAGATCTGAAAAAAATGGAAGGTCATAGTCTGACCCAGAGACCTTGGCAGTGTCCTTTAAACAAGCATTAATCATATGTAGTGCATCAAATCATCATGTGCAAGATAACACTAGTGACCTCTCCAACTGAGAATAACAAATTACTCTTAATTTTCCTTTCTGTACATGACAGAAGTGTTGACAACCTCTGTATATTTTTCCTTTTGCCCTGTACCTAATCAACTGATCATTTTCAATACAAAATTTTCCTTGAAGTGTATCTTTTCACTCCTGTTTCTGCACGATAGGGACCTGTGTAGTGAAACATGTAATGATTAGTCATCATCTGTGTATGTTTATGTCTAAAATCAAAATACTTTCTGCATCTTTGATGAAATGACATACAGAAAAAAGAGAATTGGATTACATTAACTAGTTAAAATATATAAAATTTTTAAAGCTGTTCTTAAAAATGCAGGTAATAAAACACCATGCTACAGCATTCTTGGAGAAGATACATACTGCTTGAAACATTTTTTTGGATAATATCTTTATTCATATGAAAAACCTGACATAATCATGCATGATCTTCTACATCACCTGTGTGAAAGCTACTTAAAAGTCCTAAAAAGGGGTCATTAGTATTTGTAACAGGAGTTGTGATGTGCTCAGAGACATGACTTTATATGCATTTGGAAAGTCTGAATAAATATTTTAGAGCTAAACTGAAGACTTAATTGCCTGTCAGCTGCTGAAAAGATCTTGTTAAACCAATTATAGCCCTATAATCCTGTAGTCTTCATTCTGTTATGGGCTACACTGCAACTATAGGGAACTGGAGGAATCCATGGGATTGGCGTGCCTTAAAGGGTTAACAGGCACCTTAGGCAGTATTTCATGACCCTTGCTGCCTTTACAGAAATTGCTCCAGGATTTCAGCATTCTGGCCTGTCAGTCTTGCCATTGCTCTGCCACCTGCGGTCTGATCTCTCCAGCTGGTTTTCTTCTCCCATTTTTGCAGCCTGGCCTTAAGTGTGAGCTACGGCTGCTTGGCTGAGCTCTGCAGAGACTTGGAGCTCATTCTCTATCCTGCTGTTCCTTCAGCTCTTTGCCATGGATTTGGAGGCAAAAGCAGTGGGCCATTTGTTGGCACCTTGGGGTGCTGCACATCAGGAGTCTGGCCTTGCTTTGTCTTTCACTGCTGATGCCAGCTCTTAGTCTGTCTCACCAGTTGTTTTTCCTGACTGAATTTCACTGAATGGCAGTGGCTCAGAGTTCACAGAAGTCTAATATAATTTTAGGATTTTGCTCTAGCTGCAGACCTTCTTGATGGCATTTGTTTACTTGTTTGTTCTTTCTGGCACTCATATCACTTAGAGACCAAATTAGCAGCCTCTGGTGCTAGTTGCTAAAACTGAATGGTTCATAGAAGAATGCATGAGTAGAGAAGGACATCAGATTAAATCTCAGAAGGCTGAGCATTTTCAAGTACCATGGAACATCATTTTAAGGAGTTGTAATGAGTGGCTAAGTAAACTCTGTGTTTTAGCCATGTTGCTGGAAGTTTCCAGGAAAACCCTCTGAGTGGTGGTTTCAATCTCCGTCCACTGGTCAGTCAAGAACAAGTATAGTTGGGTTTTTTCAACTAACCAGCTAGGAAAATTGTCAGTAGGGTAAAGTGAAACCCTCTTGTTTGATCGTATAGGCAATGTCTAGGGTACTCTTCGTGTTCACATCAGTTGCTCTTTCCATTGATTCCTTGGGGTATTACAAATTAGAGAAGATTAGATACTCTTTCCATAATCCAATTAAATATTGAAGCTACATTTGAGTTGTAACATTATTGCTTTGCTGGAATCCCCTGTCAGAGTTTTGCCATAGGTTTAAAATTCCTAAGCCAGATCATATTCTGTATTAGAGAAACCTTAAAAAAAAGAATGCTTTGTGCCACAGCTTCCAGCTCAGTGAAAAATTAAGAAAAATTAATGATACGAGCCACTCTGCAATTTATAATCCTCCACATACCTACACAATGCCTTTTTTTTCTAATAGACTTGCATTCTAGTATGCTTTTTAACCAGTAAGTTTCAGATTTCATCTTTTTTTAATGACTTGCCTCAAGGGAAGATCTAGAATTTTAGTTCTAGAAAATTATTTCTGTTCTAAGTTTTAGTTTCTAATTGGCTAAAACTCCTGCAGAACTTGCATAGAGAGTGTTTTATGTACTGCAGTGTACAGTGCTGTAGGATAATAACTCTGCCTAAATCGCCTCTTCTTCTACTCAGCCTTAAGAGGACACCAAAAATGACACAGTTGTGAAATTCAGTATTTGCATCTCTGTCATCATAGGTAGCTTCAGATGGTTAGTCCAGTCTCTTATTTTTAGAAAGTTAATTGCTTCTTATGGTGGAAGAAAGAGAGTCAGTAGATTGGTGTGTCTTTTTGTTTTTTTTTCTTTTTTTCTTCCTATATGCTGACTTGTTTTGTGCTGCAGCTCACATCTTTCACCCGTCAAGAGTTATTGTTCAGCAGTGACACCTTCACCTTTCTGTGTTTAACAAGTTAGTGTTAGTGATAAACTTTAGGCCGTTCCATATTGTACAATGTCTTCAGTCACGTTTTTTGTATTTTAAGACAAGATTTCAGCAGTGACAAAATGGAATATGCTGATTTTGGGGTTGTTCATCTGTTTAAGAAAATTCTGTTGGTCTTTGTTTTAATGGCCTTTAGTACTGAAGTTCATTGCCCTCTCAAGTTAGTGCTCCTACTATAGCTTTTTCTTTTTTTTTCCTGTGGATATATTTCAGATTAAAATAATCAAGCACATCAAGTTTGTGATGTATGCTGTGACTGTACGTGATGACTAAGTTAGTGTTCTGTGCTGTGCCAGTTTTATTTAAGTTCATTTCCGGATCCAGACTGCATTTCTAGAGCCAGCTGGATAATTTAGGCTCGTAGCCTAGTAATTAATGTATTGTCCAAACCAGCATGTTTCAGTTTGTCTTCTGACCATCAGTCTCTCTGATTTTTCTCTTAATGCTTGCTTTCTTTTTTAAACAATCAAACTCCCACCTTGGTCTGCCTACCAACTTTTTAATGCTGTCTTTCTGTAGATCAAGAAGGAAAATTTTAAGAATTAAACAGTTGTGATGTTCTAACACAGATTTAGTTCTGTGTGGACATTAAAGTTGTTATGCCTTGTACAGCTGATAAAGTATCATGCTTCTCTGAAATAAGTTAACAAGAACCATAAGAACCATGATGATTGATCATGCAAATTAGTGTTTTAAGGGTTTCTGCTTTATTGGTCCTTAAACACAAGTTCTTACATTTGTACCTTATAAAATATTTTCAGATTTACTCCTATAAGTTGTCAATTTATTTGCATATTTTATCTTCTGCTGTTGTATACCATAGCAAATTAAGCATGAATAGCTTCATAGATATGAAAGATTAGTATGAATTTAGTGTGTAACTAGGACTACTGTCCACATGAATTCTTCTTGGTTGTTTAGAAAAATATGCTTTGATTAATAGTTGCCTCTTGTAGGGGTAGAAATCTTGAAATGGAAAAAAATCTTGAAGGACTATGCAAGTCTTTGTTGTAAACTTCAGTTCCGAGCTACAGAGGTATATGTAGATGTAACTAAATATTTTTGTCTCTGTTTAATTAAAGTTTATTTTTTTTATTTCCTCACTATGGGTTTCATGGTGACCTTTTTTCTTTTTGTGTAATCTTAATTTAGTGGTACTGCTTCAGCTCATTTTTTAAAAAAATAAAAGATGCTAATTTACTTGTATTTACACAGATGGCCATCTCATTTTTTCACTGAGCAATATGCTACAACACATTATTTTCCTGCTGATTTTCTGTTTCTATAGAAATTTCTTGATTAAAAAAAAATAATTGTGTGACTTCATAATTACAGTAATTTTAACCTTAGTAATAAAAAAAAGGTCAGGAGGGTACTTTTTGGAGCCGTAAAATATGACAGTAGATGCTGTCTCAAAGAAATAATTAAATGGAGAGGTGATAGTATGTGTGAGGGGATCTTTCTGAGAGTATTTGTAAACTTCTGATTTCTAAATGTTGCCTTCAGGCTTGGTAAGAAAAGCTCAGTGTTTGTAAAGATTATCCTGACAGCAATATGCTGGGTCAATTGTCAAGACATGTTTAGCACAGGGGGATGTATTAATCTGCTACAGCTACCACTGTAAGTGGGTGGAATAAATAGAGGGCTCAAGCAGATGAAGAGGGATTAACTGTGTAAATTGAGCAAACTCTTCAATCACTAAACCACTGATTTTGCAAAGGATTAGTCTGCTTTTGCAAATATTGATTACTGATTTGTTACTGGGAATGAAGATGATATAACTTGTGCAGTTGCTATGTAGTAAGCTATGTGAAGTGTACATCATTCATATTAATGGGATTGTCATAGGCATTACAGAAACTGACAGATTTATTAGAGCAGTGCTCTTAACATTGTCATGGTTAAAGTTGTGTCAGCATTTCCATTAAAAGTTCAATTTTCTTTTTTTTGATGTTCATAGATCAACTTTAATATTTACTCCATTAAAATTTGGTAATACCATTTTATAGCTTTGACACAGTTATTTTTGTGCTCTTTTAAAGAGAACAGAATGAACACATTTTTAAATTAGAAGATAATACTGTATATTAGTTTAAAACAAATGTTTGCAGGTTTGAATTCTTTGTTTTTAGGGCAACTTTTGAGTGTGCATGTTCACAAGTTTCATTATGCCAGGTGATAGAGAAGTGATGTGTGTTAGCTAGTTGCTATAAAGTGAAAATAATTGAGGATTTTTTTGTATAAATGAGCTCTTTTGCCTGTATAAAAGCTTGTCTGGCTTCTTTCCAGTGCTGCTAGTTATCTGATATAGGTTATTATGCTGCATATAAATCCTGTCCCACTGATGTCCACAGACCGTAATACTATCACTGAATACTGTCACCAGACCAAGCAATGCTACTCCGTTATCAGGTTCAGTTAATTCATACACCATTAATGTTATAACTGGTTCAAGTTTCAACAGTGGTTGCATTCACTGGGTGGTTTGTCTTGCTAATCCTTGATTAGATTTATTTGCAGAGATAGGTTTAAGGAAAATTCAGGTGTGGTATGAGAATCAAGGGACAAAAAAATGAAAGTTCAGTGAGTTTGGACAGAATCCCACTGACATTTATTCATCTACTTCATCATTGTAAAAGTCTTAAGTTGTAAAATATGCCCATTTCTCTTGATGTGTCAACTTTTTCCTCTTACACAGATATTAAAAAACTCAATCACGGCTCTTCTCTTGAGTCTCTCTTTTCCCAAATTGTGACCCCTGTTGTAGCATTTGATAGTATCTGTGATTTATAAACTTCCAATCCCTTAACTTTTGGTATTTCCCATGGTAGATGCTGAAGGAAACCTGTATGTGTTTACCGTAGGAAAAGATGAGCTGGCATCTTGCAAGTTATATAAGCAATCCTCTTTCATTTTTAGATTTCAATCCCATATATGGTTTCCTAATAAAAACAATTGTTTCTAACTGTAAATAAAAAATATTATTTCAGGTATTTCTATTTGATACTAAAGCCAGTAAGAACTGCAAAGGGTCATCTGAGAAACATTATGTAGCTTGGTGCAAGTTAGGAAGATCTTTGAAAAATTAAATGATATTTCCATTGACTAGATGTAACAAAATGGGATTTATGGGAGAATTGGAACAGTTGGTCAGATCTCCTTTCTCTTGTTCAGAGACAAACAGCTTCTCCCAGAACTCTTGTTGCTTTTGTCTTCAAGTGTAAGTTTTTTTTTCTGGACCCTTCACATGGACTGGAAAATAGTGCAGTCATTCAGAAAACTTGGGAGTTGATATTGGAAGGTAGTTCTTCTTGTCATTCTCAGTATACTCCAAGGTGAATGGCAACTGAAATTTACATCTGGAAAGCTTTCAGGAAGCACAGGAGTGTTCTGCTGGCTTCCTGCAGTGTGCTGTGCTGGCTTCTTACAGTGTTTCCCTTGTTCTTTTCAGTTAGGTCCCATGCAATTACAGCAAAACAGGAGAATATTTTATCTTTGTAGTAGCAACCTCCTTGTGAGAGGAGGTTTGAAAACAGTGATGTGTTTTTTGAACTGTAAAACCTTGGGATTTTTATTACCTCTTTGTTACCTCTTTCAGAGTACTTGGAAATAAAGGCACTGTATAAGTCACTTTTGATTTTCTTGCCTTTAATTTTTCTCATGGTCTTGCTCTGTAGATTCATTTTTCTAACTGCAGTGTTATCATTGCAAGAGACTGTAATTCTACCAGAACTTCCTACTTCTACATACTGAATTATATTTGATCAGCATTTTGTGTGCTGCAGTAAAGAAAACTTGAAAGGCTTGTATGAGACTTTCTTCTTCTGTTATTATTTTAAAAAAGCTTGCCTTTACATGCAGACTGCATGTGTAAAGTGTAAAGTCATACCTCCATCTTAAACCAAATTAGCTTTCAAATGCAGAGGAGCTTTGAGTGTGATAGTTCACTCATCACTGAGCATAGCTTTTTACTTAAATTATCAGTAGTAGAAGAAATGTATCAAAAATAAGGCAATGAGGCAGAACATTCAAATAATTTTGTATTTGCAGGAATACATAAAATGTGGAAAACGAAAACTGGCTTAGGACCTCTTCATTGAAATCTGCAACTGCCAGTTTTAAAGATGTGTTTCTAACTGACTGTAGGAATTTGAATATTTTCCTTCATACAGATGAAAGATTTTTCAGCTCCAACCAGTAATGTTAAAACTTTTTCTGATCAAGGATATGAGCTGTTGGAGTATTTAAAATGCACAAAGTGTGTATGTATGTTTCCTTTCAGAAGTTTAGCAGGCCAAGCCTTTGGCCAAGAGTCAGAACATTTGGAACTTTGCAGACTACACAGCTAATCCAAGAGGGCTGCCAGTTGGCATAAGTGACTTCCATATATAAAACCTCATGCAATTTACATTGAGGTTTTTGTTGGTTTTTCATGGCAGTCTGAGAATTTCCTTGTTTCCCAGGATTTCTTGGGTATTGCTTATTGTATTGATGGTGTGTTATGCTTCTGATCAGAGCACTAGTTAAAGGTTCCCCTTGCTAAAATATCCCTCTCACAGACTGAAATTCACATTGGAAGATTTTTCTCTTTAGCTAAATTTGGTACTTCTCAAACTGTACTGTTTTGGTTTTTTCCTTCATTTTCTTTCCTTTTTTTTCCTTAAGACTTTTAAAAGGGGCTTAAACTAGCTTCTGGAAACAGAAAAATTTAGGAAAGTATGTATGCACACTAGAACTCAGTCAGGAGAAGAGACAGGGTAAAAAATTTGGGAAATTATAGAATTAAGAGGAAAAAAATTTATATGCTTTTTGTTTAATGAATGTGTGATTTGTGGAAAATCTAACTTGCATGGTATTGCCAAAATTCGGGTAGGAGTTCACTGGGCTCTGCAAGATCTGTCAAAATATTGTTTAGTAATAAATGCTTGAATTACTAGGACATTGAGAATAAAAGGACATATACTACTAATTTTGAAATATAATTGAAAAGTTCATTGTTTAGCTTTGCAATAAATGACATTTGGCCGTTTTTCTGCCAAAACATATTAAATCATTCTTATATTCAGTTAAATAGTTGTCATTGCTTAGTCTCAGTGTAGGCTTATTTACTGAAATAAAAGGGCCAGTTGCCTGAAGATGGAATTTTAGACCCTTCAAAAGTACTAATTAAAAGCATTATGACAAAATAAGAAAAGTAATAGAGAACTTCTAGTTCTGATTACCTCAGGTTTTCCTTAAGGTGCTGTGATATGTGGGTATTTCTAAGGGATTCTTATGTGTACCAGGTGGCTGTTTAAAAATAATAGTAAATTGCAGAGCTCAATTGTAGTATTACCTTTTCCAGGTGTTTTAGATGTTAAGCTGAAAATTGTATTTTTCACCTGGGAGTATTAAATGATAGCTTTTAACTTGCTGTTTGATAAACCTATAGGACTTTCTTCCTGTTAGCCATCTGGGAATACAGGAATCATGATATGTTTAAAGATGCTATCCATATGCAATTTGACATCATGCTGGTCATACTCCAGCTGTAGACTCTTTATTCCTGGCCTTTTAATTTTCTGTGATTAGCTAACAGCACCTTCTGTGGTTCAAGCTATCATGTAGACATTCTGAGTCTTTACTTAAAGTTTCTAATCAAAATTGGGTGTGTGTGCTTGTCTGTGAGACAACGCTGGGAAATTTCAGCTTGCCTGCACAATTTCGTGAGACTTCCCAGTGCCTCTAATTGATCCATGATGGTCTGTTTTGACTTGGTTCTATCTGCAAAGCAGGGGCATTGTTTTTATCTCTGTGGTTTCCTGCCTACTTTATTTCTCATAACACTGTTTGAAGCTGTTGCACTGGCAGAATTTGTATTGCCAATCTCTACCACTGAGGCACTTTTCTGGTAGCTGTAATGTGGCCCTCTGGATGACTGAAACCGGTCTTGTGCTGAAATGATTGAGTAAACCTTAGTGATTCTTTAAACAAAACTTTTGCATGCCTTACAACATTTTTGAATGCCTTGCATTGCAGTGGTGTGAGTGGGAGACCTTGTATAAGAGACCTTTTCTTTGCTGCTGTATCTTTCTTTCTTCTTGCCTCAGAATCTTTGAGAAACAGCAAAACTGGGAAGGCTGCTTTGGTGAAGTATTCAGTGGCCCCTCTTCTAACCCTGTAGGATAATGCCTGCTCACAGCAAAAAACATCAGTTTTTAAAATTTCCCCTCCCATCCCCCCATGTGCCATGGGTGCCATTTGTGAAATTTTAATAAATACCTGTGTAAAAGTTAAATCTGGATCAAAGCCATTAACTCCTCTGTACATTAAGATGCTATGCAAAATGTAATGGTGGATGTTTTAGAAGCAATTTGAAAATCATCCAAAGAATGCACAAATCCAGGACAATATTAGTTTATAAATTCAGAGTTAAGTTTGTATGAAGAGTATGTGATCCAGGATAATTCCATTTGGCTGTGGATCCTAATGAATGGAGTTGTAACTGGCTGACTCCTGTATTTTGTTAAAAGAAAAACTAAAAGTTCTTTGTCAAATGAAATGGTACAATTACTAAAGAAACTTTGCTCAGAAAACACATGAGGATTGAAAAGCCATAAATGTAAGATTTAAAAAATTTAAAATAACTAAATACACAGTTTAGGGGCTAAATGACTAAAAGAGGTCTCATGCTAACTGCTTCAAAGAACTAGATTTAGTTTCTGTAAAGAATCCATTGCAGTCGTTTTTACGCTGCCTGGCCCACTGCCTTCTCCTCTGCTTACAGGAAGGAAGGGAAGAGAAAGGCTTATAGCACTGGCCTTCTAAGGGACAAGTGCAGAAGAAATACTCAGTATTTAAGCCTCTGAGGATGTGGTATTAGTGTTTGTAACCCAAACTTCATATCCCAAATTAGAAAGAATTAAAACCAGAAACAGATGACAGCACTTTAAGTATTCTTTATGAAACATTAAGAATTTTTATTCTTTATTCTAATTATACTGCTGGCTCTTCTTAGAGGAATATATAAGGGCAAGTTATTATGTGAAAATTTTTGTAAACTCTTAAGTGATCACAATGGGTAATGCTAGGGATGGCTCCAGAGCAAAACTTCATAGACTAGGCAGCCTTTGGAACAAGCACTTTGAAGACCAAAATACTGACTTTTTGTGAACCAATGTTTCAAAAGCTAAACATTTTTATTACATTTTTTCCAGGAATGAAGTGTGTTTTCTTTAACATTTATCTTTTGATTTTTGCATGTTAAACTAATTCAGAGCTACTAGGCTTCTACAGTTGCAAAATGCTGAAGTAGTCTTTGTGAAAGTGTTCAAGACAGTTAATGAAATGAATGAGATTATACGTGATCTTCCTACTGATAACTTTTCTTTCATCAGACTAAGAAATGGGATTTTTTTTCCAAATTCAGTATGCATTAATCTTCTCTTTAATTAAAAAAAAAAAAGTAAGGAGAAGATATGCATATGAAAATAAACCACCTCCTCTTTAGCCTAGATTCACAGTGCTTGTGCAACAGATGTGACTCCAGTGTATTGCTATGTACAGATTCAAAGATAATTGAATCCTTCTGTAGCAGCTATTAAAAATGGGTAAATGCTGTATTTCCAGATCAAAATGAGATGGAGAGCTATGAAGAATTTTGGAAGAAGTGTGTGAGAAGGGGGGTAGGAGGGAAGAAAAGAAGATAAAATAACTTTTTTGTGTTGCTAGAAACATTGCTCCTTCTTTGCTCAACTTTAACACAAATATTTTTAGAATATCTCTGCCAATTTTGTATTGCAGCCTGAGAGATAGCATAAGAGCCCTGTGCTCGAGGACAAAACCACCTATTTTCTGCATTCCCTGCAGGAGCAGGCTGTCCTTATGTGCCAAAAGACGAGCTGGTGGGGAAGAAGACCAGCCTGGCTGAACAGGGACCTTTTGCTGGAACTCTGGGAAAAAAAGAGTTTATGACCTTTGAAAGAAGAGGCAGGCAACTCAGGAAGAGTACGAGTATGTTGTTAGGTCATGTAGAAAGAAAATTAGAAAGGCAAAAACTTAATTTGTCCGCCACTGTGAAAGATAATAAGAAGCGGTTTTATAAATATGTTAACAAAAAAAAGAAGGCCAAGGAGAATCTCCATCCCTTGTTAGGTTCAGAGGTGGAACACTATTATCAAGGATGAGCAAAAGGCTGAGGTCCTTTGTGCCTTCTTTGCCTCAGTCTTGAACAGAAAGACCAAATATCCTCAGGGCAGCCAGCCCTCTGAACTGCTAGAAAGGGACAGGGAGCAGAAGAGACCCTTGAAAGCCAGGAGGAAGTAGTTAGTGACCTGCTGTGCCACTCAGACATTCACTAATCTGTGGGGCTGGATGAATTCATCCAAGGGTACTGAGGGAGCTGGCAGAAGAGCTCGCCAAGTCATTCCATAATTTTTCGTCAGTCGTGGCTCACTGGGGAGGTCCCAGGTGACTGAAGGTTGGCTAATGTGACGCACATTCACACAAAGGGCTGGAAGGAGGATCCAGAGAACTACAGGCATGTCAGCCTGACTTCAGTGCCAAAGAAAGTTATGGAACAGATCATCTTTAGTGCCATCATGCAGCACATACAGGACAACCAGGGGATCAGGCCCAGCCAGCAGGAGTCTGGGAAAGGCAGGTCCTGCTTGACCAACCTGATCTCCTTTTATGACCAGGTACCCACCTAGGGAATGAGGGAAGGGCTGTGGGTGTTTTCTCCTTAGACTTCAGTAAAGTCTTTGACACTGTCTCCTGCACATTCTGGAGCAGCTGGCAGCCCATGGCTTGTACCAGTGAACTCTTCACTGGCTAAAAAGCTGGCTGGCTGGCTGGGCTCAGAGAGTGGGGGTGAATGGAGTTACATCCCGTTGTGTCGGTACTGGGACCAGTTCTGTCTAATATCTTTATCAATTATTTGGTTGAGGGGTTCGGGTGCACCCTCAGTAAGTTCTCAGATGACACTAAAGGTTTTCAGTGCAGTAAAAAGGAAGCTTAAAAAAATTTTAAATAATTGTATTATTAATTATAATCATATTATTATATTTTTTTAGTTAGAGGAGGATAAAGAAATAGCAATCACTGTTTTCTCCATATAATCAAACAAATGTATTTTTTCCTGTCAGTTTTCTTTTACAAGGAATCAAGAATAGTGAATTATTCTTATTTGAGCAAGATGACTTTACCATTATAATGGTTAAACCTCTGGTCCTCTACTAGGAAAGCAAGCTGTAATCAGCCATTTAGCTGTTACTGAATTACACTTATCTCCACTTTGCCTGTTTAACTTCCCATAAGCATGCTAAGCACCTCTTTAGAATGCACTGACCTCTGATTATTTCTTGCTTTATGTATCCCTTAGCCCACATTGCAGAAGTAAAAAAAAAATCCTATTGGTAAACAGTGCAGAATAATAAAACCTGGTTTTGCTTTATTTATTTTGTATACAGGATGAAATTTTTACATCTTTAGGTCCTCCAAAAATCAAAATTCCAGGCACAATGGTTGCATTTCATGCTGTGAAGTGACACTGATGAAACTTGTTTTTATGTAATGGACCAAATTCACTGTTGCAGTAAGGTGAAAAATTACATCATTCAGGCTTTTGCCTGTTTGATTACCAAGCTGCAAAAATTGTAGTTGTGCCAGAAACCATAGTTTTGAGATCTTTCTGAATCACAAGTTATTCTGTTTGTGGGAGTTGTGCAGTGGAACCTGTACATTAATACACCTATGTTAATAACATTAATGTTTTTCTGAAGTCAAAGCATGACTGGTAAAGCTGGCTTTATGCTTGAGTGAGAGCATTTCACTTTCTTTTCACTGGAGGAATTTTTAGCCTGGCAGCAATAGTATTATAATAACTGCCAGCTGCTCACTTGGCACAAGAGTGCCTAGAACCAAGAGGAAGAGCCCAGTGCATTATACATATAATTTACTTTTCTCTAAGATGAAGGTTTAGACCTCATAAATATTTTGATCTGGTCTTTGATGGCTTTTGTACACATCAGTCTGAAAATATGCATGTGGAGCATAACTTGCAGATTTTATTTTGGAGTACACTTGAGTAATTCCCACCAGGATAGGAAGAGAAATTATTGTGGGAGACCCTTCTGTGAGTGGGTGGTCAAGAATGAAGGAAAACCTGTAACATTAAGCAGATGGACCTCCCCTATTTTATACCATGTATTGGGTATGCAAGATAATCATCTCCCTAAATATTGGATAGTTTTGAACTGGTCTTCACATCAAAAGAATAAGGTTCAGGACATTATTTGTGACGTAGAAACTCAGGAATGGAAATGAGACCTTTTTATATCCTCAACTCCGTGCTTGCCCACCACTGTCAGGACAGTGACATGGCAGAAATTAGGTCTGGAAGAGTAAACAAAAGCAGTCATTGTGCCTTTCTCTATGTATAAACCCACACAGCTGCGAGCCACAGAGCATTTTTTACTCACAATGCCACTTTTCTCTTTGGTGGTTAAAATTGGCTTAAAAAACTTCAGTGTACCAAAGGAGAAACCAGGGAAGACTATGGTCCTTTTAACATCTTTATTTCTAAATCCTTTCATCATATCTGGAAACAAACCATATGGGGGTAGGAAGTAGGTAGGAAGGCATGGTGAACTCTGCTGGTCTCATTTTGGGAGAGAAGTTTTGCTCTGATTTTGTAGAGGGCTTGACCATAAATTTCTCATCAGTAGACATTGAGACACCCAAGAAAGGTAGTACTGGTAGGTACCATCTACATCCCGAGGATGCAATCTTCTTGCATCTCTACATTTAATTTCTTACAGTGGATAATCTCCAGTGAAATTACAGATAACTGGAATTCAGGCCATTTCACCCGCATCCATGAAGGAAGGGGAAGATTGTCCTTGTCATTAAGACATCCTGGGGTGTGCATGGGAGTATAACATGGGAAATTCTGAACTCTAAAGGAGTATGTGATTTGAAGTGTGTTGCTTAATTTGCTTTATGGTTCTTTACTTAAAATAAATAGTAATGCCTTCTTTCTTTGCAGTATTCCTCTGTCTTAGATTCTTTATAGAAAGAACCTATAGATATAGATATAGATATAGATATAGATATATCTATCTATATATGTCTTATTCAAAGTTTCATGCTGCAGTCAACTAATGAACCTCTGATCTCAGCTGCTGGTGTAATGTAAACAAATGCTGTTTTACTATATCGAAGCACTGCTTTAGTGATACTTTTTAAATGAGATTTGTGTCAAATCTGATCTATTTCAAATGAATAAGGAAGCAATATTCGGATTGAAAGCAACTGCAAAAACCAACTTATTACGTAAATTCCACACTTTCTGCTGGGACTTCCCACATATAGCGGTTGCAGTTCACTCTAAATCCTATTTGAGATGTGGACAAGACAGTAAAGGAATGAAAAATGGAAGAAAGATAGATCATACAACTTAGAAGTCTTCCCTGCAGAATCTAGGCAGTAACTGTAAGGAAGATGTCACTCTCTCCTCTTTCTTCCCCCTGTTGTTTTTGTTGTAGCACTGGGACAAGGGTATGTCCGTGTTTGTGCCTTCTTCCTGCCACATATGCACAACACCTGTGGTTCATGAGAATCTGGGAGGAGGTGGTTCTTTCTCTTTCCTTTATGCTTTTCATACTACTTATTATCCCTCCCCTTCCTTCTGAAGGTACAGGGCAATGAAAGAAGGAATTTAAACAGATTTATGCTTTTTCTTTCTTGTACAGCTGTATGTGTCTTGGGATATTACCATTGGGTCTGTTTCTCCTGCCCTTCGACCAAAGTTCCGTCATATTTTTTGGTTCCCAGGCTTCTCTGACAGAAGGATAATAACATGCATATGATCTGTTTCTGCTTCAGCTACTTACAGATTGTGAGTGGCAGTGGGGCTGACCAGCTGCAGTTTGTTTTTTGGAGTTACTGCCTCAGTTGCTTTGAGGAATAGAAGAAGAAACTGGCTTCCCTACAGGTTAAGGGTGGGAGGAGGACTTCTTTCTGCAGTGGCACCGGACAGTGAAACACTGCCTTTTATCATGCATATTCTATTTCTCACAAGCTTTCAGTGCCCTGTTGCAGAAAATATCATCATGGCATCACCATCATGAAATTTATCCTGACTTGTATCAGCAGAAGTAGCAGAATTGAGAGTGGAATTTTTAATCTGTGAAGTAATTAGTTCAGATGACAGAATAACAACATTAAGGAGTCCCCAAAGTATGTGCTTCTCTGGGATTGTGTTGTCCCATTTGATTTGACTGTTCACTAAATGATGACTGGCCAAGGTTCCTCATTGAAACCCAAACAGATACAAACAATATTGGGTAAAGTTAGATCTAAATGGTGGTTGAAATTCTTAAATTGTAAAATTTAAGAGTGAGCTGCTTTTGTTTGTTTGTTTACTTATGTTTTATGTCTTCCTCATCTGTGGGGTTGCACTGTTCTATGATGAGCCCTACTGGACGAGGTAGAGTTGTAAGTGTTGCACACTGATGCCTCCCAATGACCAGTATAAAGCAGCACACGATGCATATTTGTAAAACTCTTCACCTCCCCCACTCGTAGTACCATCATTACATCACCTTTTAAAGTAACTGTTAAACATATCACATACCAGCGAGCAAGTGTCTTTGTGTTAAATTCCCATTTAATGTTGGGCTATGATTGCATATTACCAAGCAAAGGGAGGACAGCTGCATCACTTTAAAATGCATGTTCATTGTTCTCTTGTATTTTTACCACAATAGTCAGAATTCCATAGAAGCTAAAATAGGAATTAGTGTACTCCTTATCTTTAAAAAGTAGTATTAATAAAAGAATAAAGTGGAAATATCAATCTAAGTAAAATTCTATCTACTGTCTTTTGGTATCCAACAGAATATTTTGCACTCTAAAGAACCGGCTGTATTATTTAAGGAATGTCTTCTCATTTTGAGTATTTTCCATGCTTTAAAAAATAGCATTCTCTGCATGTTCCTATCTCTTTCTTGTCTTTTTCCTGTCACAACTGTATTTAAATAAGACTACCATAAAGCAACTCATTTCTGAACATTGAATTAAAAAAAAGTCTATTCTAAGGAACAACCTAAAATACCAGGAAATTGACATCACCTTCCAGAGACAGTGCTTGGTTCAAGGTCAGACCATTGATCTTTCACCCAAACTACATAATTTAAAGTGCTATTTTTAGCACTGAATTTGTCTGCTAGTATCAGTCTTTTTCTGTATGTTTATATTGATAGAACGTAATGAGATTACATATATTCTGATGAATAATTGCTGCCTTGTAAACTTGCCACCTACCTACAGTGACTCTTATGAATATTTGATGATAATAAGTAGTAGGAACTTCACTGTGTTGCTTACATGCACTTAAATAACCCAGCAGCACAGGAGTACCTTTTGTTCTGCTTTTTTGCTTGGGGTAAGCAGTATGATATTTATATTCATATTAAATGTTAGACACATTTAACATATTCTTGTTCTTATTACTAGGAGTTCTGTTTAAATCATCATTCTGTTGTTTTAGGAGGAAAAGGTTGTAAGATAGAAGACACAGTTTTTAACATTTAAAGTTGTATTTTAAGATGAGGCAGGGTCGACTGGTCAGTCTTAAACTTCTGTGAATTAGCAGTTGAGAAAAAGGAAAAAATACAGTGAGCTATACTTCACATTTTGCAGATGCAGACATATTGTACAATGTGCTAAAATTAGTGTCTGTAGGTCAACAGTTTTGTAGACCTCTGTACAATGTCTTTGGTTTATCCACTATCACCTTACAGATCCTATAGGCAGTAATTTTGGGTCATATTTTAAAAGAGGCAATATCTGTCAGCAAAAGGCAGCACCTTTTATTGTCTCTTCATCTGGTTTCTTTTCTTGTAGATGTGTAATAGAGGGTCTTCACCTTTCTAGATATTTTTGTGTGAAGCTGGCATTGAAAACCACATTTCTGATTTGTGTTCAATTGTGATTCTTGATTTTGTTTGCACATTTGAAAACCTAGTGCTTTCATTATCCAACTTGATTTGCAGACTATGTTCGAAACAGTTGCTGTATTTTGTTTAATTACATATTTTTCCTCCTGAGACTTGCAGGGCCTGTTATGCAGCTATATTTTTCCTTACTCAATTGATGAGGACAACAGCAACAGCTCTGACATTGATAGGTCGACATTTCATTTACTTAAAATAATCTGGCATAACAGTTACTAGTATTTTTTTTTTCAGTAGCTCCTGCATATTAAGAGTGTAAAATCCATAATTTAATTAATGCTTCTACAGCAGTTTTCTTGAAAAGCAGTGCTTTACAGAATTTGTTTTTCTTTCAGGGAATCAGTTTCCTCCTGTTGCAGCTCAGGATCTTCAGTTTGTTCTGAAGGCTGGATACCTGGAAAAACGTAGAAAAGGTACGTCTAGCTATCTTTGTGAAAGCTAGTGCATATTTCATGTGTGAGAAGTCTGTTTGTCTGTATTTGATGTTAAACCCATGAACAACTTTATACAGGAGTGATAAATAAAATTAGTAGAAGCTGAAACATTGAAACATTATAATGCAAAAGAAGCATAGCACATAATTGCTCCTATAGTATTGAAAGAAAATCCTATTTCTTTATTGACTAACAAAATCATGCTGTGGAAGTACAGTCAGCCATAATTCAGAGACTTTCATATATTTTTTAAGAAAACATTAGGAACATATGTACAAGTACCATATGTTGACTTCATGTTTCAGTGAGCATCAAGATTTATTTTCCTTCAAGAGGGCAAATATTGATCTCAGCTTTGGTTCAGTCAATATTTACCTTGATTCAATAAATCTTATATTGTCACTTTAATACCCACTTAATGCTGCGGTAACTCTAGGAAATATTTAGGAAGTTGTTCATTATTTCCTTATATTTAATGCTACACATGACTTCCCTCTTTATGTGATTTCAAATTCCTGTTTGTTTTCTTACCACCAATTTTTACTTCTAATTTCCTTCTCAGTGCCGTGCATTTCCTTAGTTTCCTTTTCTTAGTGTCTTTTCCTGGCTCCTCCTCCCTGTTACCTCACCCTTGAAAAGAAGTAACACATTTTTGTTCAATATTGGCATAAACTGATATAACACATATTGCATTAATTTCAGACCACAGTTTTCTTGGCTTTGAATGGCAGAAGCGTTGGTGTGCTATCAGCAAGACAATCTTCTATTACTATGGAAGCGACAAAGGTACTTACAACAATTATTATAGAAATGATGTTTTAATGCACAAAAGAATATGAAAATTGTAGTGGAGTTGGAAACAGCGAATCAAAGGTAATTTTAAAAGAGGGAATGAAAGTTTTAAAAGAAAGTTCATTTCTTTGAAACTATTCTTGGACAGTGGTATGAATTTTTAAAATGTGTAAATATTCCTCAGAACTTGTAAGTGGTATACATGATTTCTAAATCAGGGAAACTGAGGAAAAAAAAATTTAAGTTTCTTGTAAAACTGCTTTATTTGCCAATAACAGCTGTTCGGTTTGATAGTGTGCTGGTACTCAATTGTTTTACTAGATAGAAAATGTTGTTTCTCTCCAAATAGGATATTAATTTGAAAACATCCTATAGTAATTATACCTTCCAAGTTCCTTAGAGATGGTTCTGTCCAGGAAAACATTAATCTAAAAGCTGCATAGTGGAGTTCTTTGTTTCTTTTAAAATAGTTTCTGTTCTGGAAAAGCTAGAAATTAAGTAATGTATTTAACCAAAGCCAGCCATGGAAACTAAAGCAAACTTCTGAAGGTGACTTTTAACTTTAAATGGCCATTTCAGAAAGAATCTTGCATAAAAGTTGTGATACTACTTTGAATTTTTAAAATTGACAGTCAAATAAAACATATTTAATTGGTGTGCCATGTACATTTGATGTTTAAGGGTAAACAAAACCATACATAAGTATATCTGAGTAAATTTTAAAAGTACAATAATGTCTTCCCCCCTGACCATCCCCGTGCAAAAAGAAAAAAATTCCAGGGAAAACTTTCCATTGAAGTGGTTTCTTTTTTTTCTTTTTATGTTTGTCTTTTTATTTTTAAGATTACTGCAGGTAGTTATTATGTGGGGTTTTTTTATTCAAAGACTAATATAATTTACTCCAGTTTGTTTCATTCTTTGGCATACTGACTCATTTAAACTCATCGTCTCTTTAAAAACATAAGAAATAAAAAGTCTAATTTTAAGTCTGGTATTCATTTTGCTAGTTTCCCATCATGTCCTGTTTTCAGAGTTTTGCTAGTATATCTGCTAAATGTTCCCTTTTCTTCTATACTCTTTCCTTGGGATTTACAGGTTGATCAAGCTTCACAAACAATCTTCATTCAAAAATTTTGAGATGTGGCATAATACTGATTTGTCAGTACTGATTGATTTCTTTCTCTGGAAAATGATCATGTGCTGTTTATTTATATATATATAGTTATGTATTGCCTATTACTTTAAAAATGGCAATTTTTTTCAGAACATACTGCTAAGTCATAAAGATTGTTCTTGATTGTAAAATCTTTGTATTTTTGTCTGCTGTTTTTTTAGAAAAAAAAGGTTTGATTTTTCTTTTTATATTCTTTTCCTCGTGGCTAGGCTAATGATTATTTATGCTTTCTAGCATACAGTCTTTTTATTAAGGCAGGCATGTTGCCCACCTGGTCTTTGTCCTTTTTTTTTCCTTCTTTTGCAACAACCTGATTATCAAGTCCTTGTTGCAATTTTTAATACCTGTGTTGAATGTTAAGATACATGGAAATACGTTCCCTAGCATTCAGAATGTTGGTGTCATGTTAGGAATTGACTGTGGTATTTTGTGGAATCTTTTTTGTTTATGAATCTATAGACAGGTTTTTTGACTAATGCATTTACAGCTTTTGTAGGCTGCAGATTGTTTGGGGAAGGTCCTCCTAACCATAACCTAATGATGTGGGAGAGGCACATAGTCCATTGGAACTGTGTTGAATCATAGAATCATTTAGGTTGGAAAAGACCTCTAAGATCATTGGGTGCAACTGTTAACACAGCACTGCCAAGCCCACCATTAAACCCTGTCCTAAGTGCCACATTTACATGTCTAGTAAATGCCTCCAGGGATGGTGACTCCACCACTTCCCTTCGCAGCCTGTTTCAATACTTGACAACCTTTTCAGAGAAAAAAAAAATCCTGATATCCAATCTGAACCTTCCCTGGTGCAACTTGAGGCCATTTCTTCTTGTCGTATCACTTGTTACTTGGAAGAAGAGGCTGACCCCCACCTCATTACAACCTCCTTTCACATAGTTGAAGAGAGCATGGCATGGTTGTACTCCAAAGAGTAATTCATGGAGGAAGCAAACAAGTCAGATGCATGAATTTCTGCTTTACCTCCACTGGATTGGTGCTTGTAGTGCAGAAAAACTAGTTAAGCATGGTGTAGTGACTTAATCTTGTAATATGGGATGACTAAGTCACTCCTGAACTTGCCTTTGAATAAAAAAAGCTTTTTTTAGACTGGTCAGAGGTACTTTGTTCAGGCCTGTGATGCCATTGTATATCAAAGTGCCTGTTCCAGTGCAGAAGCAACTCACCGTCATTGAGCAGAAACCGGTCACCAGCCATGGCAGACTAGTATGCTGTTAAAAGTGAGCTGTCATCCTAATGGTTGGGAGCGTATGTGCTGCAGTTTATCATGCTGTTCAGCTGCAGGTTGTCAGCATGGATGAGGTGTGCGATGAGGCAATCCTGAGCAGGTCTGGCATTTACTCACTGGAACTGTTTTCACTCCCACTATTGTGGCCAGCAGTGGTACCTGCTGTAGTGTGCTGTTGTGCTGGGGGCCTTCTTTGTTTACTGTGATCCTTGGTAACTTGGACCATGTAGAAATTCAATGTGTGTTCTGACCAACTGTAGAACAGCATTGAAGTGTGTGTTTGGTGGCTTTGTGCAAATTGTGAACCTGCTTTCAAAGTGACGAGGATTCCATACATACTCGGTCCTGCTCTCTTTAAATGGGTAATGGGCTGCTAGTGCCTGTGTGTTGGGGGATGTGTTGCTGAGAGGCAACAGGGATTTCTGTGTCTTGTTTTGAGTTGGGTCTGTTTTTGAAACCAGACACATAAGTGAATAATCTGTGGAAGCTATTTTGTGTCTGCTGTGATGTGTCTTTTGTTGGCCAAAGTTTGATTTTCACGCTTAAGTATCAGTGGAAATGTAACAGAGTGGTAAACATGAGGCTATATTATATTTTTATTATTTGTATAGATTTGTTGTTTCCAAAACACTTTTAATTCTTCTAACTTTCTACTTTTTGCACTGGGAAAGCAAGAAGTGTGGAAATGTATAAAGCTCACAAACGTGTAAGGAAGAATCATTTACTCCAAGCTGAATGATGAAAAATGTGAGGCCTAGTCCAGAAGTATGTTGTGCAAGATAAAGCCTGTGAAATACAGTAAATGGCTGTGTGGTTGTGTATGTGTATGTGTTCACCTAAAAGACTACAAGCATCCTTTCCACAGTTGTGATGCCTGCAGGCTGGTGTCATTTTTCCCTCCTTCTCCTGTTTTTCCCTACATTTGGTGTAGCATTGGGTAGTGAAACAATGTAATTTATCCCTGCAATATAGACAGGTCTAAGTGAATCACCTACATTTTTTTCCCTTGATCACTGATAAATGGAGTAGATGGAGAAACAAGGCTTTAAAGGTTTGAGCTAATCACATGTCAGAAATAGGTATTGCAGGAAGCATGTGTGTATTTATGCCTGTGCTGTGGTATCAGTTGCCAGCACGTGGCCCACAGCATTGCAGGGGAGTGTGTTCAAATGTCAGAGCTGGGTGGGATTTTGAGAAGCTTGCCTGGTCCTCCTTTTCATAGCTTTTCCTTCCATAAATCTTTTATAGTCCTCTCTTTTCTTTTCTTCCATGCAGTTGCACCCTGAATTGAGTACCCTGGTTTCCTCTCATTTTTCTATATGATCTCTGGCTGTTCCTGTGTCCTCAGACACCGAGATGGTATGGATAACCTTTCAGACCTCAAAGTGCATGTGAAGAAGGAAAGTTAATTTGTTGCTTTATAAATGATTGAATTAACGGCTTCATTACTTCTTTCTCACTAGGCCGCAATGTTATATGCCCTTCTGTCTCAGCAAACTGGAGAGATCAGCTAAATGTTTAGCAAGACAGTAATTGATAACATTATGGTAATTTTTCCCCTGCTAATGGGCACTAAAAATTTATTTTCATTTTTATAACTTGAAAATGGTATCTGCCTGCCCGCCAGTAATATGATGTTAAAGAGGGGTATAATTCAGAGGCTTTTAGAAAAGTCTGAGTTTAGGTTTTTTTTTCGTTTATTTAGTTTTAACATGGACATGATAATTTTGGATTTCTCTAAATAATAAGATAGTGATGACCAGGCCAGTGGTGAACTACTTCTATTTGGGCAGAAAAGGGAATTGTGCATGCTCAACAGGACTTTGTTGTAGCAGGGTGATGGCAATCAAAGGCATCTGTCTAATGTGTACTGGATCTTCTGCTATGAGACTGTTAAATTCAGACCTCAAGAGTCACACTTGCTGTTAATAATGCATTATTTAGAAAATAACTACTGGGTATAAGCAAACTGAATATAAACAATTCAGTGCCCAAAATCACTGTCTCAATTTCTCAGAGGACTAGATTAAAGGAAAGAAGAAAAAAAAGTTGATGACGTTTCAGATCTGCTGTCTAAAAGGGAAGAGCTTTTGTGCATGCATTTGGAAAAGACTGTTCCAAAAGCTGGAAAAGGAGTTACCATTTTGGAGATACTTACACTGAACTATTTTTAGATAGCACATGGAAAAGTATGTGAAACTACATTTAGCATGAAGCCATGTAAACTGTAAAATCTTACAGGCTCCTAATTTCAAGATGAAGAGAGTTAAATTATAGACTCTAATAGTATCTATAAATACTCTATCACTCTCTGAAATCTTTGTTTGCCTTTGTTCCTTATGTCTTTCTCTGTGACTTCTTTCCTTTCTACCATCTGAGTCCTCTCTGTTCTTCAGAATGCACTAATTCTTTTTACATGTGCTAATAATATGAGCAGATCGCCTTAGGCCTCAAATTTACAACCCAGTAATTTCAAGATCTCATTGAAGGTTTACCCTTCTTTGTTTTAAATGTTCCCATGGACTTAGTTATGCAAGGTTACTTCAGAATGCTTTTTCTCTGCTTCCCTTGAGACTCTCTTTACCCAATATAATATTGGCCCTGTTTCTGTTAACAACATTTAGCTCTTTTTGGGATGGATGAAGTTTATATGTAAGAGAAATGTATAAAGGCTTTCAAATTTTATTCAGATCTGAATTTTCTCTATCTTAAATATAGCCCCCCTCCCCCATATTTATTTCTCTCAAATATCTGTGTTCTAGTTTTGGGGTTTTTTTAATACTTAGTGCCTGACTCTCCCCTCTGCTATACTACTTCTTTATGATTTTAAATTCCTGTTGCAAAATGATCTACACAGACCCAGATTTATTTTTCTGTTATGTGCCTGACGTGGGAAGAAGGGGAGAGAGGAGGATGAGCAGATGAAAGCAAAGGAATGCTTATGCTGAAATGAGATTTGGCTTCATTGTGGAACAACTTATGCTTGATGATGTTCACAGTCCTTTTTGTTTTTACAAGACTGTTATTACACTTTTTGCATTTCTGCTTTATGTTTTTATGGGACAACTTATGGGTTTCCTGTTGTTGAATTGAAAAGCTCTATTTTGAGAAAATAACAGACAGCAAAAATGTTATCGTTCTTCAGAGAAGAGTGTTCCCATCAGCATGTCTCCCTAGTTCCTCCTAAATATGCTGTTGTATTCCTGCCTAAGCAAAACTCTGGTTCTGATTTGAGGGTTCAAAATCAAAGTTCAATATCGGTAATGTAAATGTGCTTCTTGAAGCTACTGTTAAGACTCCCTCTATAAAAACTAACAATATCTAATTTTAAGTCTCCAAGTAAAATCTTTAAGTCTTCAAAGTTTTTAAATATCAGAAACTGTTTAATTCTCCCTAAAGCACAGTCTCCAGAAAATATTTCTGGTATAATCAATTCAACTTGTGATGTGAAAGTTCACAGGAGTCACTATGGCCCTAACTTCACAGGCATCTTGAAACCAAAAGCCCAGGTCTGTCCAAACTCATTTAGCTGCAAGCCTGTGCTGATGAGTGAAGTTGAGGTGATTGTTGAGTCTGATGATCCCAGGATGGCTCTGCCTTCAAGCCTGCACCTGACTAGTCTCTGCCTGGCCAAGCAGTTACTGTGGGTCATGGTTTGCTCCGTGGTGATCGGGTGATGGGGTTGGTCTCCAGTCCTCACTGAAAAGGTGTATTCTGCAAGAGCAAATGGGATTTGTAGACCTCCATTGTTTGTCACCACAGAGCAGGCAGCTGAGCTATAGCTGACCTGTGTTCTGCCATTCTGTATTTGTGGAGCCATTTCTCAGGACATACTAGGTCTTATCTCTGGCTCGCTGCCACAGGGAGTGTGAATGCATACTGAGTCTTTCAACTTTATCAGGTTCTGAGTCAGGTCTGTGAAGTACCTCATTGTCTTAGAATTTCCTCATTTTCAACATTTGAGGTATATGCATGATGCCCTACTGGACTTTAATCAGAGGTTACTGCTAAGACAATTGGAAGTAAAAGTATCAATGCTAAGTCTAGTCTATTGCTATAATGGTCACTGAAAGAATATAATAGCAGAGGACTTATATATATATATATGGATGTATGTATGTATTCGGTGGTGCATACAGGTAATTTTCATTAGAACTGAAATAGTGTGTTCAGAGAGAGAAGACAAAACCAGTATAAATAGAAAAACAATCAAGTGGGATATGGATGCTGTGCACCATCCCCTTCCAAAGTACAGCATCTTTGTGGTTTAACTGCAATGCTCTTTGAAAGAACAAGTACCAGTGCGGAGATCATTCGAGATTAGCTCTGTAAAAGTGTATTACCATAAAAGGGATCATCCATGTCACAGAGAAGCAGTCTCAGAAATAATCCAAGAGAGTAAATTTGAATACTTGCCTCATTTTTATCTTGACAAAATGTTTTTACCTTTTGAACCTGGTGTTTGTTTATTCTGCCTGCATGCTCCTATCTTCTAGGGTTTTGATAAACCTCCAGCATGGGAGAGTGAGAAATTAATGTGTTTCACTTCATCTTCTCCCTGAGGTCACAAGTGAGGGAACAATAACATTCCTAGGCAGAAATGAATTTCATTAAAAGGGACCTAGTTAACCTATTGCAAGTTATTATTTCTAATATCTGCCTTGTGTGTGATTTCATGAATTTTGCATGTGTGTGCTGTTTGAAATAGGGGTGGAAGATTGAGCAAATATAAAATATTGCTATTGTATTATTAGTACTTATTTAAGACAGAATAAAACTTACTGGGGGGGAAGGGACTAGAAGTGAAAATAGAATAGTGCCCTAGATTTTGTCATATAATTGTGTTATTGGGTATTTACTTGCCCTGGGTGAGAGTTCATAAAAAGGTGGAAGGACAGAGAATATGCATCTATGTGCATATAAGATTACTAGCCAGAGTATTTGACTGGTGACTGCCCTTACGTCCGTTTATGTTCACATTTCTGTGTTAGCCAACTTTTACCCTCTCAGGAGTGGAAACAGATTTTCTTTCCTATTAAATTTCCAGAAATATGACAAAAATTTGTTGAAAACTATAGTTTTCCTATTTTATCCACTGTAGAAGTTTTCTCCTTTTGTTGACAAGTGTAAACAACGGTTTCTGAATTTGCACCTGAGTTCTATTCAGCAATACTTAAAGTAGTTTTGCTGCTATGCTTGGTGCTTATTGTTAATTAATGCTTTTCTCTTCTGTGTAAAAAAACCCCACACTAAATGGCATTTTTTTGATATGCAACTGCACTTTGTTCTTTGTTTGCCTGTGCAAAATGTGAACTGTGATGCCAGTCTTCACTTGAATGCTGCACTGTGATCTGCA
The DNA here is from genome assembly GCA_013399195.1 of Dicrurus megarhynchus. Classification (NCBI taxonomy): domain Eukaryota; kingdom Metazoa; phylum Chordata; class Aves; order Passeriformes; family Dicruridae; genus Dicrurus; species Dicrurus megarhynchus. Next base: position 236,322 of record VXAD01007907.1, on the reverse strand, counting down.
GAAATTGCAAAACTTAATTACTTTTACATTTTTGGTTTGTTTTTAATATTCGCCAAAATATGCCAGAGCACATAAAATCCAAAGCAGAATTTGGTCTGAAGGGCTCGAAAGGACTGCACAGGTGCTGCTTGCACAACATGCAGTGTATTTAAAGTCAGATCTGTTGTAAGTGATACTTTTATAAACCAGAACCTTTGAAAAGTAGAATTGTCTTTAAAACAACCACATGGCTGTACATAATAAACTGTGGTAGGGCTCAGTACTTTTATTAGCTAATTAAACATTTGCTGTTTTGAGAGAAATGCTTTTGGAATGAACACAGACGCACACACCTGAATTTATAACAAAATTTATTCTGTATTTTTGCCATGTTGAAAGGAGGCACATCTGGGAGTGGGTGGGAGGATGTGAAAAGCAGCTTTTCCAATTGCTTAAAAAGGAGCTTGAAGTTTATTTTTTGAGTGAAGTGGTTAGTTTAGGAGGGAGCTCAGCAAGTTCTGAGCTAGACAGGTTTTCCCATCGGTTTACTGAACCTGAAAGAGACACTGATTTATAGGAAACGTGTCTTGCAAGTTCCAGTTCTTGGCTTTCCCTAGATACAAGTGTCATAACATGTACTTCTTACTAAATAAGACCACCATCTGCAAACACCCCCCTGTGGAATTCCTTAGGCATCCTACAGAAAAACGTACTTTTGGGTACATCTTCCCTTAAAATAAAGCTTTATCTCCAGAAGCATCACTTAATAATTTTGCTAAAAACCTCCCTGTTCTTTGTAAAATTCATGAAAGAGAAAACAAAATTTGAATAAACGATAACCTGCTGAGCCACTTACATTCACTGTTGTAAATGAAGCTCTAACTTTGTTTTTTATCTCCAACAGACAAACAGCAGAAAGGTGAATTTGCCTTAGAGGGCTACACCATCAGAATGAATAATAGCCTTCGGAAGGATGCAAAGAAAGATTGCTGTTTTGAAATCTCTGCTCCAGATAAGCGCATTTATCAGGTTGGACTTTTTTATGTTGACTTGAAATTTAATTGATAAAGCTGTTACAATTCCAGTTACTGAATTAACATTTCAGTGGAACAACTGTCACTGACATCTTCATGAAAAAAGGAAACCCTTCCTTGCTTAAATTGTATATTCATATATTAGGAAAAAAATCTGATTAAACGTATGTACGTACATGGTCAAATATCATCTTTTTGGTCAAGAGCAAGGAAATCTTTTATCTTTATCTATTGGTCATGTCAATATTAGCATTTTAATATCTATTGTATAGTGTGTCTTTGTGATTTCTTGGATGAATTAAATAGTAAAAAAAGTTAAAATATGTATCAGTGTTAAATACATATTGTATTGGTCATGGCTTTTCAAGGAGAACCTACGAAAAGGCACATATCAGCTGTGCAATTCAGAGATCTATCAGCCAGACATCAATATGGAATGTAAGTTTAATAAGTTTTAAATATCTGAGATTGTGGTTGAAAGCCAGTTAATTAAGCTGTCAGGTAGTGTGTTGGAGTCTGACAAGAACATTTTTAAGAAAACTGTACCCAGCAGTCTAAAGAAATTCATGGGTGTCTTCTAATTGTCAAGGGCAAATTTTGTTCATCAGTTCTGGCTTTGACATTGATGAAGAGAAGCAGCTTTTTTCTGCACAGCTGCCAGCTGCTGATCAGAGTTTCAAATCCATCATCCTCTCCTTCAATTACGTAAATTTGTCAAAATTAGCTGTACATTATAAGAAGCATCCTTGCAAGAAAAGTACCAGAAGACATGAAAAGAATTGCTAATGGTTTCTTGAGGAAGTGACGGGAATGTTACAGTCCCTCTTTTTTTATTGCTAATGAAATTGTAGTTGTGTTTTTGTCATTACTGCTAGTAGTTATTAATAAACATTTAATAGTTTACAGCTGCCACTCCCAAAGAAGCAGAGGAATGGGTACAGCAAGTCAAATTTGTAATTCAAGGTAAGCCAGCCAGTGGAGCAGTTGCCTTTATTGCCAGTACTACTTAGTGATGGTAGTTCTGTCCATTTAGTTATCTGTCATGTTAGTACATGTAGTATTCCCACATGTCCAAGTTTTGAGTAGCAAGTCCTAGTTTTCAATTGTGTTACAGCTTTTATATGACTTTCCTCTTTTTTCAAGATTTTTGCTTTTCTCACAGAAAAAGCTTGAAAATTAGCTCGAAAAGCTTTCATTTAGCTTGAAAGCTCTCCCTTACACAAGCTCCTTCATATAAACTCTTTCTTATCCCTTGAACAGTGTAAAAAATAAAAGCAGAATGTACTGGAAGGAGCAGGTCATAGAAGAACTGTGTTTTCATTTTGCATAAATTTCTGCTTAGGCATTTGTTTCCACTAAATGTTAACTTTTTAAACCGTTATTACATAGATACGGGATCTAATACTATTCCTGAGGAGGAGGAAGAGGAATATGATGATGTTGGACAAGTGAACAGTGAACCGATAGATGATAGCATTTATGAAGAAGTTAAAGGTATTCTTGAATTCTTTCTTTGTGACTTGTGATCATTTTGTCTTCTCTACTTCTAGTTCGATAACTCTGAGTGGTTTAAAGTAAGTCAGTAAAGTAACACGACGAATAAGATACTTTTGGACTTCAGATTTTGCTATGACATTGAAAGAAGAATGTGTTCAGTTCTGAGTGAGAACACTTCAGTTTTCTTTAGCATAGCAGGGGCATCAAAATAGTGCAGAATGTGTAAAAGTGAACTTGGCTCATTAACATTTTCTGGTATGTGATTTTTTTAAATTAAAAAATTGAAAAGCCTTACAGCTTTTTCCAGAAGCTTGCCCATTATTTTCTTCTTTATTCATTTTGGCATTTATATTAAGCAAAAGCTCTCTATTGTTCCAAACGTTATCAGCTTCTGCCTAATACATGGTATTATAATCCTGCAAGAAAGCAATGTGTTTGAAAAGACTCTGCAAATGAACTGCAAACAAAGCAACATGAGTATTGATACTGTTCTGTTCCATGTTTTCCAGCATGGCTATGATTATACAGAAACCTTTTACTGTAGACTTTCCAATATGGTCACGTGATTATCAGTCTGAATGTCCAACTGTATCTGTCAGATGGCAAAACAAAAGAAAAAGAGCTTGGCAAAAGTTCTTGATAATAGACATTCAAGAACTAGGAGAAAGGTGGCTGTTCGTTATTAAATTTTAAGAAGCTATGAAAAATATCAATTTTTCAGTTATCATTAGCTAACAAATGATACTTTAAAGTGATATGACAATTAATAATCACTTTGTATGAAATAGAGTTCTATACCCCTTGCTGTTTGGAGCAGTGCAATTATCAGCAATAATTTGAGAGGAAAAATTAGTTGTGCCATGTGATGCTGACTAACTTTCTTTATCTATTAGGTAAAATATTCTGACCATTGGAGAAAAGAACATTTTACACTTTGTCTTGATTTTCCATTTAAGGTCATTTCAGTGAATAAAGAGAGAAAAAAACAGTGTCTAGTGAAAATGAATATCATAAAATTATAAGCTATAAAATTATATATCTTTAAGAGCTGTTTTTTTTGTTGTATCTTTGAATTGTACCTAGACTACTTCAACACAGAATGCATGTTCCGCTGAAATGACATGCAGTGTGTCATGCACGCTGAAAAACTCTCTACAGTGAATATAAAATCTACATTACCAGGCTTAATCTTATAGCTGCAAGATACAACCAAACCTTATTACAGTGCTTTTTGGATGCTGAGGTTCTTACGTAAAGTGGTCTTGTATGCTTGCTTATGCTTTTGTTAAAGAAGCTCTACATGTATCCTGGGATAAATTACTCTTTTTTTGAGCTTCACTTACCTTACCTGTTCATTTGAATGTCAGATAGTAAGTAGAGCTGGAGAAGTAATGCATAAAATATTTGGAGAAGGACTTTGGTTAATATAGACTTTGAGTTCTTTGCTTTGAGCTCTGTCTTCAGAGAATTTCTGCCTTGGTGTGATTCTGAAGGAATTTACAGTATTTTCACTTACATCCCATTTTTATGAGAGTTTTCCTGGAGCTGTTATCTCCTAATGTGGCTAATAAACCTGAATTGTAACAACATCACAAAGAAGGGGTAGTTCAAGAAATTTAGTTTCAGTTTTTAGTTAAATTAATTTATTTCTCCACGATCTTGGAGAGTGCTTCATTTTCATGTTATCAAGTAGGGATTATCTTCCTTTATCTCATGGTTGTTCCATCTTATCTATTTGAATTGTCAACTTTTCAGGAAAGACCATTTTACCTTTTACAGTGGAGCTTTTAGTTTTGACTCTGATGTGCTGATGTAATTAAGTAAAACTAAGGCATAAGTTTGCGATAGATTTTATGTGATTATTTAGTCTTTTTATCTTCTATAAATGTGCTTTAATAATCATATACTTAAATGGAATTACAGACTTACATCTCTGATGCCTTAGAGCAGTCCTTTTCTTCTTAATCCATATCATATTGAAGAGTGTTAGATGAAATGCTAGTTGACAAACCTCACAGGAGTAGGCCTTATTTGTTTCTTGTATAGCTGTTCATCTAAACTTGATGGTAAAAGAGTACACTCCAGTTTAGTCTCACCTCCTTGAATTAGGCCTGATTGGTTGCACTGAATTACAGTTGGTTGTCCTTTCTATTTTCCCAGGTAAGTGAATTATGCTTTCTTCGTTTCATGGTCAAAGGGTGGAGCATCATTATCCCTGCTGTTACCTGGCATAGTAATACAGAACAAATAAGAAATTTGGAACGCCTGTTAAGAGAACAGAAAAAAATTATTTGTACAGCTGCAAAGCTATGCTAAGCTCTGGAATGCTGAAGGCAAATATGCTAGATCCTTTAGAAGAGGGAGAAGAAATTAATCTTCACTTTGTTTTTATCCTCAGTGCATATTCATGTTAGAGAATTCTAATCCTCTGTTTTCGCAGATCCACTAGCTTTATAAATATTGAATTTTAGGTGCACAGCTCATTGTACTATGTTATCATTTATTTGGTTATAATTTGCATTTTCTCAAGTAAGTAAAATTTTGCATTTCTGTGGTTTTCCAGTGCTTGTTATGCCAGCATTTCAGAAGGAAAGTAAGCCATTTAAGTTGATAATATTTGGTTTGGTATTTGAATAAAGAGTTTTTGGATTAGAAAAAGGATATGGAATTTTTTGCACAGTTTTGAAAATCAGGAAATTTTGAGAACTGTGGCAGTAATCAGGACTGACACTGTATTCTGTAGCTATCTCATTGCTTAGCTATTTTTTTTTCTCCTGCTTGTGACAGGAGACAGTGTAGATGAATTTCCCAGGCAGAAGCTGGATAGGTTCAAACCAGGATCCAGAATGGCAACAGTCTGTTAGCCTAAAGCATAGATTTCAGTGGTGTACACTATGTGCTGTCTGCTGGCAGGCTGGTAGTTGGGAGGAGTACAAAGAGATGTGGGAAATTTAATCTTTTGATCTGTTAAGTCACTTTCTTCTTTAATAGCACATACAAATTCATGTTTACCCTAGAAGGATAATTTTCATGGTTCTCAGTATTAGTCAGTGTTTTACTGTGGTTATTCAGGTAAAAGTCAAAAACATCAGAACTTTCAAAGAATTCCCGACTTGTAAAACTTCCCTTGGAAGATTCTTCAGGAAAAGGAATCTTTATACTGTCATAAGCAAACTAGGCTTTAGTCTTTTTGGTTTTTAATAAAATCATGGAGGAAAACTTGGCTAAGCAAAATTAAAAATTTTGTTAGTAAAGAACCATTTTTCTTAATTAGCTATTTATTTTCTACCTTAGTACACTGTATGTAATTTTGCAGTCTACAGCTGAATGTTACAAGCTGTAACATAAAACAGCTTCTGAAACTGTAGTATTAAATAACTCTGTGTTCTGTGCAGAGCTGTGTGGATGCATAGAGTTTCTAGCTTAGTGGTGTTTTAAACAATGGAGTTATCCTTGTCATAAAAGAGAACATGTGCCAGCTTTAAAGTTGTTCCTGTCTCTTACAACCCTTGAAGACAGAATTTTTTTATTAACTTGAGGTTTCAGTGACATAATTTTAAGGGTCTTCAGTATTGTCTTCCGTGGTTTCACATCTGCGTGGAGCACATATCCAAAACTGCAATGCTAACTACTTGCCTGCCACCTTAATCCTTTCTTCAACCTCAACTCAGTTTATGTCCAGTCTACCACACTCTGGCACAATAGGAGAAAAGAGGTGTTAATCTAAGCTAACATACTTATCTTAATTTTCAAATTTGTGTTGGCTTTTTTTTTTTGTTCTCTTTCTCCTCACAAACTTGAATTGTAGCAGTACTTTCCATGGTATACAGTATAATTTCCATTAAAATGATTCTAAAGATAAGTTTTGATTCTTATTTTGGTGGTGTTTATTTGCTGCATGGAGGTAAAACCCTCCCTTATGTCGAGACATGTCGTGGGTTCCGACACCCTTACAGAGCCCTTACAGAACAGATAAGGTTGGAAATCCTGAGGCAATGTTATGTGACACAAGACTGGCATTGTGGCTTTGTTATCCCTTCTTAGCCTGTCCATAACACAGAGAACTTTCAGGTGAGAAAGAGGTAAGGATGGTGAAATTCAGTGCTGTGGTGATCTCCAGCCAGTATCACTTGCATCAATTCTTAGTTTTCTGTAAATTAAATCTGAGGATTGATTCAGTCTCTGGGCAGAGGATGATGGGAATGGAAACCTGGCATTTGTCTTTTGATTCCTGTTATCAATCCTCTGCCAAACTGTTTGGAAAAGCCCAGGTTTCTGATCAATAATTCTGTTTTGCAGTGTAGTTGGAAGCTTGGGTAGGGAAACTCTGTAACTAAGGCAAAGCCGAGGAAAAGGTAAGAAATGTCTTAACTATCACGCAATGAGAAGTGTGCTGTGCAAAGAAACACTTCAATTTGTTTACTTATTTTAAACAAAGCATTTTAAATAGTTAAAAAATTATATTTATGTTATTTCAGAACATTTCTGACATTGAATATGAGGGTAGAGAATGATCATCCTATTTCTTTTTATGGTTGTCTCTTTAAGCAGCTGTGGTGCTTTATTTTTTTCTAACAGTAAACTCCTGCAGTTGGGCAGCATAACAATACCATCTTCATCCTTTCTTCTTGCCGGACTGCTAGAGTTTTGAAGAAGCAACTTTTTTTATGATGTTGTACCCTTTTCGTGAGCATGAAGGTAGGGGGAAAAAAACCCCATGTTCTCTGATTTACCTCTTCTTGGGAAGAAGGAAGTAATGATTATGTAGTGGAGTTTGAGTGTGAGTTTCATCTGTCAGTCATGAACACTCATGGCAAATATTTGTTTTCTCAAGATGTAGTGTCAGATATATTGACTTTTTGACACTGAAAGTGAAGATTTCACAGTGCTGTGTTAATGAAAACTCTTTTTCAGGACACCTTGGCTTCTTTTAGAGTTTTCACTATGGCACAGTCAGAGTATGTGGGCCAAAACACAGCGTTTGGTGCCAGGCAATCCCAGCTGTGCATTGCAGCTGTACAATCAGTTTCTAAAACCAGTAGGCTTAAAGAAAGAAACTTTTAATTGGTCATTGCAAACCAGAGGAGTAGGTTTAAGTCAGCAGAGACGTGGGTGATGATGGAGTCTGAGACGTTACCTGTGATCATTGCTGTTAAGTCAGTATATTATATATCTTGGCATATGCTCCAGATTCCTCCCAGTGTTTATTGCTTGCCTTCAGTAGTTAAGGAATTCTTTACTTCTCATCCAGAAGTTGTATATAACGCTGATGTGCTATCATTTTTTTTTCCACAGAAAGAATTCTAAGTGCTTTTAGTTAGTCAATGATTTCAAAGTATAAAATATAAGTAGGGTCTGGAATAATTGAAGTTGAAAAGACTTGTGTGAAAGACCTGCATTTTTGAGGACAGTACTAAAAATAAGTTTTCAAAGTAATTTCTGAAAGTTTTTTGAATAATTTCCATGAAAACATCTTTCAGATTCAAGAACACAGCAACTTTTTTTTTTTTCCTTTTAAAACAGTGAGGATTCTTCAATTTTTTTTTTTCCAAAATAGAATCTCAGGGTTCTTAAGAAGTACTTTTTACTTGTTTAGCTATTATATTATTGTATAAATGGAGTATTTTTGCACATACTATCTTGCTGATGGGTGGAGTACCAGAATAAGGACAAGGGGGTGCTACAGGGAGCTTACTCAGTTTGCTGTAATTCAAAAGTAAATAAAGTAATACAAAAGCAGTGAAAAGCAGAGGTGAACTATGTTTTAGTGTCAGAGAGTAATAAAGAAAGAAATTTTTGTTTAGGTCCAAGATGTGTGGTTTTGTTTTCTTGATCACTGGGATTTGGGATCTACTAAGTGTCAGACATGGAAATGATTGAAAAACAATCTCTTTTAACTGGATATTGTTGAATCCCAGCAGCTTTGATGAAATGGAGCTGTGTCTGAATTCTGTCACTCTGAGTTTTGAGGTAGTACTCTTATGGGATTTATATATGCCTTGAAGTTGTCCTTCAGCTAGTACTAAATGCTCACAAGACGTGAGTTATGAATCCAGACAAATATTTAAAGACATTGCATCCACAAGGTGGTTAGGAACTTGATACCTGGACTTCAGCTTTTGTTTGCCACAAGAGCTTGGGCATTATCTTCAATTACTGTAATCCTACATCTAAAGAGGGAGCCCTTCTTTCTATTGATGTTGGGTGTCAGTGATGGAAGAGGAGGTAAGACAATCTGGTGCAGCTGAAAAGAATGAGATGTCCATTGAGTGGGAAGTGGCAGGTCTTTGTGAGGAAAAATAAGGTTCACAGGCTCTTCTGCATTTCTTTTAAAGTGAATATAAAGTGGCTGTCTGTGAACAACAGGTGGCCCATAGCTGTCAGAAGGCCTACTGTCCATGGTGCAATTCAACCCCTGTTCTCTCATCACACACACACTTGCAAAAGTGAGGAGGCCAGTAAAAGTGGAATAATAATTGAGTATCCATATTTAGTCTGATTTGCATGTGAGAGGTATATTGAGGGATTGGGTAGGTTTGTCTACTGATAAATACTCTTAGGAAAGTGTTCTTTATTTAGTGATACACCTCTGCTGCAGAAAATTTGGTCAGTTGCAAGATTCAAAGCAGTCAATTACAGTATCTAGAGTGAATGGAAAGTGTGTGCCATTAAGTATAGGTATTTATTCTCTCTTTGAACTGCATGAGAGACTTCATAGCTTTCAGATGTTTCAGGCTTCATAGATCTCAAAGTATACAGGTGGAGAAAATAGAAGTGATCTTCCTGATGTTGTAGTCAGCTGTTAGAACAAATTGAAGGAGTTCATGTTGGAAAGGCTGTGTTTATCAGTCTCAGGTTAGCAAACGCTGAATTTTATTTATGTATTTCAGACATTAAAAGAAAAGACACTAAAATCCAATCAGACCGAAAAACCAAACCAAACAAAAAATACACCACTAAATAAACTATTGTCTAGTGGCATTTTAAAACTTACTTGCTTAAAATTAGAAGGCGTATCTAAAAAAGAAGTATTTTTAATTATACTTTCCTGTGTTTAAAGAACTCCTTCAAAGACTGATTAGCACACATCAAAATGAATTTACTTATTGAAAGAAGATATTTTATTGCAAGTACTGGCCAGTAATTTTTACACTATTTTCTTTGTACCAGTGTTAAACAATGTTTGACTTTATTGATTTGTAAAACTAATCTGATGTGAACAGTATGTGGCAGAAACTGTTTGTTATTAAGAGATAGAATCCTGTCTCAGAAAAACTTGTCATCCTGGCAAGAAAAAATCACACGAAGTAATTTTATTTGTATCAGTTTTTTTCAGTGTTGACTCTGTCTCTGACAGCTGGCTTCATGTTAAATGTGAACAAAGCTTTGTTATGCATGCATGTCTTCAATGGGTTGTGGACCCAAATTATGTTCTTTTGAAAGCAAAGTTTTCTATGGTGGCACTGATTTTGTCTGATTAAGAAGCAGTGCAATACACCTAATGCATAGCATCTTGTTATGTGAGATAGTTTATTAAGCATAAATTTGAGGAGTTGCTGCAGTTTAGCAAGTTTGAAGTAAAATATCAATTTTATTATGTATATTTATGAAAATAGAAATAAATATTGGGCCCATTCTACTGCTTGGGTATAAATGTGATATACTATACTACTATATAGATAGATCAAAGAACCTTAACTTTTTGAGTTTGTGATGAATGACTGCATATCAGGCTATTAAAACCATTAGATAGAGTTTTTTGAGAAACGAGCAACCAGAGGTTATATGGTGCCTCAGGCTATCTCTTCTCAACTTTTCTGGTTTCCACAAGGTAGCTATTAAAGAACCATAATTTGTACAACCAAATTCTCAAATAAGATCCAGCAAGGTGGGCTCTAAAGGCTGAATTAATCATTCTGTTACTGTAGATACAAATATCTGATTTGAATTTTTCAGCTTTAAGAAATGCATTAGCATAAATCCTTCTGTGTATGTATTTTCCTTTCAGTTTGCTACTCACTTTTCTTCCCACTCTCCTCAAAATGGAGGAATTAGCCTAACAAAATGCTACCAATTAACCAGAGCTTTGTGATTTTTTCTGGCTGTATGCATGTATATCCGATTTGTTTGTGTGTTGCAGAGTTCTGTGTTTGCAATAGATGTCATGTTTAGTTCACACATATATAAAGAAGGTAACATAGGAAAAGGCTGCTTGTTTCCTTGTCTTGGCTGCTGCTCCCTGGGCTAGGTACAAGTTTTTGAAAGAAGCAGGATGGTTGCTCCTAGGAAAGGAAAATGGTCAGCAGGGTCCAGCTCCTAGACCACACAGTGGACCAGGCAGAAAGGGCAAGATGAAGCAGTCTGCTGTGCCCTAGAGTAGAGAGAGGGATGCTCCAGGGAAGTGCAGGGTGCAGGCACACAGGTAAACTTCAGCAGGGAGAATCTTTTCTTAAGAAGCCAGAAGAGACTGATGAAAGTTTTTTGGCAAGTCAGTGAGATTTGTGTTAGATGGCAAGATAGGATGACAGTCTTCTTATCCAGAAAGCAGACGGTTGTCACAGTGGATATTTTGTTTCAATCTTTTCTTTTTTGAAGTCTTAACTTTTCCTAGCATATCTTATTTTCCTCTAAAATAAACCTAAAAACTCTGTGTTTTAATTAAAACTGGTTTAGGATCTCTGGAACTTAAAATATTCTTAAGGAAGAAGTTCCAGTACTTCCATCTATGGGTTGTGGAAGCATTCTGTCTTAGCAGGCTGTAACAATTATTCTGTCCTTGAATCTTAACATAAAACTGGGAATTAAAGGAAGGAATTGCATTTTCAAAACGAAGCATTGGAAAGCCTGTGGATCCTAGCATGAGGGTCATGCTTCCGTTGTCCGAAAATATACTAACTGAATTTATCTTGTTTGCATACCTCTCTCAAAATTTTATTTCCTTAAAAATTAAGAATAGATATTAGGAAGAAATACTTTGCTGTGAGGATGGTGAGGCATCAGAACAGGTTGTCCAGAGAAGTTGTAGATGCCCCACATCGCTGGAAGTGTGTGAGCTGGGTTGTTTGCACCTTTGAGGAACGTGATCCAGTGGAAGCTGTCCCTGCCCATGGCATGGGTGTTGGAATGATAATGATCTTAGAGGTTACTCCCAACCCAAATGATTGTATGATTCTTTGATAAGAAGTGACACATTTCCATTAGTTGATGTTGAACAGCAATTTCAGATAATTCAATAAACAAAAGTTCAAGATGGATATGATTTTGTTACAACTTCCATATAGGTCATAAAACCTAGTTCCTGTATAAACTGCCTAGCTCAGATGTATGAGTAGTGCTGTTACAGGGAAACTGGGATGGTGTTGTGTCTCTGAGAGCTGGGTAATCCAAAAGTACCATCTCTGAGTGAATTCTAGTAGTATGGGAGTCCAGAAGCCATGGGTTCTTTTGAAATACGACTGCATGCCAATCCCACAGTGACCTGGGGAGCTGCCTGGGGAGCAGTTGTCATCTCCTGCTTATGAACTACTGCCATATCCCAGTGTCCTACCTCTTCTCTCTGAAGTGCATTGTGGTTTGTGGCATGTAGGGCTAGGAAGATCTGACATCCAGAGTGGCCAATCCCAGTATGGACCTAATGTATGAGAGTCGAAGAATGGGATAGTATTTGTAGAGATTAATATGGGAATGTTATCCAAAATATGGTACATGTAAACAGTCTGCATAACAACTATAATTTTCTGCATATTTCCGATTTAACCTGGTACTAGTGAATCATAGCAATAATGTTTTCACTTTATTTCATCATTTTGGTTGGAGAAAGGATTTAGCAGAGTGGACATAATTTCATTTAGTGGCCTGGGTCATAAACAGTGCAAAGTGGCAGTAGTGTGGGTTTGTTACTTTTAATGAAAATATGCAAAGGATGAAAACTGCTGAATTTTTTTTTGTCAGTGTCCAGTTAGTGATCAACACAGGGAATGCAAAAATGTCTTGGTATAATGGTTTTAAAGGAGTTACAAGAGAAGCATCTGGGAGCCAGACTTTGCTCGTGGAAACATGCCAACAACTGTATTTTGTTTCCTTTCACTGAAGTGAGCTATGCCTTGTCTTTTGTCCCTTTTTTGAGTAAGTTCAGGAATCGTACTATAAATTTGAATACATTAACCCTGCAGATTATTATAGGCTATTATGTGGTTTAAGCAAGATGCTTTCTTTATGAATTCTTTGTATGTAAATATTATGTCAAGTCCCATTTGTCACGATTAAGGATATGTAGTTTTCAGAAATGGCTTTAAATTTAAGACTTGCTGCTGATCAATGATTATGAGAAACTTTACTTGACATTTACAGACTTTTTCTATCATATACATTTAAGCATGAGAAATACAATTGCTGTACATAGTTGTCAAATAAAACTATAATACAGAGTTGTACAGTATAGATTAGTTAATCGAATATTTGATTGCTAAATGTATTTACATTGGGAACTATTTATATTTTCTATGTAGATTTTAATAGCCAGCACATTTATTTTAGCAAAACATTTTAATAATAAGGTTTATAAAATGTCACATTGAACACTTAAACTATTTACATAGCTAAGAGCTATTACAGGTTGAGAGAACAAACAAATTTATTTTAGTTACAGTGAATTGATATAAATCTTTATTGCATTTATAAGAATATACTATGTACATGCCACACATATTTAGGCCTGCAATCTCCAGCACAGATTCCTGTGAACCTACAACAGAACCATGGAATAAACTTAAAAATTGTTGTTTGTTTTGTCCCTTTGAGAAACTAATTTGCATTCTGTCCAATAATTGGAACTATTTATTTTTGTTAGGCTGAGGGGGAACAGAGAAGGGAGCATTTTTTGTTAATCAGCTAAATAATTTGATGAGCATGTAGAAACATTAAAGCCCAAAAGCTTTTCCTCTACATTGTTGAGGCCTGTATGGATTTAGGTAGGATGCCTATTGCCTCAATTTGGTATGCCAAAATTGAGGCTTTAGGAACAATTTTAGAAGTGGAGCCAAAATTGTGCTTTTGTTGAAATTTAACATGAAACTTTATCTTCAGAGATGGTTCTGTTCAGGTGGGGAAGTTGTTATCTACTATCTTGATCCAAAAAGTAAAGGTAAGATTTAAAAAAGTACCTAGTAAAACTTAGGAAATTTGTAATGAGCTGGATTTTGAAGTCACTTAAAAAATTTTCACCTTCTTTGATGGCCCATCAGATAATTTTTTGATTTCTGAGTTTAATATATTCTGACCAGTTCACTCAGCATATAGGATCAGACAAGATACTTGATTTCTGACAAAAAAATCCCCAAAATAGTGACTTTATTTGTAAATACAAAGTGTATGTGAATATGAAAATGGGAAATCAATGAATGAGTTTCTGGAAGTGGATCTGTATAATTTCTTTTATTCTTCATTATAATTATTGTGTGCATATCCACAATGAACTTGCTTGTGATGACCTTTATCTTTTCTCTTGAGAAGAATTAGTATTATCAGGTCTTTCTTCATGAGGAAATAAAAAGGTCAGTACAAAATCCATACCTTATTTCTATGCAGTGCACATTGCACTTTGGCATATTTGTATTGAATTTTATTAATAATAATTAGATAATATTGTCAAATAAATTTTAATATTCCAAAATTAGGCATTCTGTATGGTCTTCTGTGGTAGGTACTCCTGCTTTTTCTGTCTTTTTCTACCTCCTTTCCTCCCAAGCTTGCTGTTGGTGTAACTGAGATTTGACATGTTCCTCTTCCTCCTAGTTGTCAGACTAGCAATTTTTTCCTACTTTAACTTTGAATTGACAAGCTCTTGATTCTTTTGCATCTATGTTATTAAAAAAAAAAGAAAAAAGAGAGAATGTACAGTATGTAAAAAGATTGTGTTTGGTTTGGTTTAAATCAGAGATTTTAGATTATTTGTTGTTTGGAAGACTAGTGCAAGGAACTGGCCAACTAAGTTGAATTGAGCTGTCCCTCAAGACATGACTGAAGATTGCTTATTTGCAAGGAGAGCTCCAAGCAGGAAGCTGAGTTCATGAAATCTTAATATATTCATAACTAGAACAGGGAATTGCCTGTACCTCTGTGGATTATTCAGTTGTCCTAGTGAATGTATTTTGTTCGCTTGTTGAGATGACTGAGCGTATTTTTCCTCCCATTTTGATAGTTTGTTCTTAAGACCTGAAGGGCTTCTTGAAGCCCTGGAAACAGCATCTTTCATACTAACAACTTCTGTGTTTGGCAAATGTACAAAATTGTGGGGTCTGAAGAGGATATTGGCTGTGACTACAGAATGGGGCAAAGGCAGGCAAGCAAAGGTACTGGAATACTTGGTGCTGGGAAAAGGAAAGAAAAAGAAAGAGGAAGGGTGTTAACATATATTCAGGTCTCAGCAAGTCGAAAAGGTAAGTAAAGCAAAGCATTCTCCTGGATTTCCTGAAAAGTGGTAAAAGGCTGCACAGTAGAGTGAGAAGATCCACTTTGCAGCAACTGTGGATGACCTTGCCAACAATGCTTAGGGTTTTTTTTGTGTGAGAGTAGCTGTTTTTCCTCCAGGTATGTGTTCTTTGATCACTTGTTGCTTGTTTTTTCCCATAAAATAGTGAGAGGCCATGAAGTATCTTCCAGCTTTTGAAAACATGATTTTTTAATCTGTTGTGCTACTATAGTTCATGTGGATGGCTGTGTGGGAATACAGGAGAAATGTGGTGTCTTTTTCACAAACGTATTTAGGAAGAGATACCTTTTTTCGCCTCAAATTTGGAATGAGTTCTCCAAATGTACTCATTTCTCTCTGCTACTTCTTTCTGTTATTATTCTTCACAGCAATAGTTACATGATCTAAACAACGTTATTCTGTTCAACACTAGAGAATTGCAGCTGTAAAGTTTGTTTGCTGTTTGTCCTTAGTGGGACTGGGAGGTTTTTGGTTTACTTTACTCTTTAGTTTAGCAAATGCCGTAACTCCAAAATACTTTTCTTAGGAAGGGGATGTTGTATCTGCTTTTTGGTTTTGGTTAAGCCAGACCATTACGTATGCTAAGATTCACTGGGTGGTGCCACAGAAAGCTTGTTTCAAGAGACTTTTTTTTCTCCAGAAAATGTTTAAATGACAATCCAGTATTTCCATGTCACTTCCTCTCCTTCTCTTGCAGCAATTATCATGAGTTAATTTACAACAAAATCTACTAACCTTTTCTGTAAGGATGATAAGGTAACTTTCCTAAGGTCTTGTCAATAGGAGGCAGTGCTTCACTTTTAGCTGAGATGGCTGGTTTAGTTATTCAGATTGCTTAGACAACTGGGAGTAACAGTGGTGCACAGTAGCACCTTTTAAAGATATAAGGAGTGCAACTGGGGGGAAAAAAGTGCAGGATTTCTCAAGGAATACAGGAAACCTCACATCTGGAGACTTGGCAAGATCTGGAGAAAACTGAGTAATTTGAGCTAATCGTGTTCTAGAAAGTCATTAGCTTCAGCTGTCTCATGTGTGAGCTATTAAAATGCACAGGCTCTTTTAAACTGCTGCTGAACAGCTTAGTGTGGAGTACCAAAAGAGGCCAAATGCTGTTTTCTAGAAACCTGTTCTAACTTTCTGAGTTAGAGCAGCATGTTAGACTGAGTAATTTCCAGAAGTCCCATCTCTCCCGAAGTATTTGTTATTCTAGCTTTCTCACTTTGTAAAGCCAGTCCTACTTATTCAAGGCCATTGAGAAGTCAGGACATTGTTAATATTAATAGCAGAGTTCTGTTACTGTCTACTTGTTGGGAAGAGTGGTGTGTATATCTAACCTCATTTTAGAATTTAGATAATGGTTATTTTCAAAGAGCTGGTTAAAACTTGTGCAAAAGTGTTAGTTGGAGGTCCCATCCAGTTTAGATGGTGGTATATTTGAATGAAACCTTTTGCCTCCATCTTGGAATTAGACTTGGATCACTTGTGTTGAAAGAAATTTAGGTTAGGAATTGGTATGGGTTGTCCTTAACTAAAACTGAGGCATCTCAGTATGCATATTATTTTTCTTTAAGATGTATTTTTATATTGTTCATAACCCAGAGATCTCTTTCTGTATTCTTTTGGAATACAATTCTGTATTGCCTGTTTCCCATCATATTTCTGAACTCAGTGTTGACCATTTAGTCAGATGCAACTTCTCCTGACATATGTTGATGTCATCTTGTCTGCAGTCCCAGTGTTTAGCCTGTGTTTGGGTGACCTGTTTCTATCATTCTGCTTGTGTTGTGGAAATTGGATTTTTTTACACTCAAGTTTGCCATGCAGGAATATAACTTTCTTGTTCAAGCTGTTGGGTGGTAACTAGCTGACCCAAAGAAGTAGCAATAAAATGTCCTCTTTTCTGTCATGGTAAGAAATTCTTACATTTATAATCTCTTCTCTAGCAGCCAACTTTTTTCACACTTCCCTCACTGTCCTGGAGGCATTTCCATTCTCAAACCATGCACTATTGTACAGTCAGGTGGAGCTTTAATAAAACAAGAGTCTGTCTCCCCCTCTCTGCTGCCCCCAAGAACTCACACCATGGCTAGACAATAGCACCTTCAGCAGCCTTTTCCAAACTGTTTGTTGTTTACAGAGTACACCAGGCTGCTAATGGGAATGCAGGGTGAGGTGAAACGTCAAGAAGTCGTTTGTAAATCTTCCAGTAATCTGCCATGTCCCAGAGGAGCTGGGGGAAAGGGACCAATCTTTGGGAATATTGGAGGATTATCAAAGTTGGAGTTTAGCTAATTGCATTTGAAGATCTCTTCATACAGAGAGATCTCTCTCATATATAATAGGTGGATCTGGAGTCTAAAAGAAGATACCAGAAATGAAAATTCCTGCCATTATAAATACACACACCAAGGCAAGTAAGCCTACTGGATGTTCTATCAAGCTGCTTAGGCTAAAACCCTTTAAGAGTTTGGGTGAAGTGTACAGGCCTGTACAGGTGAGAATGCTGCAGAGGACCCCATCCCCAAGGCTGGGGAGCACTGACCTCAGGTAAGGCAATTTGCTGGCCCTGCATAAAACAGGTCATTAATGCTTATTCCTTTGACCCAGATGGTCACTATCCCTCACCACAAATGCTAGCAGAAGGTGTCAGTTTGGCCAAATTATATAAACGATCTTGTTCTTAAATTTTGTGCACTTACTGCTGCTTCTCTGGAAATATTAAATGTTTCTCTGAACGAACACTCTTGTTTTTAAAAAAGCCAGTTCTTGCTAACTTTTTTAAAAAATTACATAACTGGGTTGATTTATGTTTCTTATTAGAGTAATAATCCATCTGTTATGGGGGTGGGTCAATTCGTAAAATTATAAATTTGGGAGAGAAAAGGTCTTGACTCTTTCCCATGGTGAGCATTTATCTGGGTTTGAAAGTTCTTGTTTGCATTTGTGCAGAATCATTATATGGTAGCAAAAAAGCAGTGTGGAGGAGTAATACTCTTGGTGTCAACATGCCAGTATTTCTTTTACTTTTTCTTGGGGAAAACAGTGTAGACCTGTGATATTCAGTGTCAGTAGAGTTCATGTACACACCCGGTTTTTTGCATGCGTCTGTCCTCCCTGCCAAGTACAATAGTAATGACATTGTGTAGTTTTTGTAATTGTCTATTTAATAATCCAAGTGTTTTTGTGGGGGGCCTATCTTACAAGACTTGTTTGTATGCTTATAACCTTCTGACACTACAGTGAGATTTCAAATGAAGAAACATGAATGTGCATTACAAGTGTGTGATTGCTTGTATCATTATGAAATAGATGAAAAATTAGTTCACTGCAGTAGTTTTTATCTGAACTGATCAAAACATCTTCCAGTGATGTTGCTAACAATATGTGATTGGAATAATAACTTCACTTGTTGTTCTGTTCCGTGCTGCAGCCGAGAGGCATGTAAATACAAGCTGCTTATTTGCAAGAAGCTTCCAGATTTGCAATATGATTGCTATGGAAACCACACAATGAAAAGCTTATAACCATCTGTGTGGTTTCGTAGATTTTGCTGCATAGCTGAGCTGGTTTTGTTTACTGTAACCAAAGCATTGAATAGAATATATTAACTCACAAACTGGGATTATTCAAGGTGTAAACTAGTATTGTGCAATGACAAGGTGTCAGAAACTAGAAGACAATAGAATACCAAATAATTATGGCATTAAATTAGAGTCTAATGTAAAAAGATGGCTTAGGTAACATGTTAGTAGAGGAAACTGCTAAATTGATGCATATTTATCATGGACATAGCACATTCCATGAGAGGAATGCACTGTTCAAGCCAAACTCTTATCCACTTTATACTCAAGTAGTCCAATCTTTTTTCCTTTTTCCCTTTAAGAAAAGGAAATTGGAAGAAAAACCATTAATGGGTTCATGTAAAAAACCTCAGCAAGTGTAGAATTCATTGTTCTCTTTTTAAATTTTGTGGATGGTAGAATCTTATGTGATTGGGTGATTATTTTTCTGTTTTTTCTTCAAACTGGGAATTGAATAAGTAAATTATTTTCAACAACTTTCATGGACTAACTGAAAAAACCTTTAACAAATGTAGTTAGTTCCTTGTTGCATTGTCATAAGAATTTTGTAGGTTGTTTGCTGTCTAAGTATCAGCATAGTATGGAACATAATCTGTATCTCAGGGGTTCTTAGGATCTACAGCTCTGGTGGAGTTCACTGGTTTGATTAGTGTAGATTAGTCTCATTTTGACACAGTGAGAAGGTGGAAAAGAGTATTTTCTCACTGCAGTGATAATGATGCTGTGAAGATGATGTACAGAGGAAAAATTGAATAGGTTATTTTAAAGGTATGCATGACTCCTTACATACAGGATCTTAAAAAAACCAGAAGTACTTCTACTGTATTTTTTAATTTAATTTTTCATCTTTTGACTCTGTGCCATGTTGCAACACAAACTTACGTGTGTTGCATCAGACTGCAGCTGTAATTCCTGAGGTAATTGAGGTTGCTGTGTTTAAAGGACACCGCCTGCACATAGTTACTGCTTCAGGCCATAATACCAGAAAACATGAGAAAGAACCACGGGTTCTTTTTTAATATCCTAAACCAGGCCTACTACAACTGCTCCACTCTGAGCATGATTGCATTAGCAAGTAGTGTGAACCATTTGCAACAGATTCATAAAGCACAGGTTTGTGCCAAGGACCTGATGTTTGTTGTGCATGTTTCAGAGGAGGTTTCCTATGGAGTCATTTCAGCCTGGTACCATGGACTAAATGCCCATTAGCAGCTGGACCATGTCCAGCATGCTTCTGGACTGCCTTTTCCAGTCTAATTGTACTTGAAACTTTGTCCTCTCTGTGACAACTCTGTAGTGTAGAGCAAGGTGGGATGAGTGGGGATGGTTGAGATCCAAACCAGTATGCAAATATGGACAGTTTTTGCTTGAATTTGGCACCTTTTGGAATTCAAAGAGCTTTGATTCAGACATTTTCATATCTTCAGATGTGGATCTGGTGAACTCTTGTTTCTAGGAAATAAATTTTTCAGAATGCATATATTCTAAATTTTTTCCATGAAATCACAATGAAATCTACACATATTCAGCTGTACCTTACGAAAAAAATCTCCTGTAACCTCTCCTGCTGCTTTTAAAGTTGGGATACCCTCTACCGGAGTCAGTCCTCAGTTTAAACTAATCTGATGACCATGACAAGTGATAGAGTTAAAATCCATAGGACATTCAACACAACAACTGATTTAGGTCCAAACATTCAGTAACATGTAATATCAACAGCTATTTAATCAAAGAATAATATAATACAGTGTGTGTTGGATGAAGGTGGGTTTTTCTGGGAAAAGGGAGCAATTCTAGAAAATGTGATTGATACTGGAATACTACTGCCTGTGAATGGTGTAACCATGGTAGGGAACCCACAGAATGACAGTGCCTCCTAGTGCTCTGGACAGCACAGAAGGCTGCATTTTTGCCATTTATGCTCCAACTGTGAGTTCTTAAAATAAACAAATGAGCATACTTGGAAATATGCGACAAGTGTTAATGCCAAGTAGGGAATACATTTGAACATCTGAATGCAGTACATAGTTTAGAGTGTTTTGTGTGTACTGCAGCTTTGGATTTCTCCTGTTCTATTGCTGGTTTTTTTTTTTGTTTTCCTCTTCTCTCCCCCCACATTGGCTTAAAAAAATAGTTTGTATTCATCTTGACCAGATTTTTAACTAGTCAAGATTCAGAGAACAAAAAATCTTGCTGGCTTAGTAGTGCAGAATTTCAAAGCTCTTTGTAGAGTGAATCTTATGACGTAATTGTAATATTTGTAGTACTGTGTATAGAGGTTAGCAGCAATTATGCATACTCATTTCAACAGGTCTGCTCTTGTGCTTTAAACATCTGCTTTAATGTTTGCAGGAACAGTCTTGTGGATAGATTAAATTTTTACAAGGCTAAAAATCCTTTGAACTCTTGATACAAAATTCACTCTTTGTCAAAGTAAATGGGCAATTACATAAAAGTTGCACAATGAGGAATATTTTAAATGCTCTGAGTGCTTTATCTGTTGTCTGTCATTAGTAAAATATCAAAATTAGTTGCTGAAATGCGTATCTTAAAAAGAAGCTTGACTATCTGTATAAGATGTGATGAGTAGCAAAGCCAGATAGTTTAAATGTATTAAAAGTCCAATTCTTGTTTGAGAAGCGGGTTTATCAATATACTATTTCCTCAGTCAGTACAGCAGCTTTGTCAGTTTTGATATACTGTAAATGGCAGGATAAATTTGTTTCTACTTCCTTATGAACCTAAAGACAGGATTTAGCTAAAAGTTTGTTCCCCTGTTTTACGTCATCAACAGAATTGTTGACTGGGAAATGTGAGGAGCAGATCTGGTGTCCCTGTACTGAGTGGAGTGTGGATTTACTCAAGGGAGGGTCTGGACGTGAGAGAGTTCCATGTCTGTACCAGACAGGGAGTATGGGAGCACATCCTTTGAAATTGCCTGTGGGGATTTCAGAGTGTTCCAAGCCTGCTAGCCAGAAAACATGCTTTAGAGCTGATCACTGCCAGGTTTTCTCTTTTCTTGTCTCCTAAACTTGCAGTAAGTCATTTGATAGAGCCTGGGTTGCTTAAAACCATGGTCAGGCACAGTGGGCAGGAGAAGTGAAGGGCATGGTATCTGTAGTGGCTGTGTTCCCATTCTGCAGGTGTTGAGCTACTGTGTCTGTAGGGCAGTGTTGAAGGTAAGATGTCCTCTGCCTTCATTGCATACTGCTCTCTAGAACTGAGTTATTGCATGGGCTGGGGATACTTTTTCACACCTTGGTTTCCTTTCCTTTATCCTTTTCTGGCAAGAAATGTATGCAGCAGAAGAGGACCCTCATTCTAATTGTCTCGGATTGACTGAAAATCAGCAAACTGCAGCTCTATATGACTGCATTCAGGCCAGAGTGAAAAGGGAAACAGATGTTCACAACTGAGATTTTGAAAGAAAGCTCTTGGAGTGTTTGGATGGGTGGCGGAAACCACAGAAATAACAATGTTCCAGCTTCTGTATAAGTGCAAAATAGTAAACAAGGCTTACGGTCTGGAAATACAGAGTATGTCTTTCAGGGTGATGTGGGCTGTAATTCCTGTCAGCTGAGGTGTCCCTTCAGAATTTCATTTGCAGTTATGTGTTTTGCAGAAGAACGTCTTTCTTCAAAAGCTGAAATGCCAAGCAAAGAGAGCCAGGAGGAAGTTACCACTCTTTCAGGTAATTAAAACCTTTCCTCTTTATTTTGTGTATGCACTTTCTTTTTACCTTTATTTTCTTGTCTCTTCCATTTGCTGCTTTAAAATAATGTTTTTATAGCTCTGTAAAGCTGTCTTTTTAACCCGGGTATGTGATGGCAGCAAAACTGCTTAAGCACCACTTAGGATGCATGAAAACCACTTGAGAAGGATTTATAAAGTAAGCCAATTTATACAAGGTATTCCTTCCTGAATTACTTTGTAATGACTCAATTAGCTTTCATTTCTGCACAAAGGAGATTTAGTTGCATAAATTAGCTTATCATCATTGAGGAAGTGTCACTGCTAAAGGACAGTTTATAGATACAACATGCAGTTGCTGTCAAACCTATAAGAATGTAATATAGACATCTGTGTATACTTTGTGCTTGAGCAGAACAGACTTCTGCCATTCAGAGACTAACAGGGGACAACAAGTTGCCCAAGGGACTGGCAATGTAGACATCTCTGAAAAGGTCAACTTGACACAGGCTCTGACAATCGACCCAAAGCTCTGTCTTCTTTGATAAAAATCAGATAAACTTAAGACCACTAATTGATCTGCAGCCTGTTTAAATGTTGGCCATGCATATCTTCATTGCATATGATTACCAGAGAAAGCAAATGAATCAGGTAAGAAATGCCAGAGTCCAGTGACAGCACCATAAAAATTGGAAAAGGACACAAATGCCCAGAAAGGCTGTGAAGGATATTCTCTCAGCTTTAGCTTGGCAAACTGCCCTTGTGCTAATTATCTCTGGGACTGGAAAAATAACTGCATACACCATGTAAAGTCACATAGCCAGACAACTTTTCTTGATAGAAAGGTATTTCCAGTTATGCTTAAAAACAATATATTTTTGTGCTTCAGGGGCACAGACCTTTAGATAAACTATTGGTGATTTGACACAGAAAGTAGAGAAGACTCGCTTCTTATCAGACCTTGCACCTTTCTGAGATCTGCTGCATTGTAACTGTGACCTGCACTGACATGCAATCTGGCTCTCCTTCCCCCATCGTACATAATACACATAATTCTTTCAGGGCTGTCAAGGAAGGGGTGGGCAAGAAGAGTTCCTTTAGGAAGTAGCTCTGCAGTGCTCTTCCTGTTGCAACATGTGGAGAGGAAACAGAGGCCTGATTTCCTGACCTATACAGGAAAGCAGGAACAGGTTGCTGTGAGGAGTTTTGGGTTGCTTTTCTTGGAAAGGAAACAAAAGCCAAGCCATCAGATGCTGTTAGCATTGTGCTCTGCTAAAAACATGTGTAAAACAACATGACTCATTACAGCCTTAATATTTAGTACTCATTTAGACATTACTGTAATTACAAGAAGTGTGTTGTCATAATAGAGCGTGGGGTCAATCCAATTATAAAGTTGCCAACAGCATTGGTTTTTTTCACGAATGTACCTTCCTGAAGTTCTAATTGGTCATACTTTTAAGGAATTAAAACTTTAGCATCTGCATTTCTGAAAAATTTTAACTGCTATGAGAATAGCCTTATCAGTCTTATTAGTATTTGTGCAATGTCATTAAAAATACCATAGCAGTTCCCCCCAGATGTCAGGTTCATTTCAAGCAATAGTTTTGTGATCTGATCTTACATAGTTCACTATTTAACACTGGAAATTTGTTTGACTTTTAGGGCTTAGTTGACATGAGTATTTCTGATAGGCATCACATCATAAATACCTGACATGACTTGAGAATATTTTATGATTTTCCACACAAACAGCACATACATTCTTAAGTTTAATTTATTGCCTAGCTTTACTAAACCTGAATTCACAGAAAATATTCTGCAAATTGTCTGTGAGCTCAAGCTGATGAGCGCAAAAAATTTTCTTTTTTTTTCCTCCTCTTTTCTTGCCCTAACATATTTCTACTTCAATTAACTTTCAGAGTTGAGTTCTTTTTTAGTCTGTTGTTCTTGATGCTGACTCTTGCTGCTAGATAGCTTTACATTAATTGCTAGTGACCCAATAATTTAAAAATACCAAAGCATTGAAGAGTTTCAGTTATATAATATGGCTTGCTGGGTATTTTTTGGTGATAACTGTCCGCCAATTTTCACTTCCACAATCACTATTTCAATAAGTGTCATGTTTTCTGCTTTATCACTATATATACGTTGATTTTAGGGTAACTAAGAAACAGTAGGAGAAGGAAAGTGAGAAAGATTAAACTAAACATCTTGGAATAGATTAGAGTTTGAGTCCAAATAAATACACTGCAGTTGTTTTGCCCTTATTTTGTAACTTCTCTGCCCTGTGGGATAAAGGGCAAGTAAGTAACAGGCATTTTTTGAAGTTTAGGACATTATCAGAACTAAAAAATAACTGTGTTCTTTCACAGGGTTTGTCTTCTTTGGTGATTGAGACTCAAAACCGAGAGTCTAGATCACTTGTTTAAGACACTCATTCTGGTAGCATTTATTTTGAACTTCACCTATATCTCCATCTTTAAGCCTTCACATCATTACCAAAAGGGGCTACAGTTTGTCTTTTTCAAATGTTGTTAAATAGTCTTTAAATCCTACACTATTAACTTTTGAAAAATCTTACCAAGAGTCAAGGAACATGGGTCAGAATGGCAAGCTGTTTAATATACTAGGCAGTGGACACAGTTGTGAAAGGAAAACATTCACATGTATTCCTTCATTCCACAAGGAATGTGCAGGCAAATAATAAAACTACTGGCTCTAAATCATTACCATAGTAGGGTTTGCTAACTTACATGCCAGCAATGTTTAAATGGATGACTGAGGGAGATGTGGTTGTTACAATATTATAACTTTCCTCCCTTGAGTAATCCATGGGCATTCCTAAGTTTTAAACAGTCTAATATTCGAGGTGCATGCTTGATATATTTGTCAATTTTTTTTTACCTGAACTGTTCACCTTTCTTTCTTCAAGCATGTATTGTCAGATGCCAGTATTTTTTAGTGAAATAAGCAGTCCGAGACTACTGTCAGAGAGGCTGGCAGCCATTGCTTTTTGATCTGTCAAAATAACTCTGAAGTGTTTTCATCAGTATATTAGACAAAAATATCCATTGTTTCTATTACTGTTACTGGAAAAACAGAGATGGCAGAAGTAAACCATGAGGAATTCTTTTTGGAAGAGTATTGGAAACTGTTGGATAGTAGTTCATCCAGGTAGCTGTCCTGGAATGAAAGAAATATTTTCTGGAGAAACAACCTATCCAAAATCCTACTCACCCATTTCTTGGGATTGATAGTCTTAAAAGCAGTGGGTAGGTAAAACCACACTGCTTTCTGCCCTCAGATAAACTCTTAATGTTTTTTTATCATATCTTATTTTTTGTATTTGTGGCCAAGTGACCATACCTTCAAAACACAACAGACTTGAGTTTAGCAATGATGTCATCATAGTATTTTTAAGGCACACGACATTTCATAGTGTTTGAGAATAGAGTGTAATTGTAACAGAGTAACACCAGCAAATCAATACTTTTTGATTTTGAACTGTAATGGGCACATAAGTTCTTGATGCTAAATCCATCTGTTTTCAGGTATTACATGTGTTTAGGAAGCTTCACATTATTTCACTACAATATAAATACCAAATTCCTTTACTGAGACCTCCTGGTTTTGTTTTATACCATTCTTCAGAGGCAATAAAAGGAAATTTTTCAAGGTCTTCTCAAACTGAAAGGGACCAAAGTAAGAATGAGGGGGCTTGTGTTTTGCAGAGGTTTTGGCAGCCTTTTTTTTTTATTCTATGCCTGTGTTTGTAAGCACTAAGAATCATTTTTATGAAGTGTTTTTCACTTTATATGTATAAGGTCTGAAGTTACATTTAAAATTGTCTTTTATGTGTATGTAGTTGCCCTTACAGAATTTGGAGAAACTTGTGCTAGTGGGCATGAGAGGGGATTTTGAATTTGAAATTAGCACTTCTTGGAAGACCAGCATAGCTGTCCATAGACTTACACTGCCAATTTCTTTCCCTGTTTTTTGTCTCTGTGCTCCTGGTATATTGGTATATATCTTTCTGAAAAATGTGAACCTATCTTAAAAAACAACCCTATCTTAAGTTGAATTCACAAATGACGGCACAGAGCCATGGTTAGTCTTTGGTCAATATCTTCACTGTTGCAATAAGCTTATTTTAAAATGCATCTTTTCCAGTGTGTTCACATTATTAGTTGGGTTGCTTTCCACTTTAAGACTTAATTAAATGCTTATGATGAACATAAAAGGAGAGACATGTCCCACTCTCTGTTGGGTCTCTTCTGTTGCAACTTTAGCGTTAACAGGAGTTACTTCAGGCACGCAAAGATAAGAGCAGAGCTCAGGGTGGTAAAGGTCAGTGTGAAAAGTCGTGATTTCTTTCAGTGATATTCTAAAGAAGTAAAAGTCCTGATTAATGTATTTTAAATGAAATCAATAAGCCAACTGATGAAAGATTTGGGAGGTGGGATATACCAAAATAGTTATTTTATTTTTTTTCTCATGTGGACTTACATTATCTTTTACAACACAGAGTTGGGAACTGTGATCAGTACAGTAAGAAATGACCGAGGAGAGATTCTGATTTAATATTTATTTCAACTTAGTTTAGTGCTAACCTGTGTTACTGTTTAAATTGTCTAATGCTAAATTGGTGAATAATGAGGTGAAAAATAGGAAGGGCCAAAATTTGGAGGTGCAACATTTCAAACTGATTGTGCCTTCATGTTGAAATGATTGTCTGTGCCTTTTTAAAGAACTAAATCTCTTACTTCTGAATGATTGTGAGCTTTCATATGGGTATCAATTGTTGCTTTTGGGGTGAGGACAGAAGAATTTGGGCCCTGGCAGCCAGAACGCCCCCTAGTGCTACACAGCAAGTTGTAGCTCTTAATCACCAGTTTATGGAAAATTAAATGGTAGGTAACTGGCATAGCAGCTTTGAATTCAAGGTTGTGAATATTTAGCTTTATGACAGTATTGCCACCCAAACAAGATAGCACAGACCACAGACTGAAATGGAGAAAGAGAAAACAAGCTCTTCTTGCTCATCCAGAGAATATTAAAATTCAAATCTAAGTATTTGCCAAAATAGAAAAGAACACAAGTTGAATACCGCTATTTTTTTACAGTGTGATGCTTTCTACTTCTTGATACTTGATATTTTAGCAGGATTTTTTTGGTAATAAAATGAACCAATCATGTTTCAATTGTAAACTATAAATAATGGCGTAGAGTGCTAATGACATGCAAATGTTACTGGTGTATGTTAGAATAACCAGCAAGCCTGCAGTTCAAGAAACATATAACAAAACTAAGATGACAGCCTTGATCCACCAGTTCAGTGATATTTATGTTATCAGAATTAGAAGATAGCTTTCCAGTGATGTAAATTATTAGTACATATACATTCTGTCTGGTTAGTGTATACATAATGTAACCGGTCATCTTAGTGGTATTGCTTACATTCTTTTTGCATTAACTCATCACACTCCATTCTCATGGAATTAAAAACAGGAAATAGTTTGCAGTGCAACAGAAGCACCCAGTGTATTTAACTGTGTGTGAGCGCTGTGTTTCAATAGATGTACTCTGTATTGTAAATGTATGACAAAGCATTTATTACTGTGTTATTGCCGTATTACAGAGCAAAGAGTGCTAAATAATCAATCAGTTAATGGCCTGTATGGCAGCTTGAACACAGCACATCCATTGTGCTTATGCTGTTAGAAGGATGAGTTTATGACTGTAGTGTAGTTGCACGTTTAGCCAGAGCTTAATGTCCTAAACTGGAGCTGACACAAATATTTTTGAAATGCAGCTTCAGCAACAGTTTCCAAGTTCTCCGATATTTCAGAAGGAAGAATCAAGGATTATCTCAAAGGTTCTCAGAGAAGCTATTTTTGTTGGAACAGGAGAGGGAGGGGGAGTGTATCACAGAATACTTTAGCTTCCTTTCACTGATCATTATTAATTATATTCTAGCAGTTTTATCAGTTTCAACCTGGGATGCATATATGGCTTGCTAGAAATACACTAGTAGAGGAAAACTGGCTGCTTTAAATTGCAGCTGAAAAATGCTTTGAAAACCTGTAGCTACATGTCTCTCAGTGATGCAACTTGCCAGTGAAGGGCTTGCACATTAAACTTATTTTTCACTTGCTTTCATGGCAGGAAGGAGCCATTTCTAAAGAGAGGAATAAGAAATGTGTGCTAGTAATGTGTTGTACTATCTGGAGATTTAAAGAGTAACTTTAGTTATTCTCAATCTTGATTGTTTTATAATTAGATGCTGTTTTCTTTGCAGATAACGAAAATACCGATTATGCCAATTTCTATCAAGGTTTGTGGGACTGCACAGGAGATGAAACTGATGAGTTGACGTTTAAACGTGGTGACGTTATCTACATTATCAGCAAGGTATCAGACACTACTGGGGCTACATGGTTGTAAAAAGAAAGCCATGGCAGAAGGGTACATTCCCACAGTTCTATGGGGGGAAATTGGCACTCCCTTTCAGATCCTTTGTTTGCAATCAGATATTCACTGCAATTAATTATTTTGTCAAATGAACTATAATCTCAATTAAAACATAGCCATGTAACAGGAATTAACTTTAAAGCATGTTTATTTACTTGTTAAATCTTGGCTACCATTTGTTAAGTGACTTAACAGGAGACAATGTGCTTTCTGCTTGTAGAAGTTAACCTTGTAGAATTTTAAGTTATCTTGTATATTATGTTTTTTGTTTCCTGTTTTATATTCCTGACCCTGCTGATTCTGACTTTTTTGGGATCTTGCTACAGAAGATGGTTTGTTTTTTTGAACTATGCTTTCATCTTTGTATGTATATTGTTATTGTTCTGACAGCTCAAATTCCGAATTTGTTTGCTCTGACAGATTTGGGCATTTTCTACTACTTTTCTGTTTGCAAAGCAAATGAGAAATGTAATTCCTCACATCTGAATTGGCACTAAGCAGTAGAAGTATGAAGTTTTACTCTATATTAATGTTGGTGAATTTTCAGATTTTCCCTTAACTTCCCCTACAAAAACAAAGCTTCTGTTAAAATATATATGTCATGGTCCATTGAAGTCTACTTCTGAACAATTAATCAATGGAAATTTCTGTTTTCCCCACATATAGAAAAAAATGCTGAGCTTTTAAAGTTCTCATTGAAAAAAACCTACCTTTTAAAATATGTGTAGAAAATATTTATCTAATTGCTGTTCAGTTTAATTAGTACAAAAAATACTGTAGGTCACTGAAATACACAAGTAGGTGCATGAAAGCTAAAGGCATCTGTTTGTCTGAGTTTCAAACTCAGGTTTTGTCACAATTGCTTTAAATCTTCTGTGATACCTTTATATTCTGGATAATAAATGTAACAGCTTCTGTTTTAAGTAAATTTAAGATTTATGGATAGAAGGATAGTCCTATATAAAAATATAGAAGATGTATTACTAATATTAATTTGACCATGCATGTCTTTTGAGGTATTTCATTGTCACTTAAACTAATAACTGAATTGCATTACTAAAGGCTGAATAAGGCTTGTGGATTGGGCAAACTTTCAAGCAGTTATTCAGCACTGAAGAATTGTACTAATTTAAAATAACCACCTCTTCCCCCTCTCGCTCCCCCTATAAGCCCAAGAGTGAATGGATTCCACTCTGCGAGTTTGGCCTCTTTGCGGGTTGTGCTTTTCAGGTACATTATGGGGACAATAAAATCTTAATCTTCAGCTTGCAGGTGAAAAAAATTGTTTGCTACTCCTTCCCCAAAAGAGTGAGAAATTTAATTTAAAAAATGGAGCAAAATAGAAAAACAGTAGCTTAAGCTGTCCTCTGTATATCAACTGTCCTGTTGCCATGCCATGATTAATCCATAATCGGTCCTTGAAACAGGCTTGCTGCTGCTCCAGATATATAGAGCCTCTTTCTATGGGAATAATTTCTACTCCAAAATACAGCCCAGAAAAGTCAGCCCTGTTTCGCTTAAAGATTGTTACAGCTTTTTCAGAAAAATGAGTGTTGGCCACTACTGTCAGCTTGGAATTTAGGGTCCTTGGAGGGGAAAGTGCTAGAGAATTATCTGTCTTAACCCTCCACTTGATTCAGTTTCAAGGTCTAATCATTTATGAGCTCTTTGTCTGGTAAGTGAAAATATAACCAAAGCAAAAGTGAGCCTAACCATCCCGAAGTGGGTCAAGACTTTTCTTCTAAAATATTTCCCGATCCACTACATTAATACTTGGATTTTGTGGCAGTCGGCAGGAATCCGAGGCAATTTTTTTATTTTTTCACACCATCTAGTGGTTGAAAATGAGAGATGCAGGTACTGACAGGGGGGCGATGTGTATGCATCCAAAATGGTGTCATAAATTCAGCTTCAGCTGAACCTAGCTGTGGCTTTATTGCCTTTCTATCATATGTCAGCCAGCAACATTACTCTTGGAAATCACATTTTGCTGATAAGGAAGTAAGTACGGGTATAGCAGTGTTACAGTAGGAAGGGTGAAGCATTAACAAAATATCGAGCATATTTGTGCAACATGTAATAGTTCTTTGTTTTACAGTGAAATATAAATGGTATGGCCTGCTTTGATGAACGTGATAAGATAGATATTCATCTCTCCCAGAAATAGTTATGCCAAAGCAATATATTTTTACCAGCTTTTCTCATACCTATATAAAAATTTGGGGGAAGCAACTATTTGTTTCCAAGAAATGAGATCATTAGTATAACAAGTAATTATGAACCAGCTTAGCAAATCTGGGCATTTATAGGATTTAAATAAAGCAAGAGGAGCAATATGTTACATGTAAGTTTCTAGGTAAATGTCTCTTAGACAAATGAGCATGGTTTCAGTTTGGCAGTGTTTACTTCCTAAAATAGCTAAGTATTATGCAAAGACAAATCTCAAGAATTTGCTTTAAAATGAGCATCAAGACTCAGTGTTACTGCAATGAGCACGAGCACATACTCTGACAACAGATACCTATGCCTGACTAGTGCAGTTACTGTAGAAAAGCATGTTTTTCTTGTTTTAAAGGTGTATTCAAAAACTATTTAAGCTATTTCCTAAATATTTATGTCAGTTGTGGCTTTTGTGTGGCATCAGTCCTGTGGGCTTTTACAAAAGACCCCAAAACCCTCACAACTTTTTTCTAGGTTTTTCCACCTAGTTTTCCTCAAAAGTTGAGTTTTTAATCTGAGCAGAATTAACAGGACTATCGCAATAGTACTTGTTAACTTTATTTAAAAACATAGTTAACATTTCAGATTAATTGATCAATGTATCTGTACAGATATACTCATACTATTACTACTTTTTTAGTTTATAATATTCTTGAATATTCAAGTGGCTTTTATCACTTACGCTATGAATGATGTGAACTTTCAGAAAACTATTATTCCATTATGCAATATAAAAATATAGCTGTAGTGATAAAGAGACTTGTTAATAACATTTCTTAGTTAATACTGACTGTTAGAAATGCAATACTTTGGAGTCCTGTTTTTTAAAAGGATGATTGCTCTTAACTCCTGATCATTTATGGGCTTGCCTTTGCTTTCAAGACCATGTGATAAATGGGAAAACAGACCATAGTATAGCAATCATTTTTATAAACCTTCCATAGCTCTACTCAAGAAATCGATTTCCAGAAACAAAGATAACTGTGGATGGAGGTAGTTCTATTTTTTTTTCCTAAGTTTTGTATGCACAATTTATACAAGTGCAACACTTGCAGTACTTGCTTGTTTGTTTTAGGTGTACGTTTTGTGTTATGAAGTTCCATAGTTTCATCAGCCAAATGCAAGTAATAGTGAAAATTTACCTCAATATGTTAGTAGGCACCTGTTTAGTAGAATTACTGACATTTCTTAACATAAAACTAATTTAATATACTTCATATTTATATTTGTATTAAAATAGCAAATAATACTTCAAAATCAGAAATTACATCCTTAACTGGAATTCTCCTCAATTGTTATTATTTCCTTGCACGCCAGTGCTGCTCACTCTGGTATTTATGATTCATGGAAATCTCATCTATGACAACCTTTTGCTCTAGAATTTTTCATGAAAGTAGAGTTAACTTGGTGCTTAGATTATCCTATATTTAGTGGTTGTAGGTTTCAAGTGTGGCAGATTTTTGTTCTTTCAATATAATAAATGTTAAAATGCTCACATCTCAACCTGTATTTTTTGCCTAGTAAGAAGACAAACAAAGAATCTCCACAGCTCAGATTACTGCTTATGAAAAAAAGTGCAACTTTACAATGCAGCTGTTTCAGAACCACATTTTGTTCACTATCTGTATAATCTTAATAAAATGTATTTATTTGGTATTTTTTCCAAAACATATGAAAGATATACTAAAATCCTGAGTGTTTTATTTTCTCAGATTGTTTTTTGGCTGATCATATGAGATCCATAATTTCTATTCCATGGCCATACTGCCTATGGTTCCCCTTGCAAACAGGGAGTACTGTTAGAAGCGGATTTGCAGAGTGGAACACTTAGTGCTTGAGGCCCCGGTGTCCACACCAAGCTTTTTCAAAGCTGTTTGATGTCCAAAGAGGTCTAGCCTGATTTTGTGGAATGAGAACACATTAATGGTTGGAGCATGTTCAAGTGCATCTTCCATTTTAGCTTCATCTGAAATAAATGTAGTGTGTGTGCTCTGAGACTGATGGCTCTGCAAAGGGCGCCAGTGGGGGCAAGGTGGGAGCTTTGGGAGATTCACTTCTGATCAAAACTGAAATGCAATGCTAAGTTGTACATTACCCATTTCCTGGCTTGTTTAGTTTTATTCTTTAGGGGTGGGGGTGGGAGAACAGTAAGTACATGTCTGAATAAAATAGTGACGGCCTTTAAACAGAAGCTTGGTTAGAACTAATGCAAAGCGACTGTAGCTCTGTTGGTTTGCATGCTGATAATATGTAAGCCTTTACCTATCAGATCAGAAAAAAAATTGGCCATGTGTCATCTAATGGAAAATAAAATGGCCTTTGTATTCTTCCAAGGCATTTTCTGGGGACAGTTTTGGTTCAGAACTCAGTCTGCTTACTGTGATTTATATTGGAAATCTTTAATTGCTGTATATTTTCTCTCATGTCATTGTGGGAAATAAAACCTAATAACGCAACCATACAATAAATCTGGTGCTTATATTTTTAAAGATGACCATTTTATTGCTGTCTTAAAACAACTCTACTACCTGTGAAGAAGTCTCATTCAGTTATTTAAGACATTTGTCATTTTCTGCTTTTAGAGAAAATGCTGTTCTGTGCCAAAACTGCTCCCTAGTTGATAGTGTATCATTCAACAATTACACCAAAGGAAGTTCTAAAACTTTTTAGCTAGTATGAATCTCCTGGATGAATTGGAGATGTTTTAAAATATTATCTTGCCAAAATTGCACCCCAGGATATTCTTTGAAAAAAATTTATCCCTGCTTCTGACACATATTTAGCTTGATAGTAGAGGTTACTTATTTTAACCCCAAACAAGGCTATAGATATGTTTTGCTTCTCAATTTTAAAGTTTGCAGGTATTCAGCCCATAAGTTAGTATTACTCACAGTGCCACTAGAAAAAGGAAGGAGAAAAATCTTGAATTTACATACTTCAGTTGTACTTTTTAAAATACAACTCCATTTTTTCTTCAAGGCATTGAAACACAATGATAATTTTCAGCAACTCCTTTTTAACACCAAACAAATAAAAAAACCCACACCACAAACATGAAAAAACATACCATATGTATTCAAAAATGGAGAGTAATTGTACAAGAACTAGATGTTCTCAACTTTTGCTGAAGTCAGTAGAAGTTTATATGGTGCAACGCATCTGGAGAATCTCATTAAGACAGAGGAACTGTTCTAAAGGTAGCAACTGCTTTGGAAATCCTCAAGTATAAAAATTTTCTCTTTTTGTATGTCAGAATATCAAAATTCTCTTCTGTAGAGGACTAAAATCTTGGATTTAAATGATATTGGTAGATAACAGGTAGTGCATTGCTAACTCTTGCGTTTTCCCCAAGCACAAAAGGTTTTATGATCAGGGTCTCATGAAGTCATGGGTACATAGACATCAGTGCAGTGAAATTGGTGGGATGGGGACAAGGAGAAGCATTTGCTCACAGTGTGTTCAGTTGAGAGCATTTAAGGAGCCTGTAAACCCTAATGGGATTTTTTACCCCCCGCTATCTAGCATGCTGTACAGAGAGTGTTTTGCCAGCATGTTAAATGTTAAGTCATAACCTGTTCTTTGCTGCCCTGTGAAATTACTTCAGTTTGGTTAATAAATTCTGCTCGGGAAAAAAAATAATCCACTCCATGGCAGTGGAAATGCAGAAGTAGCTTAGAAAGCATTTGGTCATTTGTTAAGGTTGTTGTTTCATATTATTTGGCATAATACATTCCATTGCCCTGGTGCTTGTCTTCCGGGGGGGTGGGGTCGTGGTGGCCCCCTCCTCCCCCCGGCCCTGCTAGCATTGCCTGGTAGGGCAAATGTGCTCCCCGTCACATGGCAGAGCGTGGCCGCACACTTGTG
This sequence comes from Dicrurus megarhynchus, assembly GCA_013399195.1. Classification (NCBI taxonomy): domain Eukaryota; kingdom Metazoa; phylum Chordata; class Aves; order Passeriformes; family Dicruridae; genus Dicrurus; species Dicrurus megarhynchus. The sequence continues at coordinate 201,493 of VXAD01007907.1, read as the reverse complement.
CATTCTCCTCATTGCAGGGCGGCTGGATCTGGCCCTGCCCCCCTCTCCTATCCTTCTATTTGCCTTGGAGCAATTCATTTTGCAGTTATTGAATTTCTTTGGAGAGTTATTTTCATACAGCGGAGCATCACAGCACCTCTGGATCTTGATAGCATTTCTACATAAGGAGAAAGAAGCTTTGTGTTAGTAATTACCTAACATTGTCAGGAGCTGACTGCAGGCCTCTTTCTAGTGATAACAGAATAACCACATAATGTAGCTTTATAGCACATGATTAATAGAAAATAATTACACATCCTACAAAGGGATGCAATATTTCTTATAAATTGACTACAATGGTTTCCTGTAGATTAAAGGACTCTTCATTATTTTATCAGTCCTTCTGAAGTATAGTCGCTTGCCTATGTTAGCAGTGATATTAAGAGCTGAATGCAGTGAGGGATACCAGATGGTAAACCCAGTGGTACCTGAGATCTGAAGCTGATGCTTGCACAAGCACAGTGCTTCCCAACTTTTTTATTCGTATAAAACTCCTAACTGTATTCATATCCTTCTGCATATTAATCATTATTTCCCACAAATGTGGACTGTAGACTTTTATTCTACACATCTTAAGCAGCAGTAATAGACATATGGACCTCACAACAGCAGTGTATTAATGAAATTATATTGCTGCGAAGGAGTTTATAATTGATAACATTGATAGAGACAATACATCAATTTGGATTTTATGTGTGACTTCAAGAGAGGTCTAGGGGGGCTGCTTATCTGCCTCACTAGTTAAGCACTCTTTCATGGTATTGAGGATAGGAAGGAGGGGTTAGGAGTTAAAAGAGAAATGTCTGTACTTTAATCAGTTTAAAAGGGAGTGCTGTCTAATTATTCTAAAACCGGAGATTAAGGTTTTATGTTCTTGGTAGCCAGGTATCTGCATTATACTTTTGTTCAGACTTCTACAGACTGCAGATAGTTTAATTAGGATTCATGTTGCTCTTGAGACCCATGCAAAGAATAGTAATGTAAAGTAAAAGCTTCTATGTTGCAATATTGTCTGTATGGTATAATGGTTGCAGTGAATCCTTAAATTAGTTTACTAGTCTGTTACATCAACATTCATTTCATCTTCTCACTTAGCTTCATGCCAGAGCAGTAAGTGGTGTATTAGTAAGTAGCAAAACCCAGAAAGTTTTCAAAATAGCAGCGTGCTTTTAATTTTAATTTGAGCTATCTGAATTGTTGCTTTAAAAACAATTGTTTCTAAGTCCATGTAGTGTTGCTAAGTGGAACATTTTCAATGGATAATGTAATCCACAGGCTTTTTCTGTGCCATTTGTCATATGTAGTTTAATGACTGCTTAACTGAGCCACTTCCCTCATTTCATGTATTGTTTGTTTTTTTGGCTGATGTCTAGCAAAACTTGCTTAATCACTCTTGTCAGTCACTGTGCAAATTCCATGTAGCAGCTTAAAATCTTTTGTTGCTTTCTCTTGGAGAGATTTATTGCTGAGATTCCAGTAGTATACGTGAGTGCTGCTCCTTTCAGCAATTTCCCACTTCAGTCTTGAAATCCAGTTTGTATATTTAAACAGTGAATTGTGAGATAGAGCATAGATTTTTAAACAGGCTGATCTGGAAGATTATAAACCTCAGTGTCAGGGTATTGTTTTGCCTTTAAGGATTTGGGGTGTAATGTGAAGCCCCAGGGGAAAGGTTATTAACTTCTGTGGAGAGCAGTGTGCACTGAAGATCGGGTTCAGATACCCGTAGACTTTCAAGACCAAACCCATCCCCAGCAGTCTGCTATGCAGTGGAAGGGGGAAGAAGGTGGAATTATTTTTGCAGCTTTCTTGTTTGCATGTTCACATAATAAATGAAGGTTTTCCTGCTGTTTTTTAAGTGGATTTCCTTTAAATCACACTTACTGCAGTATTTCATGCATAGTAGGATAGAATCTTTTAAATCACCAATTCACTGTTAAGAGAAGGAAGAAAATGTTTAATTGAAGACTAGTGTTCACCCTTCCACAATTAGAAAATATAAAACTGTGTGTGTACCTGCATGCAAGCATTAAAAAAAAAAAAAAGGCAAAAGGCAAAGAAATAAGGAAAAAGAAAAAAGAAAAAAAGCCCATATGAAGGCGGGCCATCGTAGTTAAGCACAGAGAGAGCTGAGTACACTAAGCACCTCATAGGACCCCAGAGAACTCTTGACCAGGCAAAATATGCCAGCAGCAAATCATTATAGCTCAGGCTCTAATGAAACTCCATTAACCCTTAAGCTCCACTTGGCGATTTATAACCCAAAAACTTTACCTACAGTTCAAAATAGTAGCTTCATCTCAGTAGAGTAATTCAAAATCCTAGAGCTTTTTGCTCTTCTCATCAGAAGAGCAGTGTAGCAGGAAGCAGATGTTGCTTATCAGAGATATCTGTGTATTTTATATTTTGCATATTTGTTCCAAAGTAATTTCTATCTTGCTAATTATTCAGTTTCGAGTATGGTCTCTTGTGTTCATACTTCATTTGTAACTCAATATATGTGTGTGTGCAATTCCAGCTGTTACAATTTATTGAACCAGTGTTAGGATTGATCTTAAAATATTTATCTCATAGGAAAAAAAAATTATATACCACAATATACAATAATTATATATCATTATTACATTATTTTATTTTCACAATAATTATATACCACAATACCACAATATTCTTACTTGGTACTGCTTTTGGAAGATATTATTTCTTTAAACTATTATAATTCATTTTGTTTCATATTTATCTCACTAAGCCTAAACATATTTGAAACAGGAGTACATTAGTCATCTGTCAGGAGTATGAGATCTGCTGTAGAATTTTCTGCAAGCCTAAAGCAATAGTAGACTTTGTCCATAGAAAGATATTATGTATTAGATATACAGTGTTCCCTTCACATTTGAGTGAAGTAGTTTTTAAAATAAGTTGATGGTAAGTTTCTCAGAGTTTAGCTTGTGATACTAAAAGCATCCGTGTGCATTGTTATATGTCAACATTTTGCTATTAGATTTTAGTTACGAAGATAGGGTTTTTGTGTTTTTGATGAATAGAGGATAAGGAGGTTAGCTACTTTTAGTAGGTGTTAGAGAAGCATGGCCATAATTAAGAAATTTTCTTGAGTATGCCTGGCCTTTTTAAAATGTAGCTTCTGCCTTTGCCTAACTGCATGTGAATGCCTATAACAAAAAGATAAAATGTTTTAATTTTCAGTTGAAATTATTATAACTGTATATAGGAGAAAGCATCCATAAGGAGTTGCATACAAAAATCTGTTGCATTTATATCAGACTAAAGGTTAATACTGCGTATTGTTTTCAATTAGGAGTACAATAGATTTGGCTGGTGGGTAGGAGAAATGAAGGGAACCATTGGCTTGGTGCCTAAAGCCTACATAATGGAGATGTATGATATTTGAGAGGCCTGGGTAAGTACATTTTAATCCAATCTTCTGTAATGGCTTATATGTTCCCTTGTTCTCTGTTTCATAAGTATGTCTTTCCTGGAACCTTTGTAGGAGTCCTGTTAACATAAAGATTATGGCAAAATATATTGAAGATTCAATTAAAGTACCTTTTCTTCTGGGATTCTATATGAAATATTAAACCACAGGGTACAAAAGATGATATATTTAATAACTGTGTTCCTTTTCCAGATTTTTTTTTAAAAATAAAATTGGTGTTGTTTCTATTTAGTTTTGTTGCTTTAGTAATATGTATATATCTGTCTGTGCAGAAAACTGTGGAAGGAGGTAGATATTTGGACTGGGTTTGATATGCATGTTTGAGGTTTTTTGGTTAATGATGAACTTTCAACTTCCCTCTCCCTAATCAGGAGAAATCTGCACTTGAAATGAAGAGTGGTGTGCAGCTGCAGTTCACAGACCCAGTCTCTGGAAGAAGATTCTGCTGTACATGTTTTGTGGTTTCAGCCAGTGTAGTCAGATCGTTGCCTTGTGTATATTAAACATTATAAACTGTAACTGATCATAACTTTACGGAAATGTTCTTCTTAGCCACTTTTTATAGAATTGTAATGCTAGGAAATTAAATAGATGGTAATTAACATACTGGGCACAAGCAGCCATATAGTGCCTGTTGCTCTTTTTCTAACATGTTAGCAGCACTCTGTATAGCTGTAGGTTTGTGTTCTTTCAGGGAATTTTGCCATCTTTTCCTGTTTTGCAGATTCAGAAAAATTGAGCAGAGCTTCGAGGGTAAACTATTACTCAATTAATGCATGCATTAACCTTTTAATACTCACTGTACATGTTGTACAGTTTCATCAGAAAGTTGAGGGAAATTTATGTATATTTCAAGTCTTCAGCGTATTCTGTTTCCAAATGTTTTTAAGTTATGCTTTAGCCAATGATTTATTTTTCTCATATATTTAGTACTGTATTGTTAATTGCTATTTTGTTGACACACAATGAAGACTTGATTCTTCTGCTGGTGTAATAAATTGGCCTGTGTGGTAATACTGCTCTGATACCGTTCGGACTTGGACATCGTAATTCTATGAAAATTTGTGAAAATATATTAAACCCCACAATTTTTGCTAAGTCAACACGAGCTAAATTGCAGGTAAAAATATTTTTGTCCATGGTAGTGTGAAATATTTTATCTGTACCTTACAGATACTTTTGCAGAGTCAAATCTGGATACCTTGCTGGTGTGTGGAATTCTGATACAGGCTGTGCAACAGAGATCTTCACCCTATGTGGATTACAAACAGCTACCTGCATTCTTGTGTAAAAGCCAGAACTTTGTGGCTAAAAATATTGGTTGAAACATAAAAGAGTACACTAAAATACTACCACTTGTGGACAAGTAGTTGGGCAAGTCGGAGTTAATACTTTACATGCTCTTCTTTTGGAGATGTGCTTTACCGTTAGCATGCAAGATCAACATTTTTGGATCCTCCCAGACAGTTGATTTGTGAGACCCTTAATCTGCCAACGAGGCAGGTCAGGCCAGTCTGTGAGTTGCTGAGCCTGTGCAGGTCCCTGTGTAGTTGTTTGTGCTGTTTATGCTTCAGGCGGACCCTGGGAACACCCTGGGTTAAAAGGAAACGTTAGTCTGAACTTGGAATTTGGATCCTTTGAGTAAACTAAGATGCTGTGCTCTATGTTAGCTAATGTATGGTACTTGCTGGTACACTGAATTCTAATAGGCGTCAAACGGGATGGAGTTTTGTTGTAATTTTTTAAAGAGATAGTCATTGGAATTGATTATGTGCGTTATCAGCGAAGCATTAAAATGATAGATTATAGTCTTCAGATCTTTTACTACTTTAATTTGTCAAGCGTACTGGTGGATTGTGTACAGAATGTGAAGCGTTAATAGCGGGGCTGGAAACGCTCCTTCTCCCTTGTTAACGTGGCAGCGCCATAAATCTGCCCACCGGAATGGCATTTTATTAATTACAGAATTCCGAATCCCACCACCACCACCACCAAGCACTTTTTAGGGAATAAACCTTCCCCCACGTCCTGAGACCCGGTGCCACGGCTCGGCTCTCGTTGCGGGCCCGGCCCGGCCCGGCCCGGCCCCCCGCAGGGCTGCCCCGGCCCGGCCCTTGCGCTGCGCGGCCGCGGCGCTGGGTGGCAGCAGATTTTCGTGGGACGGGCGGAGGCGGAGGCGGAGGCGGAGGCGGATCCCGGTGTCGTCTCTGTCCCCTTCCCCCTCCTGCTGTCCCGCGCCGTTTCTGCCGTTTTTCCAGGAGAGGGAGTCCTTACCCAAGCGATGAGGGGCAGGGCTGCCCGGCGCGGCCTCTCCTGGGTGGTGACAACCAGAGAAATCAAGTGGCTTTTGTCTGTAGTTCTTTTTTAGGGCTTCCCCCTTCTTATGTACTTATTGCTAGGGGAGAGTAAATAAACTGCCTTAAATTCAAAACGTAAAAGATGTCCTGAAACTCACTGTAAATGTCTCAGAATAAACCAGCGACGGACCATGGAAGAATGGTTTACTTTAAATCTGTGCGAATACCATAACCTTTTTTGGCTAAGAAAATCTCAGTTAACGCAACTTAACTCGGGTAGAAGATGCTAATCGCTTAATTTTCTTTGTTCACTTAGGTTGTGCTTGCCTTTCTGTGAATGGCGAGAGAGCAAATTTTTAAAAGGTGATTGTAACTCTCACATTGTACAGCGTTTTACTTGATTATTTGCTGTGTTCTGGATTTGTATGGTACTGCCATTAGATCTTATAATAATGTTCTACTCTGCAAATTTTTAAGGTTCAAATAAAGTTTAATTGTTTGCAAACTGTTATGATGCTAATAATTCAACAGCCTGCTGTGTTACTAATGAAATTACTTTGTTATGATTAATTTGGAAAATAGTGTGTTGATTGTAGTAATTAAGCACAACAAGGTGAAGTAAATGATTCTAATGCCATCTGGCCTCCAGACTGAATGAAGAAATGAAATGGGGCTGTCATTTGAATTTATTCAGAGAAGTAAGGGTAATCCAAATGCTTTTTATAGCAGAGGCACCCAGATATAATCATGCCACTCTGTAGTATCGTTTCGTGTACTTCTGTATACGGATAACTGGTTCACATATTTTTCCAGCATCTCGTTAGGATATACCTCTTTGTGCATACTGCCGCTAATTGCATGTACTGATGGCAGTGTATGCACTAGTTCTTCTATCAGAAAGATGTATGGATAAGATTTAGAGAAGTGATATGCCTCAGCTTACCTTTTGCTCCCCTATTAAGGATAAAAACTTTCTGTGCCTGGAATTAAGCTGAAAGTGAATGCTAATTAAGATCCCATTCTAAATTCAAAGCCAAATGCATAAACTTCTTTCTTTTTTTTGGCTCTGTAGTCTGACACGGTATTAGAAGGAACATGAAGAATAACCCTTTAGAACCTGATCCAAAGACTGTTGAAGCTGAGAAGCTATTAAATTCACTTGCTTTTGCATCAGGATTTCCAACAGTAATTCGAAACCAGGCAATACAGTTTCAAAGTGCTTTTTTGCTGAATACTCTTTGTCCTCTTTCTGAAAGAGATGCAATTATTTCCGTATGCTGAACCAAACAAAAGAACAGCACTGATTTCTCTAAGCCAAATGATAGAAATCCATTTTTCTATCTCAGGTAAAGCAAAATAAAGTCATGGGTATAGATTAGAATCCTCACTTGATAAAGTTCAGTGGGACCTAATAGGAAAGCTGTGAAATATTAAAATGCAGTAAAAAAACCCAGGTAGATGACAGTGGTGTGCTCTTCAGCTGCATGAGCCATTTGATGTTTCTCTCATCTCTCACTCAAGTTGATGAAAAATTTATTAGTATGTAACTGTGGCAATAAGCATAGGCATGGAAACCTTATAAACAACTTTCCACTTTACATAGCACAAAGTACTGATAAACTCTGTAAGACCTTCACTTACTAGGGTTTCTCTGAAGCTGACATTTCTCAGACAGGTGTCTGCTTAATTCCATCTTTATTTAGGAAATCTGACGCTGAGCTCAGCAAAGAGTGCTCTGCCAAATCTCCATCTCTGTCTTAGAGTTCATTTCCTGCCCAGCATCCATTGTCTTACTGTGAGGGACCAGCACCAACCACCAACACTATGAATTTAGAATTGTGGATTCAGGCTGGGTGTATGCACAGGATTTAGCTCTTCTGGGATGCAATTGTGACTTGACTCATCTTTCCATCCTACAGGAAGAAGTAAGGGGAGCCGAAATGGCGGCAGGATGTACAAGTGAAAGGGATGCAGCTTTTCTTATCCAACTGTGTTGTGCCAAGGAATATATATGTTTATTTTCCCTTTGAATTGTAAAGCAGATCAAGCAGTGGTAACCCGTGAATTGTTGTATCATAGCCTTTTATGGATTTGTTCAGGAGTGATTTTGTAATGGGATCTAGACAATTCTGTTTCTGCTGTCTGGAATTGTTGTTAGTCCCAACTATCACACAGAGAAATTCATAGGGAGCTGGGTTCAAAGCAAAATAGAGGAAAAACCTCTGTGCCTGAAAGCTATGTTAACATAAGTCAAATTTAAAATGGAAAATGTCAGCTTCTTCCCAGCCTTTTGGGAGGAACAAGTCTTTTAATTAACAGGAAAAGCTTAAAAATCCTAGGTGTCATCTTGTAGCAATGTGTTGGAGAATAAAGTACAATAGTGCAGGCAGTCTGAGAAGAAGAGCTGCTGGTAGATGAAGAGGCAGATAGTTTCAAATGCCACTAAAAACCCATCTATCTCTATTAATTTTCTGCTCTAGCAAACTGATATGTTGGAGCTTTTATCCTAAAGTATCCTCACTGTCTCACAACCCATAGAGCAAACTTCCTTTCACCCTCTATTGTAAAGCAAGTGCTACTCCATAAAGGGATTTGTTGGCTAATGAGCATTTTACAGCAAGACTTTAAAGTTTATGCTGTGAGAGGAAAAAAAAAAATCATATTCAGTTACAGTGGGAGGATTTATGTTGGCAGAAGAGAATTACCAGTTTGGCCACTTCCAATCTGCCGTAATTGCTTGCATATTTGTAAATAATGCTGTGGGATTTTTAATGGCCACAGGCAATAAGGACTTTAGTTTTACACCTCATGCTATATGTAGCACCCCAGAACTGACCCCCGTACAGAACTGCCTGGGTTAAAGGAGAAAAGTATTGCACAGGATTGTTATCTTTCAAAAGCCAGCGGCATGGATGTGTGCCTTGGCAGCCTCCCACCCAAGAGCTGACATGGCCCAATGCTGCTTTTTAATAGTCAAATCTAATAGGGTCAGCATGAGAAGAGCAGAGCGCAGACAGTCTGACAGGCGTGGGCAACTCAGTTTGTTCATTGGTGGTCTTCAGCCTCTCAGTTCAGTGTGGAAGGGAAAAGATGAAATCTGTAAACAGTCACATGGCATCAGGAAAGCATCTTCCTTTTCTGTTGCTCTTTTCCGAGAGGACTGCCATTCTTTCCTTATATTTAAATTAAAAGCAGTCAGGCATGAGTGCACATGTGTGTGTAGGAAGGAGTGGGTTTTATTATATCGTCACTTACAATCTTGTTTTGATGCTGGTTTCTCCTTTCTGGTGTTTATGTTGACATGCTCATAATGGCCACACTACCTTTACTGTAGAAAAAAGGTATTTCTAGCTTAAAAAAAAAAATTCCAGTTGTTGAAAGATTCTATTAGCTTCTCTTTTGTCATTTCCCACCATTTTAGTGCATTGTGTCAGCAGTATCTTATCAAAATCTCTGTGTCTTTTGTGACAGTAATTTCTGCTTGTGTGTAAAATACTCCAGAATAATATTTTGAAACATCTTTTCCTCTTGTTTTCAAGCTGATTTTGGACTGAGGGTAGTAGACCTCAACGAAGGGGGAAGGAGTGAATGATCTGTACGTCTAGAGTTCCGTTACTTGACTAAAAAATAGGCGGGCCACATTAGCAGTTGTGAGAACTGTTTTGGAAGGTCTCTAAGCTAACTGGCTTCCTTTCCATTCGTTTGTTTCTGATTTTGAGACTCGTACAGTATATCTAACCACTTCTAGACTGAGATTACCTATTCAGCTACTTGGTGTCCTGTGATAGCCACCCAAGGTCACCTACAGGTCATTATTGACTTGTGACCAGAATTGCCTCCCTCTAATGTATCTGGTACTGCTTTAAAGGCAGAGCATGGGAAACAAACGTCATCTCTCCTGAGCTTTGTAAATTTTCAGGTGAGTGAAAGTTCAAAATGCAGAGGCATCATCCAGAATAATCTCTCACTAAGACTTGTTTATGATTTGTATTTCTGTGAATACTCGTCTTCATTTTACTCCTGCATTCATTTACTTATAAAAATTATGAAGAGGAGAACATGTACCATGAGGCATCTTCCTAAAACATCAGATTTTGACAGAATTGGGTCGAATTAATTCAGGTGCAGATTATGTGACTGCCACTTGAGAGTGTGAACCTGTAATCATACCAGTGGTGGTCTCTGTCAGGCTTTGGCAAGTGGAGGAGAACAAAGAGCTACATGTCTGGCCCTTAGCTGAAAACTGAGCCTTACTGATCTATGTCTGATATTATCTTAGGCCCTTCAGCTGCACTGTTGCTTCTGAGCATCTCTAATAAATTCAATGAGCTAGAAATTTATGCAGGTGTTTGTCCATCAGGTGTGGACCGGGGTTTTGAATTATAGCCTGATCTGACAGAATGGCATACGAAACCATGATGTGATACGTTCCCATTTGCTGCGGGACCTCAGACAAGCTGATGATTCCAAGAAGCATATGTGGACCACAAAGGGATTTCATCATGCCCGTTTCACTAAATGGTAATGATAATGTATTTCAGTGGAATTCTATTTTGCACATTCTGGTTGATGTTAAGGAGGCCTTCATTCAAAATACCCTTGCTTAGATGTCATAACATCTGAAACATGGGGAATATGTGTTAGAGTAATTCAGTCTAAACCTGACCAGGGTGACTCACAGGGATCACAGAATGGATCCTGAGCAGCTACTGAGAGCACATATATTTCACTTGGTAAAGAGTGTTTGATTATGAATTAATGGTGATAATGCAGACAATTATTTCGATGATTTTGTCTAGTTAACAGTAACAATAGGCATACTGTTTGTTAAATGTATTAACTGGAATTACAGTAGCTTTTCAGACTACATTCATCATAATACTTGGTAGTGTATGTCCTTCCCTTGTCTGTGGGCTTGTGACTGTTCTGCTCATCCTAAGTGTTGTCATTTTTGCTGGTATTACAGAAAAAGAATCGACATGTAGGCAGTTGTCAATGACACAAACATCTTTTGTCTTTTCCACTGTCTGCTTCTTGAAAACAGTCAGTTCTGCATGTATAGTCTGAAACAAGGAATTTAGCCATGTGATTCCCCCTTTAACTCAGCAAAAGTTACGTAGGTAATTCTTAATTTGAGGGCACACTATTAACTCTTCACTGAGAAGAGTAAATATTAGTCATGTAGTTCCCTTGGCTTTATTGCAACTGCTCCTGAAACGTCTTACTTGTGAGATACAGGATTTAGAATCAAGTTGTTAATATTACAGAAAATTAATTTTTGTAATTTAAAGTATACTGCTAACCATCAGTTAGCCACCTGGATACAGGGTGCCAATTTATCTGTGAAGTGATTCTTGGTGTTCAAAATCACTCTGTACCCAGCACTTAACAAATAAAGGGAGTGTTATGAACACAAAGCGAATGGCTTTGGTGATTTTGATCTCCAGAGAAGATCTCCTTGGTGAAAGATAATTCTTGTAACCAGATGGAAGTATTTTACATCCTACTCATTTTGAACTCCCAGTTCACACCCTGATGATCTGTACACTCTGGGCTGAGGTCTGATTGATTATACCAGGATTAAATGGGTTTTACTCTTTGGAAAATGTTGCAGGTGTGCCAGCTGTGAGAAAAGTTGTATTTGACCCCGTCTGCTTCATTGTCTGCTCCATTTCCCTACCAAATCCGAATTGTATAGGGGCAGGTACTAGCACTTCCTCACTGTCTTGAGGAATCTTTATTATAGACAGCTGTCAATGACAGATGAATGCTTTGGCTGTGCCTCTCCTTTCAGCCAAGGAGTAAGTCTATAATTGTGAGGATTTATCTTGTTATACGGGTATACTGACACAGAATTATAACATCTGTATATGGGCCACTGACAGTCCCCATGTCTCCTAGTATATTCTATTTTCTCTAGGCCAAATTTATTGCTCTCATAATTAAGTCCAATCCTGAGAACTTAATGGAGTTGCAGGTTCTGAAAGTAGCAGCTCCTTGCCAGCAGCTTGTGCAGTGCCTGCTCTGGTCTGCCCGGGGTGTAATTCCACCCGTTCCGAATGAAGGGTGGGTGACAGACGATGTGGCTTTAGAAGAAACTCCAATTTGGTAATTTTTATCGTTTGTTCCATCTCATGTTAGGAATGCCTGAGTGGTCTTTTTTTCTCAGTAAGTCTTACACCCCTAGTTGCTAAATGGGATCACGTTAATCATGGATGACACCAAGAAATAACAGGCTTACATTGCTTCCAGGTAGAGGCGGATCAGGCACAAGGTGAAGCTTTCCAGTGGTGAGGGCAGTGAAGCATTGGGGTTGGTTGCCTGGGGAGCTTCTGTGATTTCCATTTCTGGAGGATTTGGAGAACCTGCAGGGAATGAACTCACCTGCTAGGAATGACTGAACCATGGCGATTCCTGCCTTGGGGTTGGGGAATGTACTAAATCACCTCCTAAGGTTTGTTCCAGGCCAGTTTTTTGCAATTCTGTAAGTCAGCAGTGAGCTGGCACTGCTCTGAAATGGCAGAATAAATACAAGCCCAGTCGTATTCTTTGCCTGGTACACTAAAAATTCTGCTGCTCTGTGGGTTTATGTGTTCTTCATCCTCCTTCAACTTCACAGGCTCCTAGCGGAAACCAAGTTCACTATTTCTTACCCAGCAAGCGTGTTAGTTCATAACCTCAGTAATTAATTTGGTCCACAATTAGTGTATTTTTAAAAAGGTAAAGCATTCTTTCAAGTATCATATAACTTAAAGTATGGCTGGCTGTGACAGATCTTAAGCCAATTTTGAGCATATACAGTGTTACATTGATTCTAATTGTCATGGAAAGCATTAATTCATGTATTTTTAAAGCAAAATAGCTACAATTTCAAATTGTAGCCATTTATTCACCTTCGGTAGTTCGTTTTCATTAACCATTTGGGTATCCTAGGAAATAGAGAAAAAGATAAAAATATCCTTCAGTTTTGTCTGTTGTCTCTTCTGAGAACAGAAAGGGATTTTTCCCGAGTCCACTCAAGTAAATAGAAACATTCTTATCCTTATAATAGGCTTTGGATCAGGTCCACATGTAAGGATAGTCCCCCCCCTTTTTTTTTCCATACTCTTGAATTGAATGTATGACATATATTTAATCCTGGCAGTATTCTTTATCTCTATGAGAAGTCCTTTTAATTCTCTGTGTAAGAAAGTGTTCTGTGATGTGGCTACCTGATTTTATTGAAACTCACATGTCAGGAAAAAAAATTATTGCCTTCCCTGTCAAAACTGGCAGTAATTACAAGGCCAAATATATTGCTGTGATTGACTTGTAAAGCCAAATCTGTAATATTTCAAGTTTGTGACTTGGCTTGTGCAGCTCTCAGGAAATATAACCCAGTATTTTCTTTGCAAACTGACATCTCTTTATCAGTTTCTTCTATCGTCTTTGTTTTTATTTGTGAGAGCGGGGAGCATACAGCATTTATATGGAATGTACTGGATGGCATTTAATGAGTCAGCTTCTGGGGAAAAGTAGCTAAACAGTAGCTAAAGGAAAGCCAGGAAGGTTTAAGCAACGGTGCCTTTTATGTGCTCCTCTTTATGCATAAACTTTCAGCAATAAATACTGCTTATTGATTTCTTAATTGTAATGGAAACATACTTGGACAGGAGCAACATTATAGCCTATTTGCTACCTTAATTTTTAAAGAGATTTTAAATTTTAAAATGGATTCTGCACTAAATTCAGGACAATGCTCTTAACTTGATGTAGAAGGACTTGCTCGTCAAGGCTGTGTTGCTGAGAGCTCTTTCCATTTCAGCTGCCTTCCCTTCTCTTACCTTTGTAAAACCAGAAAAATCTGTACTTGGTGTTTAGCCACTCTTAGCATGTGTGAAATTCACTCCAGATCAAACAAATCACTTTAAAGTGATTAGTGAAGAAGCCCCCAAATAGGGTTCTGCAAAAAATAAGTATAAAAGTTTCACTTGTTTATTTGCCTGTGAAAAAAAATGAAACATGCAATAGTTTCCAGGTTAATATTGAACATTTCTGAGGACTTGAAGTAAAAAGGGATCTTTCTTTGGCTGAAGGAAAAAAAAGGACACCTACACATCAAATAAATGTATAAACCAAATGGTGGCTTAAAGACTTCCTAAAGATGGACTAACAGCACTGCCTGAAAAATAAAGTAAAAAGAGGAAGATACATCTTAAATATCACGTAGTCATTTAGCTGGAGTGCAAAAAATAAATACAAGTGTTGAAGCGTTAATATTAAAGTTGTTAATATATTAGCAGCCAAAAAGAGACACTTGGAAGTGGCATCCACAATATTATGTATTGTTTCAAATGTATATATAATAATAATCTGTAATACCAGATTATTTTGGAACAGAAAACATGAAGTTGCTGTTACAGGAGAAAATATTCTCCATTTTACTTCATCATTTCCAGTCTGCTGGGTGTTAGGATGGTATTGCTGTTGGGGTTTTAAGCTTTTTTTTTTTTTTTCTTTCCCTTAAAGAAAAAAAAAATTATATTTTATTCTAAATCCAAACCAGTGAAACAAAGCCTGGGAAGTAATAATTTCTTTGAATCTTAATACAGTCTGTCTTCTTAATGAGCCTACTGCACTGCCCTGAAAACAACCCTTTACAAATAAACATGCTGGAAGTGATTTAGCCACAATGTCCAGACTGTGTAAACATCTAATTATTACAATAAAATTGTCAATAAATATACATTACTGCTCCCTTTTCAAACGTTAACCAACTTTCTCTTTGCTTGATAAAAAGGTATAAATTGTATTTTTATGTCTCAGCGGGTTTTGTTTTCATTACCCTGCTTGCTGCTCTCCAGACAAAAGAACGCAGGCTAATGTCTGAGTTATTCCTGGATGGTGAAAACTCCTACAGTTGTTTATTAACATAAAGTGCAATGTTTCCTTTCACAGAAAAATGAACTCCAAGCTTTCACAATCTGATGCTTAGTCACAGCATCTTTCCCCCCACCAAAAAACGAAGCTATAAAATCTCTTATTGCAGTGGCTGTAACTGTGGGATAAGCACACCACTGAAACGCACTTATTAGAGGGAGGAGAGGACATAATGCTGCTTTAGGACTGAGGGAGAAGATAGGAAACCACAGTAATTTCCTCAAAAATATGAAGCTGTGCTTTTCAAATTATAGTATCGTGTTGACCGTAAATGTGGCATCAGCTCCCCCCCACCTCCCCCATACGTAGCCCCTTTTCACATTTCTTATATAACTGGAACATTAACATTAGAAAAGCAGAGCGATATTGAATCCTAATGAGGTCTGGCCTATATGCTCCGGCAGGAGAAGAATGAGGATAATTCATTTGTATGCCGCGAAGCATTCACAACTCCATGAGCATCCCCGTGGCTTCGGCTTGTGGTGCTGATCATCTGTTCCTACTTTAGGGGGTTTCATTGCTCTGAGCAGCATCTGAGCTGGGGAAAAAATAGTTAACCGCTTTGCTGCTAGCTTTTGTTATATAATGACAATTTAATACGGTGGCTATTTTTTTGTTAACCTGCTTTAAAAAGGTCTTTCAAATGGTTAAATTAATCTTCTGATTAGCTGTGCCTGCCAGGTAAAATATAAGGAGGAAAGTGATGTGGAACACAGCAGTGTAAAATGCGTTAGCCAGTCTTGGTAAACATGTCTATTTTAAATAATCTATGTAATGACAGGCAGCCATTTGCTTGGAAAATATTTTTTAAAAATACTTTTTATTCTATTTTACTGCCTGTGATCACACTGCTTTTTTTATCCCCCCCTCCTTTTTTTTAAACACTGAAGATACTCAGCTGAGCGACATGTTATTTAAAAAAAGAAAACAGAAATGTTTACCAAAATCAAGGTATAAAAGATCCGTGCAAATTGCCATGTAAAATGATCTGCACAAAAAGGCATCGGGGAAGAGAGGGAAGGCTGTGCCAAACAGATGGCACACCCTGCTGTGTTTTTGATTGAAAAAGAAAGGTAACATTTGCAGCCACGTCAAAGAGACAGTGATCAGCTAAACAAATTGGTCTCCGAAGTGCACCATTGCTGGAGCAAACCCTGCTGCAGGGTACGAGCGAGGTTGTATTTCACAATAATGCCGTGTGCGCGTCGCGGCTCTCCGAAGTGAAGGGAGATGTCCCCCTTTCATCTCTCCAAGGCGAGCGAAAGCCTTTGTTGAGATACACTGCAATGTACTCTGCAAAAGTGGCAGAGAAACCCAGACAATGAACGTGGGGGGTTTTTTCTCTCCTTTTTTTTTCTTGGTCATCTCCAAATCATATTCAGGGACAGCCCAGCACGTTTTCCATTTGGTGTATCGGGTGTCCAGGTCTCACAGTGAATAAAATTGCTGTGTGGTTTAAAAGGAATGGGAAGGCAATGCCAAATAATCTGCACAAGGGTGCAGTTGGAGGAGGAGGAGGCTGTAGCCAGAGAGGCTTGTGCCTGCATGCAGCCCGCAGTACAGACATCAAATGTGGCAGAGGAAGGGTGCGTGGGGGGCTTCCCGCCCCTCTTTTTTTTGGGCTCATCTCAGCTGGCAGCCTTATTCCGCCTCAGTAAAGACAAGGTACAGAAATGTCCTTTGGGTGACATTCAAAACTCGATATAAATCCTCTGCTTTATGAGACTGCAGTGCAATAAATTACTTAGCCTAATTGTAGATGTAATGAATTACCATAATTAGTCATGGGCTACATTAAATTAATCAGCATGGTACATTATTTTGCTAAATTACATCTTTGCCTTCCAAAGCCACCAGTGCAGCAATCAGTGTTTCTTGCAAGAGGGGAATGATGCTGTAATGAGAAGCCTTTCTGCTCCTAGAATAGTGACAGGATATGAATTTTGATGGGAGACAGAAAGGTTTGGAGACGCTGGAGCCTCAACTTGTGCCTGAAGTGTCTCTCATTGTTAATGATGCTCCAGTCCTCCTGCAGGGGAGCAGTGGGCTGTAGCTTGTGAAGGTTGTGGACGATTCTCCTCACAGGGGAAGAAAAACACTTAGCTCGTGCTTTAAGGCAAATAATATCGCTGATACAACAAGTCACAAAGCAGTGGGGTGGCAGAGAGATAATGTCTCTGGAAATATTAATAGATTTAGAATGTTCTTTTGAATTGGTTGATGAGATTTATAGTTACCAGGTATTTTTTTTATTGTTATTATTCATACCATTTGGATCTGAGTTAAAGCCTGTAGCTATTTCTGTTTTCTACTTAAACCTCCAGCTGTTCAGAATCTTGCTGTTGCTTCTCAGTGAATAAGTCTGGAAGCAAACCATACTTGAGCTGAATATTATTCACTATTCAGCAAAATGTTGTTGGGAGAGCTCCAGAGTCCCACCTGAACACACATGCTCTGTTTAGATTTTTATTTGGGGGCTTATAAATATATGAAGACTATTATTTGCCTTGATGAATGACAGAGTTTGTATTTCAGATGCGTGAATCCCAATTATTTCAGGCATATTTCAGAAGTATGAAATGGCTCTTCTGTTTTGGGTCAATTTTTTTTTTTTTACCCTTAAAATAGTCTCTCTACAAGATCTGTCACTTTATTACTGTCATGCTTCGGAACAAGTTTGCTTAAATATTTACTTATGCTCACAGTGTCACCAGATGACAGTTTGTGACAGAGATTCATGGCACTGTCCTGCAATAAGGTTAATTATCCTGGACTTGCAACGAAGGATGCTGTTGTATTGCCGTTGTTTTGTTTTCTGGAATGACAATGTTTGGTGAGCTTCTAGTTTAAAAGATGCATCTGTCGTCTAAAAGCCCATCTGTGTAATGAAATTAGGCTGGGATTTTTGTAGCATTCCTTGCTGGTTTCGTCATCCACCTGCCTGCCCTGACCAATGAGGAGGAGTAAACTAGCCAGTTTAAATCTGAGATTACAGGAACAGGGAATGGGAAAACTAGACAATGGAAGCAGTGCTGCAGATGTGAGCTAAATCTTTGACTGTGGTCAGGAGAAAGGGACCAAAATAAAGCATGGTCACATCTGCAGGGAAAAGTGCATAGGGATGCAGAAAAGCCCTATTTGTAATTTGTGTTTTCGTCCTGGTGGGAACCCATTTAATTAGTGCAAGAAGGTATTGAATTTTAGCTTATCATGCATATTGTTTTCCAGCTGTACAGAAGATTGCCAAGTTTCTAATGGCCTGACCCTACTCTGTAAATCAGCAGTAAATTGCAGCATTTACACAGAGCAAAGGCAAAGGGCTCATTCTGTTGGGTTTTCGCTGTCACAGGAACCTGGGCTAAGGGATTAATGGTCTGATGTTAAACATCTGTCCCCTGTCTTTGGGGGGACGTAAACACACAAAGAGGGAATCTAATGCCATCTACTAAAAGATCTTCAATGAGAGGGAGCCCTTGCTAACATTTCCATCCAGTGGCACCTCAGACACATTGCCTCTTTATGCTAAAGCCCCACAGCACTAAGGGCCCTATAAATAGTCTCCATGTGACAGCTCAGAGAAGAAGAGAGGTTTCCTCTAGACATTAGTTGTGCTAAAAGATTCATCATTACCTGCAGTCATGAAATAAATCTTTGATACTTACAACTATAATATCCATGCTCTACGTTTTATTGCAGATATAGGTAGACAGTCATTATTTCTGACACTTTCTCAGCATTACAAGGAGTACTCTAGGGGAACAACTAGTGTACAGTCTTACAGAAATAGATTGATATAACCACATGGAAACCAGTTACTTGCAGTCAATATAATATTCCCTTAATGATGTTAAACAGTCGTGCAGATTCCAAGTTTAATGTAAAAATCCTATCTTTGAACAACCATGGTTATCTACAAATTAAGTTGCCAGAAGCTAAATTTATTTTTTCATTATATATTGAGAAATATATTACTTGGAACAGTATAAAATCTTTTTTTGTCTTTAACTATTACAGTTTATTATTATTTAGGAGACAGTAAAACAAACCATGGTCAACAACCATAACTTTCCAGCCTTTGTGGAAGACGGGAGCACACTGTGAAGCAGAGTACTAAAGGATGCCCTGTGTGGTGGCCATGTGGTTGGTCCTTTCATCACATAAATTCAGTGGACATTAACACAGCAAATAATTTCCCATATGGAAAAAGAGCTAAAGCTGGTTTAAGAGCAATAAAGAGAAAGTAACTTATTTTTTTGACCTGCACTCCATAGGAGTGTTAAGTGATAGGATGGTATTCCTGCCTCACTAGTAAGGCACACAGGTCTTAAGTGCTCAGGTGTACTTCTGTACTTAGGTTCCCTAAATCCTGCACTGCTCCCTCCAGTAGCACCAAGCAGCAGCTCAGTACTTGCTTAGAGGTTTTGCTGGGCGCAGATTTGCAAACCCAAGGTGGCATTAGAAGTATTTGTCCTTCTCTTGCTTACTGGGATCAATTCTTGACCCATGGTAGAGGCATCATGGGATTGGCATGGTGGTTGCTGAAGGTGCTGTCACTAAACTGAGGACTCCTGAGTGACTCACTCACTGGTGGCACAGGCACTCCAGTGCTTTGATGAGCCAGTCTGGCTGGCACCTCGGAGAGAAAGCCTGAATTTTTGATTTGCCCCTTGCAGGTGGAGTTTCAAAGGCAAATAGGCATTTCTGGAAAAATCAGTCACTGACTCAGAACAAGCCTTTTCCTTTTTTTTTTTTTTTCTTTCTTTAGGTGGAGAGGTTAATTTTACAAAACATTTGCTCTGGCTCCTGCTGAACATTCCAAAATTCTCTCGATGGCTCCAGAAGTGGCACTAATGCAAGCACCTGTTGCAGTAGGAGGTTTGTGGGACACTCCCCCACCTCAGTTAATGACCTTTGAGGATGAGCTGTAAGGACTAGAGCTTTGGGAGAGAAGAAGGAAGAAATATCAAAATAGGTTCACTTACGCTGTCCTTGGGCTTAAGCAATGTTGCTGATAAGCCAACTGTTATTTTTTAATGCTGGGTGGCTGGAGGCCAAGGAATCATGATGACCTCAGTGATCTGGTGTGGTCTGTGGCTGCAAGGTCTGCAAGGTCTGGTGGCAGCCTGCCAGCCCTCTGTACATCATTTGCAGGTTGCTGTTTCTGACCAGTGTTTGTTATCGTAAAAGAGTGACACTGCCTATAACTCATCTCTAAGTCTCACCTCATGGGTGTGGGCAGAGCAGCGGGTAGGTGCTCGTGCACACAAAGGTGTCCCCACAGGCACCTGCCCACCTACACCACCTGCAAAGGGCTTGTCACCGCCCTGGCTTGCCTCGGTGTGATTGACGATAATTAGGTTTCAGCTGCCTTCTGATGCAGAAATGCACGCCACCACAGCATGGCCAGCTCTGCCTCTGCAGTGGTGCCTCTGGAAGGCTATCGATTCCACACTTCTACATTTTTAAAAGGTCATGGCAATAATTCCGCCTGAATTGTGCTAAGTGAAAATAGTTTGCAGAGGTAATATGATTCCTCCTCACTTCCAGAGTAAACAAAAGCCAGTGTTTTTTATTATTGGTTTTAGTATATTTTAATTACATCTATTTGCCTTGCTCTCACATCATATCAATGAACTCTTTGTGAAGTTGTAGGGCAAGTGACCTTCAACATTATATGACTCTTGGTTCTGTGCAGAGATATTTTATTTTTCTATTAAGTAAGATGTGCTGGAAGTGCTTATCATAATATGGTACTCACATTAAAAATTAAAAGCATAAGATTAAAAATTACCTTTTTCCCCTAGTCCTGTCATATATCTGTCCATTTTAATAAGACAAACATATCTACAGCTCTATGACTATGGTATTAAATGTGGTTACTTTTTGTAAAATATCATTGTAGTTGCACAAACAGCCTTCCCTGGCTTGACTGGGAACAGATTGTACCCAACAATTCATTTGACTAACAGGCTATATAATGCAGTGAGTTAACTTATAAGAATACATAGCTACTGCAGCCCAAGTGCCCTAGAAATATGACAGAAAGCTATGGATGCTATGGCATAAATTATTTCAATAGCTGTGCTCCAATTAGTGGCTTTATATTCTGTCTGGTTTATGGGACTTAAAACCAGGGCTAAACTCAAGAAGGAGAAAGGGAAGGTAAGATTTTGTGCACAGAGCTTTCTTATCTTCTTAGAGTGTTTTTTATTCCTATATTTCCTTTGTTTTAAATTATTTTACTTTGTCAACAGAGATCTTAGATTTTCTACCAGCATAGCTTTGTGTCCACATGGATCCACTGAAGAACAGATTTTCCTTTCCCCACCCTACAGCACAGGTTTTGCCAGGGTGATGTCCTGTGTATGAGAGTACATGGCAAAAGATTTCCCCCCAGATCATCTTTAGCATTAATGGTAAGTGACATATACAGAGATGGAAACTTAAATGTACTATGTTCCCATGTGCCTCTATTCAGTCCCACTACAGTTGCCATAATTCACTCCACAATTGATTGTTAATTTACTTTAATACACATGTCTGAACCTGATAAATAGTGAGAAAGTATGTGATAGGCTATCTAACCTTCTTCATATAGATGAAGAAATACTACAGAGCTGAAGTCCACTCATGCTCCCTGAACACAATGCTGTATTCTGTTTTTCTATTCATAGTGTTGTAAATTTGTCAGCCTAATGGAACACTTGGTAAGATGTTTTCCTTTTAAAGTGCTTAATGGAAGTAGGTATTACACTGATCCAAAATCCAGTCTAACATTTCACATCATGGAATCTGTAATTGTGTAGTTAGCTGCATAGAAGTGGTCTTTTGTTCTTCCCTTTATTTTAGACTGAATTTTGCCAGCCTGATACTCAGCCTACTGTTTGTATATGGAATAGAACCAGCATGCAGTTTGGCCACCAAATTCCAAGGTCATATTGTATTTTCATACAGTGTAAACACAAGTGGACATGATAAGTAGGCAGAGCACACAGCCAAACTTTTATCTTCTTTCTGTCTTTCCCTGAAGTGGAAGGGCTTGGCAATGGGGATGAAATAGCTGCACTAGGATAGACCCAGTGGCTCTCAGGCCAGTAACATGTTTTTTGACAAGTGAGACACTGACAGAATGAGATACATGCAGATATCCGGTGATTCTTCCCTAAAATATTCCCTGGCAGCCACTAATTTTCAGGTCAAGTGCTTCTTAAGCAGAAGTGATGGCTCTATATTTAGTACCACTGATGGATTTTTCTTCCCTGGAAGGATAAAGTGAACTCAGTTACTCAGTATGATGGGTGGGAAACTTTGGAAACAGTTCAGAGTGTGAACATTCATGATTAATCTTACGAGCTCTTCAATGTTGGAGGTTTGAGTCGAACAAGGCTGATACATGGTTTGGTTTGGCCACAGCCATACACCAGCCAGAAAAATTTGTGTTCAAGGGCCAAGAGCTAGATAGGCACCAAAATGCCTAGTCAATAAAAACTCTTCTCTGAGAGAAATGTGGAAATGGAGAAGTGCATTTTTCAGACTTTGAAATATGCCTTTTCTGAACTTAATTGTGATGTGACAAACATCTTCCTTGCATGTAAACCTGGTTATGACACCAGGTCAGCATTTTTGCTACTGCTCAAATAAGGGTTAGCCCTTATTTCTCTGGCCTGTTTAGGAGGAGGACCCTTTCCCCTAGAATTGTTTAAATAGTGAAACTGAAGTACTCTGGGAAATGCTGAGTTAAGGGACAATGGCACAAGATGAAGACTTGTAAAATCAGTAAACTTGAGGACCTTGCAAGGCACCTATAAAACACCATCCACAGAACAAACTCCTTGAGAGTACAGAGAGTCACAGGAACCCCCCTGAATCATGAAGTGCTTTTGAAATTCTTTCTGTTACCCCACGTGATCATGTCCCACCTACAAGCCCAGGATGAAGAGTGTAGAGCTTAGACAGCGCACCCACAGCCCTGAACATGTATTGATCTGTGCTGCTGCAGCTCAGTGCTTATAGCCCAGGCTTTTCCCTGCCCCTTCATGTTACAGCCAGGTGCTAGGTTTCCTCTGAGACTAATTGCATTTATTTCAACAAAAGCTATCACTCTGTGACATTGTTTTTAATGGGGAGAAAAAGTCAACATCAGAAATCTTTCCTGTACTGTGTATTACCTTTGAGATTTATCACAGCCTGGATTTCTCTGAGGGTTGACAGTAAGATGACAGAATAAGCTGTCTTTTTTTTTTGGTTGGTTTGTTTGTTTGTTTATTGGCTCCCTGTGTATGAAAAGGCTCTATAAATAATAATCACCAATGCAGGCCAGTACAATAATTAAAGACACCTAACCTGCTTGCTATAACCATCTTTTGAAGTGGTGTTTTCCTCCCTGGTTAATAGAGGGGCACTGGTGCTGCTGGAAGAATGAAGTCAGAAGTTTGGAGCATGTTGGTTGTGTACTTAGTGAACTTCTGCTGCAGGGAAATGTCAAGGTCAGAACATGATTGAAGAACCTTCTTCCTCTCTTGAAGTCACTGTTCCTGTATGATATTGTTTTCCACTGTAGAAGGTTCTCTTAAAAATGAGGTTGAGATCCCTAAAGAAATTGCTTCAATCAGCAACAGTGCTTAATGACTGTTAATGGGAAGTGAAGATAGGATAGTAAGTGTTACTTTGATTAATAAGAGAACTGCAGAGAATTTAAATTGTGCCACTGATGGATTATTTTCTTCAAGCTTGATAAGCGCTTCTCATTTGTTCTTAAATTTGGTCAATACTGTTAAAGACAGCAAAATGAAGTATAATTAATTCTATTACTGCTACTCAGACCCAGAGTTACTGGGAAACAGATTGCGATGCAGACAACAATGTTAGGTAACACTTCTGACAGGTTTATCATATGAGGACCTGTCAGCCTCAAAAGTAAAGAACATTTTCTCCTCCATGGTTAGAAACTGCCCAGCACCAGCTACCTTTCTTAGCATGTGTCAGTCTGTTTGACTCGGCCACAGAAATATTTGCAGGAAAGAAAGCAGATGATTCTGAAGTACGTGGACAAAGCAAACAGCTCCAGTTTGTCCCTCACCTGATACATGGGCATATTGTTGTTGAATGTTGGGTGTATCACTACAGGTACTGAGTTTGCAGTAGTAGCACTTACAAAAGTAGCTGGGATTTTTAAAAATTCAGTATTTAAGTATTAGGCCCTGTGAAAATTTAAGATATGAGAAGACTTTGGAGGGAAGGGTGAGATAAGTTTTTTCCACTCCAAGATAATATAACGTTTTATTTGCAGACCCTGTGTCTTGTGAAATTAACCCCTCTGTACACTATTAGGATCCAGTGACATTATCCCGATACCTTTTCCCCAAAGATACTTTTTGTTCCATAATCATGTGTGTTTCTTACCAGTCTTGAAGTCCAGCATGTGTATACACCATGGATTCATATGGCTTGTTTAATAAATAATGACACCATAGCAGTACCTAAATGCTACAGCTAGGCCCTAGTTATGTTAGAGACTGGCAAACATCATAGCCTTCCCTCAGAAAAGCTCTCACACACATCCTGAAGGGAAGCTTCCCTTCCCTTGGAGCAGCGAGGCACTGAGTTCTGCAGAGGTCTCTCTCTAGTCACGTGCGTTTGCGCATCTCTTAGCACAGTGGGACGTGATCCTACTGAGGTTGGAAAATGTTGGTCCAACACAGCTCTTTAATGAGAAGGTGGCATGGAATTTGTGCTGGTGTCCATTTAAGTTACCATTATGTAGGATTCCTATTTGCGTGATACAAAAAGCAGGGAAAATATACTGAGCAAGGCAGTTTATTCAGAGAGCTTTGTGTCACTTCTGAAATCAGATTTTAGCAGAAGGTTATCAGTAGCTCATCCATTCTGCCATCTCAGAAGAAATCTGGGCTAGGTGTGAAGGAATAGGGAAAATGTTCCATGCTTTCATTAGCAGTAGCTGCAATTACCACTTAATTTAACAGACTCTGCCTACTTCAAAGTCCATGCTTCTCCAATCCTGACTGCAGAAAGTCATTGCGTGAGTTATTTCAAATTAATTTGAAACCAGAGTGTGTTGGCTAATAGTATAGTTATAAAATCAGTGAAGGTCTAATTCTGTTATTAAAAATGTAAAGCTTATGTATTATGAATAAAGAGTTCATTCTCTTCCAAGGATATTCCATAAACATAATTTCTAAAAGTATTGCAAACACAGAAAATGTATTTCAGGCATGAATTTGGGGGCAATGGTCTGTACTCTGGAGTGAAAAAATACATTAAAAGCCTAGGGTGGAAGGTCATGTTTAAAACTTAGAAGCAGAGAACAAAAACCAGTGACAATTCCTTTGCCTCTGAAAGCCCCTGTTTATAGCTCTGCTGACATTTTGTGCAGCAAAGGGAGCAACTGGAACATCTTTCATTCACTTGACTTGTTTGCAAATGCTTGAGGGTGGCTCATAGGGAATGTGGCGGCCTGACTGAATCATTCCTTCATTGATACTTTTTTTGCAGATAACCAGGCTAAACATTGACCCTTTCTTTCCACAGGAAAGAATGCCGAGGGTGTCATAATCCTGGCGAGTAAAGGGATGGCACCCAGCATATAAAAAATTGCTGTGTCAGAGTTCTGATGGCCTTTGTTCTGAAGGCAGCTGCAGAGTGGGGTGTGTGGGTGTGTGTGTATCCACTACACACAATGCATTACACAGGTTTTAAGGAGAACACAATTAGTTCCAACCAGAAGCCTTGTGCATCATTCCTCTTTTTACAGAGCACCGTTTGTCTAGATGGGCCAGCAAGTTTTTGAAAGATAACAGCTGGCATCATATATTGCCTCTAATGCACCAAAGACAAAGAAACTTTAAATTTCATGTATAATCTGTTGAACTAACCAGTGATTTGAGGCCAAATAAACCTTTCTCCTTTCCAAAATTTTCCGTTATTCCATTTTAGTATCTGTCATCTTGATACAAACCCCCCCACGTCTGTAAGTGTGTGTATTTGTTTGTTGCCACTGTTCTGTTATACAGCACAATGGAAATGATGCTGGATAACTTGTTACTGAAGTGGATTCATGGTGGAAGAAAGGTAGGTCTTATATTCCCCTTTACAACAACTGTCCTCCAGAATTAAGGGAGGGTATTTGAAGAATTGTGGTGCTGTAAATGCACTTTTCTAAAGGTACTTTAATGGTGTGTGGTTTGTCATAAGCTAAGCTAAGGCTTTGATAATGAAAGAGAGCCTCACATGTAGAGAGAGCCCTGATTAAGAGAGGAGTACTGTTTGTTACAGTTATGTGGGTACTTGGCTATCATATAAGTTATTAAATCATATAAAATTTCAATTTACACCATAGTATTCTATAAAATATGGAGCACGCAAAGCTAATAAGAATGCCATTTTCTTTCGTATATGAATTGTATTGTTGGTTGTGTTAAAGCTGCCATTTTCAGAAGCAAGATTATTTATGCTAGAATAGTAATTTCCTGTCTCACAGTTAAATTTTGTGGAAGTTAATTACAGATGGAAATAAAATGAATGTGGTATAAAAGCTAGTAAAATGCCAATGTAGTGTTATATATTGTTGGGATGGAGAGGATATATGCCTGTCTTTATATAGTATAGACACGTGTACTCATATTTGAGTCTCTGTTCATTGTGAACATAATTTTTTGGAAACAGAGTGACACTGTCCTGATCCAGTGTGTCTGGGTTTTGTTCTGCTGTAGGGTGGTGAAGTTACTTGTTTCTAGGCCTTGTTTTCTGTCATCCTTCAAATTTGCATAATGGATTATAATGGATTCCATAATGTTTGCAAAGTCAAGATGCAAAGTCAGTCAAAGTTCATTTTTCTCATTAGTCTCAAATCTTAGTATTTGTACTTTTCTAAGTGTTTTCAGTTAAATGAGGTTGATGGTATCCCAGTTTATTTTCTGTTGTTTCACTCTACCTATTCTTTAGGAGATCATAACTTATTTCTTCTTAGCATCTCAGAAAACACTCAGGACATGCCTGAAGCTTGTGCTACTGTAACTGTATTACAAATTGCTCAGTGGGCTATTTTTTTTTTTTTTTGGTGGAGTTGTACTTCTAGGCTTTGCATCCTGAGGAAAAAAATCTTTATTTCTTCTTTTCCAGGTGACCAATACGAGTTTCAACTTTTCCTGTCTGCTCCTTCCTGGCTTCTATTGTCATTGTATTTTACCATCATATGCAAGACTTGGCAGGAATATCCCATTAGTACAGTGAGCAAGGTGAGTGGTACTGTCCTGCAAACCCATAGTCAAGAACCAGGAAAGGAGTAAAGCATCCTCTTTTGAGTAAACATGAGTTTAAATAAACAGAGAGGGTGACAGTTTGTGAAAAGCATGTTTGGAAATGCGATTTTGAGGTTGGGGAAAGCTGGACTGGACTTGGATGGAGGAAGGGATTGTCAGCAGTCTTGGAGATGATGATTTTCTTCAATTCAGTTGCTTTCAGTGGAGTTATGGCATCTGTTGGGTTGGAGCTCTGGCCCCAGATGAGATGACAGAGAAGAAAAGCCGCAAAGAAAATGTGGTTAATATTTCAAGCGCAGTTGGGTGGTTTTGCTGTCAACTCTGTATGAATTCAGCAGGTGGGAGAAACTACAGAGCAGCAGAAGTTTCTCTCCCCCTCCTGCTGTCTCATGTGTACAACCTTCTCCTGACGGTCCTTTCTTTTGCCTTGTTCCGGTAGAACCATCACTTATTTGTAGGGAAACCAGGACTTTTTGTCAGTGCTCCTCAAGATTTTACAGCCCCCTAAGTCCTGCAGACATCCAGAGTACAAATTATCCTTGTGAGCAGCAGGAAGCAAACTGAAGAGGGAACAGAAATCCCTGTCATTTGGATGTTGCATAGTCACTCTTGGCTGAAGAGATCATTTTCTTGCTGCTTTATTGCCAGTCCTGCCCTCAGCTGTGTGTCATCTTCACAGCCACACTGTAAGACACTCAAACCTTGTGACGCTTTTAAACTAATGAAGGTGCCATGGAATAGCTCAGGATACATCTTACAGATTCCAAAGGACTTTAGCCTGTCGTTTATGGCTTGTGCTTCATAAAGAATATCTCTTTTTGTGTGGCCTGACCACCATTTTGGAGCAGGCTTGAGAATGTTACCACAATTGGCTTGCTAGGTGAAAGGCTTTTCTATTCAGCTTTTAATAGAGCAAAAGTGACTCTAAATTTGTTAATATTCTTTAGGTTATACAGGACAAATTACAGATAAGTGAATAAGTAATGAAATTTGTAATGAGAATTTCTCAAGTATGAAATGTTGGCGCAAATTAATTGCGGGATTTTACAGCTATTATAGTTTATATCATAAATGCAAAAATGACTAGGGCTTTTTAATTACAACAGGAACACACTAAATTTTTATGGAGTGCCATTTTGTTAAAGAGGTACTTTAAGCATTAAGAGCAAATGCCATCCGTAACAGTGAGCCCAGATATCTGTGCCACATCAAATAAATATGTTATTGCTATGAAATTGTTCCTCAGATACTGTAACTGACGCAAAGACTAATGAGAAGTCTCTTTGCACACCTTCAGTTTACCGTGCCTTTTTCTGCTGGTCATTCTTTTTCTTAATTACTGTGTGTTTGCAAAGGATCAGAGCAAATCCCTTGGAAAAATATACAGGGCTTTTTAAGTTACCCTTCAAAGCAGCACTGTGAATAGCAAAATGTTGGTATGTCTCAGTAGAAGTTAATATTATTGTGGAGGGGAGGAGGGAGGATGGCTGGATGCTAATTCTTATTAAATATTTGATGTGCAGAGAAATCTAATACAGTGGAAACTCAAAGAAATCTCATTACTTGGTGGAACACATTGCATACTAAGATAGAGATGACTCAGACTTGAAAACTAGCAGGCAGATTTAGTAACGAAGCACATCTGAAGCAATGTCCTGCTGTTCTTTTCCATCTAAATAAGAAATCTACATATCGTCTGCTACCTTGCTTATCTAGACCATTCTCAGAACCAAGAATTTGTTTTTAAAATGTTGTTGCATGCTATATTCCTCCCTGGTGATGCTTTAAGCTTTCCCCCTCCTCTTCTCGCACTGCTGCTCTCACAGCTGGCTGGCTGGACAGCAGTAGGTGCCACAGATACTCCTCTGCTTGCACGTAGCTCCGAGGGTCCCCCTGAGCCTCTCCTTCCCCAGCCATTAAATATGTTCCACTCTGAGGCTGATGGTTTTGCTTAAGCACTTGAGACTGCAAGCTCACATTCTTTTTCAGTGCCTCTTCAAACACGCACCATGTCACAGACTGCTTCCCCAGTTAAGGTCTCTAATCCATCACTCACAATTCCTTAAGGGGATTAATTAATTTTAAAAATGGTTGTGTTTCTAGGTATGCTAAACGTCCTCCCTCAAGGACAAATGCTCATCTCTTCATTTGCACATCTCTCTTGATTTGTCTTGTTGGAGTGGCCAGTATTATGCCTTGTATTATATGATCCCAAACCCGTGCTTGGGAGGAATTGTAAATGAACTGATCATCAGAGAGCTTGCTCATAATTAGCTGGTATCCTTTTCCTGAAGGTGAGGCTCACTGGAGTGGATGTGGCATGCAAATATGCTGCTGTCGCATTCAGGGGTGAGTAGGAAAGTTTGAGAAAACATGCTCTGACAGGGCACTGAGGTGGCACTTAGGAGTGCTGGATTTCACCTTAAACTCTGGCACCGGTTGGACCATTGTGCCCTTTTTGACCTCACAACTCATTTCTTTTTCTGCAGGTTTTTAACGTGACTTGCTTTGTCAAGCACATCCCAAGACTGTGGTAGAAACACTGACATAATGACTGGTTGTCAGTGTGCTTCTGTCCATGAGACATGTTCAGAAGGAAGTTCTCTCCCATGTCTGTATGACCACACTGCTCCCTCAGTGCTTGCTGGTTGCAGGCTGGCAGCTCCTATCTGCAGTTGGAAAACATTTCTTTTGCCAGATCAAGGCTTTGACCTGAGTTTTTACTCATCCTTCTGTCTTCTAGACTGAGAAGTCTATCACCAAGAAAGTACAAACAAGTCTCACTTTTGCATTTGAATGCTTCAGCACTCCCAGTGGGATGGGAAGCTGACATAAATTTATACAGGTTTAACTTGGTGAATATAGAGCAAGAAAATCTACCCTAGGAAAATGAGGTGAACATCTACGTCCTAATCCTCACAGTTACAGGGATCTCTGTATGGTCACTTGTGACAGAGAGGAGTATTCCTATGCCTCTAGGACTGCTACCACATCCAATCACCCAGATGTTCATCAGTCTACTGGTGCTCTGGCCTGACCAGTCGCACTGGGGCTGCACAGCCAGTATTTGTTCCAGCTGATCCTTGTCCTACCCCTCATTTCTCTGAACTGTGCAGGAGTTACAGTCTCTGTTAACTCCCCCATACTATTTCCACTATGTGGATTGGGTAAACGCTGCCCATTCCTTTTCTCCTACCTTATCAATCTCATTCCTGCATTCTTCTTTCAAGTGACAAACTCCCAAAGTTTCTTGTTTTGTGCTTGTGAAAACAACTCAAGGTTATTTAATTCTCACCCCTAAAGTTATTTGTCTGGAAGGTTTTTTTCATCAATATGTCACTGTTTCCCTAACTGAATTTCCTGCAGCCATTCCTCACCTCTCTTTATTCCTGGTTCCTTAATTGCAAAAAAAAAGAAAACAAAATCACATCAAGTATTGATTATCTCCCAATAGGGTGTAAAGAAGGGCTGGGATGTAAAGAACAGCTGAAATTGCTGGAGGGATGACCAGTGCCTCTGACTGAATGTGGTCTGAGCTGGGTGTACTGGGCAGCCAGGCAGGTTGTATCTGCTTCAAGAAAGTCCTGTGAAGCATTTCTCCTCTGCTCTTTCCTGCAGTGTGAGACGTGATACGACAATACAATAAAATCCTGCAACAATAGTGCTAGGATTAATCTAGCTGGGTGAGATAAAGAAGCTAAGCAATAGAAGAACAACTAAACAAAAGTCACACCAAGATTACATTTGTGTACGCACTTACCATTGCTGGAAAAATGTACCTCATCAGCCAACTCCTGAAGGATCCTGCTCCTCTCCATATGGGTACAAGAAAAAAATACATGTTCTTGCAAATTACATTAAAATAGGAAGAAGAGATGTTTGCTGAAATGCTCTCATTGTAAATGAAGGGCTTTATGCTTACACAAAAACCACTCTTGGAAAAAAGTAATTTTGCTAATGAGATATTCCCATATCTCATGGGGAGCTTTTCATTGCTTAGGCACTGTTTCAGATCCAGCACAGAGCTACAATACAATGCAACAGCAACTATCTCAAAGGAGTTAATGGTTGAGCTAGCTCTCCAGTAGCAGTCTGTGCAGCACACCCACCACATGGTGACAGGGATGCACAGTGTCAGAATGACCAGTGGTGCTGCATGAGCAGCTCGAGTCACGTGAAGTGAGATCTCAATGCTTACCCACAGAAATAAGGTGCTATTACTGAAAGCCCAGGGTGTTGTGCACATATCTCTGCTTTCATATCTGAGGTAGCTACCAGACTTGCTGCTAGTGAGGAGGCTGGCATGTCCCAGAGGCCTCTAATTGCCAGTAGATTTTCCTCAGGAGTTGTGGGATCAGCCAGCTAGTTATAGCAGACTAGATGGCCTGCTATGTACCAGAGCCATCAGAGCTGCAGTGGATGGCTCTGCTGACTTGCAGATCACTGTGCTGCGATGAATGTGAGAGGTTTTAAGAGCAGCAATCCTAAACTCAGACTGACTTGGTTAGCTTGCCTTGGCTACCTCTGCTAACACCAAGCCTTGAAACTTTAACCAGAGGTGTTTGATCAGACTGATCCCTTTCCCTGGCCAACCTGGGCTGGTCACATCAGAGAAGTTAAGGACTGAGTAGGTTTGGCCATTCAGCAGTTGAGCTCTAGGACAGGCTTGCAGTATATTGAGAAGACAAACATTTGTTCTACTGCTGCCTTGCCGAGCTGTTCTGTGAAGAACCCTCTAAACACAGCTGCTGGTGTCTTTCATAGGTACCAATTAAATTTTTATATGATGTTTTATAACCATAAATATACTCTACAGACTTGCACATAATTCCTCTGCTACTTTAACTGCTTTTCAAAGCCCTTTTCAGCAGGCTTATCTTTGTTTTGCTTGTGCTGATTAAAAGGCAAGATATATTTTTAATAGGGTAAGTAGTACCAGAGAGCACACTTCACATAAAAGAAGGAGAAATGCAGTCAAACCTTTGTTATCCAAGTTGAGTCAAAGATATTGAATTAATTCAGCTAACCGAGGTTCCAAATAATTAATGGGATTTTCAGGCTACTGAATACATCAGGGACTCTGAGTTTGTTTTGGGCAAATAAGATTTTTTAATGATCAAACCTCTGATTGCAGGTAAGAAAACAGCATGTGAGAAGATCCTCTGCAAAAATATTAGAAGGCTAAAAATTGAAATTTGAAATTAAAGACTTATCTAGTAGTGTTTCTGAGATGCAATGGGCCAAAAATAGCCTGGAAGCAGTCAAAAAAGAGCACTGCCATCCGTCTGGGCAGACCTCATCCTGAATCTACCAGCATGACTGAATAGTTCCACAGAGATGCTGGTTTCTTGTAAAGACTGTTCCACTTTTTTCTCTCCCCTCTTTTTTTTTTTCCCTGTGCAGCTTATTCCTCTCCCTGGACTGTTTTTTTTCCCCACAAATAACCCTTAATTGTTTGTTTTCCCTGCAAACAGTGAAGAGAGCCATATTGCACCATAAAAGTAATGTCATGTGGATTCCCATCTCATCAACTCTCCATGACTTCTGAGTCATGCCTGGGTAGTTTTCAAGTGCGACTACAGATTTAGAAGACATTTCACAGAAGTCCTGATGATTTATTGGAAAGAGGGTGCATTTTTCCACATAATATAAGCACTCTATGATTAGGGGGTTTTGAGGTGATCTCCATTCATTGCTAGAGATCAGAGGAGGTCTGGAGCTGATCATAACTACCAAGGAGGACAAAGACCTGATGCACTGTTTTGGGAAGGGTATAGGATCACCCTTTACCAGTCCATCAGTGGAGGGTGGTCACAACAAATTACCAAGAGATTGCAATGGCCTGGAAAAGCAAAGATGTTTGTGACAGTAGGAGTAGCTGATGTGTAGAGATGAACTATATCAGGGTAAGGAAATCATTGGTTCCAAAATGATAAAGTGGTCTTTAATTGTCCACATCCCAATGCCTAGGGGAGTACTGCCAGGGAAACTAGAACAGACGGAAATGCTGCTGACATTATAATAATGTGCTGCATGTGAAACCACTGCAGAAATAGTTAAGTGATGCCTTTGCCAAGGCCACAGAGTGAAATGTTACAACACCATGGGGTGGATTAAAATATGCATTTTCTCCTAATTGAGCACAGCGGACTCAGCTGGAGGTCCTGTCAGGAGAAGAGGAATAATTTGTCACAGCAAGAAATGTATAACTTGACAGAGCATCTATTAGACAGTACAGTAAAAAATAAAGTAGGACTTGTGCAGCTTTTCTTTATGCTCCAAACTCTTTGGCGTAGGCACCCACATGCTGTAAGTACATATCAGACTCGTTGGCACCGGACCAACCTGGTTGTACCAGGCTTGCTACCCTCATGGCTATCATACCATGATGACAAGAAGGTTAAAATCTTTCTGGTTAGATCAGGTGATGCTCAGAAGCCCAAACTTTAGCTCTGGTCACTGTATCACAGCACTTCACAGAATCCCACGCCAAATCTAAGGGTCATCTCCTAGGACTGTATGCCACATAAGCAACCTGTCACATCCATCCATGAGGCTGTGTGGCAGCTAAAACCAAGTAACTTCTATTCAGGCACATGCTCTTTATCTCCCTGAAAGGAAGAGCTCTGACTGACAGGGTAATTCATCATTTACCTGATGGACGAAGAAGACGCCTGAAGGAGCAGAGCCACACACATTGTTTTCACACTGGTGGAAGCATATGCCCTGTGTGACATCCAGTGTTTTTAAAAGTTTCTGTAACCCCAAAAAAGAAATTCTGGGTTCTCTAGGGAGATGTTATGGGGAATATTTGTCACATGCCATAGCATGTTGTAGTGACACAATGGGCAGCCATTTCCAGCACTCGTGTAGCAGTGGTAGGAGGAACAAACGGACTGGGAAAACCCCAGTGACTCTGGGAGATAGCAGTGGGGAGATCCAAGGACTGGGAAAGGATTGCAAAGGATCGCCATGCCTTGCATGAATAGTGCCTGCCCACATCATTTGCTTTTCAGTGGGATCACAGGGCTACTCTCAGCTCTGAGATACTGCCTGAGTAATTCCTGCCCACCATATTAGGTGGGCCTGGTGCTCTTTGGTGCCTTCCCCAACCCCAGCCCCTCAGAGGGTTTAGCATGGAAAACTGACTGAGGCTTTACAGGTCATCCCAGATCCTTCCCAGACAGACCAGGTATGCCATGGTGACAGAAGCTGTTCTTAGAAGGCATTTGCCCTGGCTGCAGCCAGGCATATGATATTGATTCTTGCACTTGGCCAAGGATTCCATATTCCCAGGAGGAAGCCTGAATGCACCCTGCCTTCTACAGTGATAGAAGCAGCGGCTGCTACACATTGTTGTGCTTGGCGTAAAAAGTAGTTGAGGCCCAAAACTGTGCTTTTAAAAAAAATCTGTACTTATTACAGTCACACTCAGAAATCTGAGTCAAAGCTCAATGCCTCCTTGCTTTAGTCACTGTGCAAACACAGTATAAACACCATCCCTGCCCCAAAACACTACAGGGGCTAATGATCACTCTCAGTGTGTGTGATTCCTCCTGTCTGCACTCACAGCACAGTACTCGGATTGTGTTGTGGGAAATTTGTGCTGTCTCTTCCAATTTGCATGATATTTGTTCTGCAAAGGCCAGCTTCAAGTTCTTACTTTTTCTAAGCATCATAGAATTGTTTGGGTTGGAAGGGACATTAAAGATCATCTTGTTTCAACCTCCTTGCCGTGGGAAGGGATACCTCCCATTAAGACTATGTTGCTTAAAGCCCCATCCAACCTGGCCTTGAACATTTCCAGAAATGAGACATCCACAGATTCTCTGGGCAACCTATTCCAGTGCCTCACCACCCTCACAGTAAAGAATTTCGTTCTAATATCTAATCTAAACCTACCGTCTTTCAGCTTAAAGCCATTACCCTTTGTCCTATCACTCCATGCCTTTACTGGGATAATCAGTATATGCATTTCCTCACCTTTCTTTAGTTCTCTTTTGCTCCTCACCCATTTCTGCCAAGTCTCCTCTCTCTGAGGCCATCTAATAGCCACTACGGAATATGTATAAAAGCTTATGCAGTTCCTGTGTCAAAATTAGTTTGGTATGGTCCGATGGTTTATGGTGCTGTTGACACAGCTGGATAAGTAAATGCCCAGACTGGAGATGTGGAACTAAGCACTTCCTCACATGCAGTGCCATTCAAAGTAAAACAGATGTGCTTAACTCATTTGCAGTGACATGGGACAGGGTAGGCTCACAGATTGCACAGATCTTTCCAGCATAAGCAAGCTCCAGTCTGTCTTGGAAGTGGATATGCTGCCTTTTGCTGATCAGATCTTTGTAAAAATTGAGCTACACTGGGATCACCGGAATAGAGGGCCAACAGCAATATTTCTATTTGTTTGTCCATGCATTCATTCAGTTTGATGCATACTTACTGTGTGTTTCTTTGGCAGGATCTCCCACAGAGAGTCTTACCCATCTGTAGCTCTGTCTTGCACTTCTTGATGTTAAATAAGTTTTTCTTTGTTGATCAGCTCTTTCTTTTGGTGTCTTTTCTCATCCCTTTTTGTGAGGGAGTATTTGTCCTACTCCACAATGATTTTTCCCCCTTGCTGTGTGTAGCGAGGGTGGGATGGGGGTGCAAATTCATTAGAATTTTTTGCACCCTTGAGGTCAAATCCTTGCTACATTCAGATTCTAGAGGTGTTAAGATTTTACTTTCTGTCTGGATGGACATTTTATGTTCAAAATCATAGATCATGGGTCTAGGCCTGTTTTTGTCCTTCTCCTTATTTAAGATTGAATCAACTCATGGTCATTTAGACCAAACTTCTATGCTACAGGCAGCTAGCTTGAAGTGTTTTGGTACTTATCAGAGCTGTATCTAATGTGACATTGCTCTAGAGCCTGGGACTACTTGCTGTGGAATGTGTCCCTTTCATGCAAGTATAGTTTGTCCTTCTGTATTTGGAAGCATTGCTTACTGCATGGCGAATTTGAAATTCTTCTAATGATGTGTTTCCTCAGTTTCTGGGAGTAAGATGCTGATCTCCAGCCATAACAAAATCCAGCCTTCAAAATGAGTGGCAGATGCTATTTTAATTCCCATAGATTGTCTTTTTCAGGCTTTCCAAAAGTGATTTTTGACTTACCCTGTTTCTGGGTTTTACTGAAGCAATCAATTCTTATTTCTTTTCAGTCTACTTCATCAGTTAATGAGCATTGCTACCTCAGTGCCTTTCACCTTTTCTTCTTTTTAAAATAATGCATATCTTTCAATGCCTGTGTTTGAGGCAAGATTACTATTCCAATGTGTTTCTAT
Organism: Dicrurus megarhynchus; assembly: GCA_013399195.1. NCBI lineage: Eukaryota > Metazoa > Chordata > Aves > Passeriformes > Dicruridae > Dicrurus > Dicrurus megarhynchus. The sequence goes on along the minus strand of VXAD01007907.1, from coordinate 165,176 downwards.
TGTTCTTGTAATATCCTTTTCTTTTGTTCTGCACCAGAGATTCTCATTCCTATATGTATCTGGTCTTAATGCACAGCATTTCTCTTGATTTTTTCTGTTTTAATCCAGTTTTAAATAGCAAATTTCATTAAATGTATCACACAAACATTTATGCCTCTCTTCAGTATTATTCCCGTATTCTCTTGCTGCCTATTCCTCTCCCCTTCCGTGTCCTATTACCCATTGCAATAATCTCATTTATCTGATTTTCCTTTTTTGCCTTGCATTAGAATCAGGCAGGGAGACCGAGTATCCCCACCCTCTCCCCTTTGTTTCATGTTTAAAGCTTTCATCAGTCATGCAATTGCAATCCTAAGAGTTATCCATGGGGATTTCATTCCTGAGAGTAGTCCTCACCCTGTGAACCCCTTTTTGGGGGCTCACTCATCCCAGAACCTTGTTCGTAGCACAGGCCCATGAGCTTATACCACCTCTTGAGCCCTGCCATTGCTCTTTGCCTACTGAAGGACTCCTCTAACTTCATTCATTTCTGCATTTTCACCTGGGAGCCATTGCTGATCACCTCTAATGTGACTATGGCACTGCCATCTGGCAGGAGGACAGCCAGTCAATTGTCTTTCTGTCTAATCAGGATCTTGTCCAGCCCTACTGAACACCCTCGTGCCTGCTGCCAGGACCCATTCTTTTGTCTAAACCTGATTTTGACCACAGTCTTCTAAATTGCTCTTGATACAAATCATGGGTCACAAAGACCTTTCTCTTCTTAATGTGAGCAAAAAATCCTACAAAGTCCTCCAGTTTTTTTTTTTTTTTTTTTTTTTTCTGTACAACATCCTGTGGATCATCTGTGTTCTTTATTTGACTGCTGCCTGTTTCTCAGTCTGTTGGGACTGCTCTCATAATTTTTCTATTCATAATCCTCCCTTTTTCCAGTGGAGCAAATCTGTGTCTCTTTGCTTCTCTATTAACTGATATTTTCCTCATTTTTTTCTTCCTTGGTTGCACCTTCCACATGCACCAACATCTAATGATCTGCCTTTTGAGTATCTTGCTCAGAACTTGTGTGATGTCTGACATCTCTTGTTTTCATCACCTGTTTAAACACCCACTTGAGATCCACCCACATCTCAATATCCCAATACCTACCTGCCAGAGTTCTGGAAAATCGATTTGCAGTCTCTTTCTGCTAACATGGACCAAAACTTCATCCCCCCTCCAGCAAGTAGGAGACATTTACCCACAGAACTGCAGATATGAAGCCAAGGGCAAAACTGGGCTACTCAGCTGGGAGTGCATTTCAGAGATGTGTTGGTGGGTGGGCTGGGGGGGGAGTTTTGTACACTTTCCCTTTGCTGTGTTAATTGTTTCAGTGCTTGCAGGAACAAAAAGTAGTAAAAGTTTATTTTAGACACTAAATCAAACAAATGTGTTATATGCACAGTTCAGGAATTAAAAAATCTGGTAATACATCTTGAAAATGTTTTTAAAAATATTCCGCTTAGTGCCATTTCAGGGTATGAATTATTTTATGGATTTGGGCTCCCTTCTGTTATTAAGCACATTTGGTTGATTCTAAGAAGCCTGGTTTTGATTCCTCTGATCCTATTATCTCTTGCCAGCATCACTACAATGCATAGTAGAGGAGTGAGGTCTCATGTTCCAAAACTTGAGGTTATTACTTTGGGTAGGAGCAGCAGGGAATCCTGTTCCCATTTGTGTATTTCTACAAAAGTGAAACTAAACACAGAAGAAGTACTGACAGAAGACATGCGTGCAGGAGGACAGGTCTACAAAAAACAACCCCTGAAACCAAAGCAAACATTACCACTTCAAGTGACAGTGTCAAAATATTGACAATGTGGTAAATACTACATGCATCTTAAGAAGAATCAGCAGAATATTGTGCAACTTTTTCCTTTTCCTTTCTTTTTTTTTTCTAGCATTTTTACTTTCCTCCCTCTTCTTCCCTCCTCCCTCTTACTCCCCACTTGCAACAATAAGCAGTTTGGTTGTTTGAGACTTGTTTTCTCTTATCTTTCTAGTTGTGCATGTGTGTATTTTTAAATGGGTAGTTCTCACTTTGTGCCACACTTGAATTACATGAAGAAAAGAAATTGTCCTACTTAAAAGAGCACAAAAGGATTTTGCAAGGGAAGTATTCGAAGAGGGATATGTCAAATTAAATAAAGACCATTGTTAAACGTTTGTTTCTCTGGCATAGTTTCAGTTCTGAGGAGAATCTAAATTTAGACTCTGGGCAGTAGGTATGATTTCATGTGGCATATTGTATCGAGTCCGACATTTGAAAGAAAGATTTGCATTGAGGAACTGGCCTAAAGAGCTTTCAGAAAAATACTGAGTGCTTTTTTTCAGTCCTCCAAGAATATGTTTTCTGTTGTTGTGTTTTTTCATGGCGCTGACCTTTAATGGATGGGAAAGGATACATCAAATGACACCTCTATGTCAAGCAGCTTTTCCTGGTGCAGTCTGGTAGTGATCCCAAGCCAGCTGAAGTTCATATGCATTGGAAAGCTCTTTCTGCACAAGCAAGGACTAGGGTGGCCTGGTCTTGAGACACCTGCAATGATCACATGGAAAATTCCCACCCTATGTCTCTTGGTGTCTGGGTCCAGTGGTGGTCCAAGACTGAGAACTCTGGAGGTTGCTGCCATTAAAGAGAGAAATTCATGGGAACTGTAATATTTTAGGCGAGCTGTCTACTTACGCAGAAACCAGCATCTCTTGCTCAAAAGGCAAAATCAAAAAACAGGAGAGGGCATCTAAGTGCTGGGCCCTGCACCTACCAGGGTCACAACTACCCTGTGCAGTTAAGAGCTGGGGGCAGAGTGGCTGCAAAGGAGCCAGCTGGAAAAGGGCCTGGGGGTGCTGGTTGACAGCAGCTGAACATGTGCCCAGGTGCCAAGAAGGCCAGTGACATCCTGGCTTGTATCAGAAATAGTGTGGCCAGCAGGACTGTGGAGTCAAGGGCAGAGACAAAGTGCCTTGAATCCTTGTCTCCAGGCCACTGTGCCTCATTATTGTGGGCTGCCTGGGCAATGAGGGGGCTGCATGGTCAGAAGGGACCCATGAAGCTGTGTAGGAGGATGGATTCTCTTTCTGAGCTGTTCTTAGAGACAATCTACATATCATTAAAACTCCTGTGCCATCTGAATGCATAGCGGTACTTTATCAACTAAAACTTCTTTATTTAATCAGTTGATTTAATTATGAGCTAGTTAATTGAAAAATTCATGGTACAAGTTCTGAAGGTCAAAATACTCAGAAGTTCAAAGAAGACTGGAGCATTTGTTTCACTCGAGCTGTGACATGCAGTGCTGAGTTACAGAAATCTGCTCTGATTCAAACTGGCAAACTGATCTTGGGACTAAACAACTGAATTACAAAACAAGAAGACAATTCACTTGCATTCATGAGGTGTGAATGTATCTACTGCCAGCTGTGGTTAGTCTGTGATTGATTTATCTGTGTGCTGTGGTTTCCAAAAGATCCAAGTAGTAACTACTCTGGCAGAAATGCCTTTAGCACTGTCCTGTCAACCCTTTTAGCCCTCTCAGGGACACGCCCGAGTCTGAGCAAAGTGCTGGATTGCTTGATTGGCAGACTGCTTGTTCTCCCTGGATGGGAGAGACATACTGAGGGCAACAAGAAGTCAAGATTCCCACCTCTGGGTCACTGTGTTTCACGCTGCAGGAAGGCTTTTTAAGAAGTTGCAGAGGCCAAGTGAAATATCTGGTTAATAATTTGGAAATAATCTGGATTCATGAACCACTAGATTTTGGAAACACTAGTTCCCCACCCCAACAAGCACAACAGAGACAGGGACCACTAAGAACTTGCTTGAGATCCCTATTTTAGACTGAAAGTCATGTATATATCTGCTGGATATTTACATGCCTATACAATACTAAACAGCAAAAAAACTGTAGCCAAAAGTCAGTGAGTTTTCAGCATCTAAGGACATCTGAAAACTCTGAAGCTTAGTACAGCTCCTCTGTATGCTACTGTTTGTCCAAAATGTACAATCAGAGCAGGTTGAGAACAGCATCCTTGTGTTCACACATCTTCAGGCTTTGTGTTTTCATCCCTTTGTTACCAAATTTTGCCATTCTTATCTAGCTCTCCAGAGCACCAGCTCTGAAAATGAGCAAAGGACAAAGCATGTGAAAAACAATAAAGACAAAAAGCTTTCATACATATATAGATAGGTGAATACTTACTTTTGAGGGATGCTGCCTGTAAGAAGAGTGAAATGAATAAATAATAACTATATAGTCATTTAATACTGTTAAAGACTGTCTAGGAGACTGTCTTTCTGAGACTGCACTTCAGAGAGTTTCCCTTTATCGTTGTTTACTGGAAGACTCATTTTTTTCTCTTGTTGACCTGCACTTACAGCACACAAATTCCCCAGACAGTGAGCAGGAATGAGCCACTGCTAGGCTCTCACTGCTGAGAGATGTGCTGGGAAACCTGAGGGTCTGCAAGAGTGCTCCAAGGACCAGCTCTCTTAGCTGCTGCTGTGCTATTAGGAGTGGGTAGCTATACCGCAGAACAGCTCGGAGAGGTTTTTCTCTCCTTGGGTTTCCAGTTGGAAGCTGTCATGATGCTTGCAGAAATCCAACAAGACTTGGTAGGAACAGTACTTCTTCCATGTAAAACTTGCACCAAGGTCCAAATATCACTTTTGGGGACACTTATGTCCTTACGTACCCCAACTCTTTGGAGAACTCTCTTTGTGTTTCAAACTCATCCCGTAGGAGTTGTAAACATGAATCAGGATGTTTTTAACATTCCTTTTGGGGATTTATTGACAATCCCCACTCATTTTTTTTAGCAATGCGAATGCTCCTGGGGCATGGCTGTGCCAAACAAGGAGCACAGTCCTGTCAGTGGTGTCCCAGCACCTAACCTGCTACAACCCCAGGCAAAGCAGGGACACCTTTGGATAAAGCATGCTCCTGAAATGTTGCCCTGTGACACAGGAGATACAGATTCCAAGCATGGTTCCTAATGTGGGCATTGTGGGATCCCATGACAAATACATGAATGTTTCTGTTCTCCCTAATCCATGTAGAACCTCCCCTCAACATCAAAGCACGTTGTATTGGGCAGGCACTGTCTGCAGTTTTGATAGATTGTTCTTGCCCATCATCCAATACTAAAATTGGGAACCTCTGGTCTCTGCTGTCTCATTTCTGAGAATTGGCCTAATGAGGCAGCAGAAAGAAAAGAACAAAATATCAGTAATGTAGTGAAGTGATTTTCACATTTTGCTCAGGTTTCCTGTCTCTCATTATAGGCTTTTATGAGAAGTGCAAAACATGTGAAAACTCAGAAGGCATAATTTGAAACAATAGTGAGTCTAGGTAATAAGGTACTGTATGCCCAAAAGCAAGGAAAATAATTGTTTTTCAATCTAATGTTGTATTTATCACTCCTGGGATGAAAATGCAGCTAATACATATTTCAAGTTCAAAATATTAATGTGCAACCAAGCAAAGGTTATTTCTCACTCTCCATCTGTTTCTAGTGAGGTTATGTTGTTGTTTTTCAGCATTATCTTAATAAATGATTAGTTGTGAGATATTATTTCCCTTTAAAACATATGACAGCAAAACAAGTTTTTAATAAAGTGCTTTGAAAAAGCAACAGACTGAAAAAAACCTGGACAATAGTTCAAATTGGTAATGAACTGAATATGCCTCTAATTATATTGAATTTACAAGTAATAGGACGAAGCAACATTAGAAATTACTTCTGACTGAAATTCAGTGCCTTAAGGCTGAGAATGTTTCTCTCAAACTTCCAGAGACTGAATAAAATTGCTATATCAGTACTTGTTTCAAGTATCTGTCACTTCAAATCTCAAAATGAAGGACAGTGATCTAAACCTTCCTGAAAACAGATACTCCAATAAATATGTCACAAAAGCTAAGTGTTTTCTCAAGGCAAGATTTATTTTTGGACTTCAGGTTACCCAGTACATGCAACATTTGGTGTAAGTTGGTCTGGCTGTATATAGTAGCAGGCTCAGTGCACATTTAAACCCACATTTTTAAACTGGGATTCAGCTGTGTTGGTCTAGATGAAGCTCATCATAGGACTAAATCTCTGTGCCCCATGTCAGCAATTTAGGACTCAATCTTAATCTTTGTATGAAGTCATTTTGTATCAAATGTATAAATAATTAATGTGCTGTGTATGGAAGCACTATCAGATTAATTCCTTTAATAACAAAAATCCATAGATAAATAGAGGTTGGTCAGCAAAGTGACCTTTTATCTTTTTTTTTTCAGTGACCTTGAATTAAATCCAGCATTGGCCAGAATGACCATTAATCATTTTGATCAGATTGCTGAGAGAATTACCAAGTGAAGTCAGTTGAGTCATCTCAGTTTACTTTCTACAGGGAAGAGGCAGTGGGTTTGTATCACACAAACAACACAGTAAGCCCATGATTGGTTTCTGCAGGTCAAGGCTGATACGTATTTGTGGAGCAGCATGGACCTTGTCTATCTGCGGTGCTCTCGAACCTACTGCAGATAAATAAAGGATTTCTTCTCCCAGCATGGGTAACCTCAGGTTTTGTACCATAAATAGATTTTCAAACATCTTACAGATAAAAGTGAGGGGAAGGAGTTTGTTTGCAGGTCGAGCAGAGTAAACAAGACTGTCTCACTGTTTCCTCTGGAGTTTAAATATGTTTGTATACTGCAGAGAAGGAAAATACAGGTTTCATGCCTACCTCTATGGCTGTTGCTACTCAGCTGCTATTAGCACTGTGTGAATGAAAACACAACTGAGAGAAAATATTAAAAGACATTTAAAAACTTGTCAGACCAGCTATTAGGTTAAGTAACATTCACTATAACCTCAGCTTCATGGATCAGCTTTCCTGATGAGATCACAGCAGGTTAATGCCAGAGAGAGGCAGAGCCAGAATCCTAGTCAGAAATGGAGAAGTCAATCATAACAAGGAACAGTAGAGAGTTCCTGACATAATGAAACTATGTTCATCAGATATATTTTACTTTTTCCATGCTGAGGACAATATTTTGGCAGTGCTACAGAGAATAAAAAGGATGATATGCACAATTCATCAAAGTCAGCATCTCGATTCTTGTGTGGCATGAATGATAAAACATTAAAAGTGTTTCCAGGATCTCTCTTTTTAGGACTACACCTTATTGTGGTTCAAGCTAGAATGTACCACTCCCATGAAACCTACGATCTCTTGTCTGAGAAAACTGCTGAATCAATTACGTAAGTACCTTACCTTCCCACAGGCCCAAGAGTTTTCTTTCCCATTTCAAAATGGAAGCTTCTAAGAGCATTTCTGCCTTATCTTCTGATGTTCATTAAAAGGATTTCATCTCATCATGTCTTGTAAGAGCAACTTTTTCTTGTCCCCTTTCTTTGCCGTCCTGACTGTTGCCTCAGCAACAGCGATAACTCACATCGTACACCCGCTACAAACATCACCCAAACGTACAAAGAGTGTTGTGAGGAAAATAGTTTTGAATTCTGGCTGATACCAGATTATTTAAAAGCCATCCCAAATAGCTTTGCACTACCTCTCTGTGACTACAGGGCAACCTGTGGTAGGGCTGTTTCCCATCTCTGCCAGACTGGGCACAAATGGAAACTCAAAATTCTGCAGCTATAGTCTGCCAGTGAAGGCACTTCCTTCCCTTTTCTCAAGTCAAGGTGAAATGGAAGTGGCACACATGAATCAGACAAAAGACCTGTCAGAGAGGGAAGAATGGAGCAGAGTCACAAGATTGACAAAAGCAGGGAAAATCTGGATAAGTCACCCTATAGTCCCACTCTGGGAAAGATGCTCTCTCTGCTCATTGGGTAGCAATGGGTGAGCATGAAAAGATGTGATGCTGGGGATGGGCACCAAGGCTTTGGGCTCCTGCTCTTATGAGGGTCACTGGACCGAGGACTTGAACTCCCTGAAAGAGTGTTCAGGGACCATGAGAGATTTGCAATCCTAGAAACTCCATGGATGTGGGCCCAGATTTGTTAGAGGTAAGTGATGGGACAGCATGGACCTAGTCTGTCCCCATCCTCTTCCTCATTATATGTAAACACAAAAGGTCCAGGCACTGGCAGGCTATTAATCACAAACCCAACTGCACCTGAACTAAATGTGCAGATTCATGTTGCTACGTCCATATAACATGGGTTTATAGTGCCTGTTCCTCTGTGTGAGTGCCACATGCAGTGCAGTGTGACATTTAGCGTGTTTAGTTATAATTCAGCATGGTGATCCAAGCCAAAATAATAACCTAAGTAATCCAGGTAAAATTAGTTTTCTGGTAGCCATTTAATAACAATCACAAATGGCCCAAGGAAATCCCCACTTGTACCAAAGACAATTTGACAGACACAGATTTGTTCATCTACACAGAAACTTCAAAGGAGGCATTTTCACAAATATGTGCTGCTTGTTGGCTTCCTAGTGGCATTTGTTACTGCTTCCTGCAGTGCTTGGTTTAGTCAGGGTCTTGTCTTCCTGGGCTGAAGGAAGGGTCAGCCAGAGTGAAGGGCCACCCCTTCTTTTACTTCTTGCTAAAATCATTAGCCCAGATCATTTTTATGTTTCCATATTCCTTTAAGACAGAAATATGTTCTTAGAAAGCATCAGCTGGTGTGCCACACTGCCTTTTATAGACAGGGCTATTGCTTCATCATTTGCTATAAATTAGAAGACATTTCAAAAAGTGGATGCAAACCTAAACAATCATTTTGGTGCACTTTTCTCTGAAAGTATTGTTTTAGCTAGATACATTATCTATATTTAAAATATATGAAATGGAGGTATACTTAACGTTCAAAGTGATATATTATAAAGATAGAAGAAGGTGAACTCTTGATATATTACAAGCCTTTCATACCATGAAATAACTATTGCCTATTATTTTACTCCTGACATTTTTATTTTGAGGGGAATTTCAGTTGATTTGTATTGCTGACACCACTGATATGTTGTTTCCAGTGACCTTACATCCAAAATCAGTAGGGTGTGACATTTGATGGCCCAGATAAAAAACATTAATAGTAGAAGAGAGGGCTTATTTTCCTGCTCATAAATTAAGTTTAAATAACGCAGAATTTATTTTTAACTCTCCAGTACTTTTTACTGTCTACCCAATAAATGTATTCATTACTGGGAGCTTAATTCAGATTTTCTTAGTGAAGCAGTTTACTAAGACCCATTTGTACAGCCCTGTCTTTCTTCTTGAGGCAGTGTTTGGTACCAAGCACTGCTTTCCACAAACAAAAGGAGATGGCTCCCAAGTAGCAAATAAAAAGGAATATAGTGGCAGCAGCAACATTTGGCATGATGAACAATCGCAAAGAGTCAGAGAAGTTTGCAGCATCTCTGTAGATAGAGGTTGATATAATTACTAAATGCATAGTATAAATATTAGTGTAACCTAACCTGTAGGCTTGTCACACCTCTTCACAGTCCTGCCTGCACAAATCTCTCTCCAAATGTTCTCCTGATGAATTTTTCATGAATGCCTGTGAACTACACACCATTCTGGTGTACATTTCTCCACTTTGAAAATATTCAAAGACCACAATCTCCAGATGCAACTTGGAGGGAGAGAAGAGAGAGAGAGAGAAATTCACTGATCAGAACAGCTACCATCAGTCCTTGGGACACAGACACCTTTACGTAAAGGAGAAGTATGGCTGATGTCTCAGCAAAAACCTTAAAAACCGTGGAAAAACACCCTTCTTGCTCCTCTCTGATGTGCAACATTTATGAACATGATAAATTGTTATTGAATTGTTTTGAGAACTTTTATAACAGCAAGAAGAGAGTTATCACCATATATAGGCTCCTAAAGGACAAGATGGGTTTCTGCAGCACAGGGTTATACTTTGTGTTCCCTCCTGTCATTTTTTATTGCACAAGCCTGTTTAGGAGACCACTGCATCTCTTTCACTGTCTGTGGATGGTGATACAGCATCTGTTTGCATAGCTTAGTCCTGAAGGCACTGACAACAAAGAAGACTCATGGAACTTTTTTCTCTTCAGAAAGGTCTTGTTGGAGTTTCTGATGCAATCTATTCATTGAAGCAAAACCAAGCTCTCTGGCTTGCTCCTTTCCAAGAGAAGAAGAGGGGAGCAGGTTAGTTTGCCCAATTGAAGATGCTTCCTATTTTTCTCTCTGTTGAACAAATGCCATCTGTAACTTCCGTGTGGGTGGAAAAGCACAAGAGATTTTGGATACGAGCATGTGAATGTTTCTTGCCCTGTGAAAAGTCTTATTACAGCCAACTTTTATTTCATTTACCCTAAATGGACTCAGGTCCAGCCTCACAGACCTGGTTTGTGTGTGAAATTTGCCTCCCCCATTTTCCAGGCATGATTCTTGTTGCAGAAAGACAAGGCAGCATCACTGCTAAAAATGACTGCTAGAAATGAAGTGTTTAATTTTGTCTTTTGGTTTCTCAATTTTTAAGATGAACTCAGTTCATATTTTCTTCTACACTCAACAGGATTATTTCTGGAGAGTTTTATTTATATTTGGAGGGGTTTTGGAATGATTTAAGGTGACTCCTGTGTAATCTCTTGATTCCAACATCAGAGTCTTAAAAGAAAAGATCTGAAATAGCATGAGTTGGTAGTGCTCAAGCTGTATAATAGCTATTTGTATGTACAGATTCGTATGTCTTCTTTGACTGAAACTTTTTATACGAATTGAAACCTACTGATTTGTTGTAGTTGACTTGCTGAAGAGAACCAGGTCCCATGAATTCATGTTTGGTTGGTGCTTTTCAAAACATTTCCTATACAAAATAATCAGTCAAAGAATAATAAACCCACCACTGTTTTCTTTTACAGTTATTTCTCCTGGACTCACATGCTGCTGCTGAACGTTTAGGGGAGTCACTTATCAAATGGCTGTGTATGAGAAAAAGGAAGGAATTTCAGATCATCCCATAGCCCTCTCCTCCAGAGAACTGAGGAAGTGGAAATGGCCTTCAGCTGGTCCAAGAAGGGCATGGAGGCTTTTGTCTCCTCCACCTGGACACTCCTCGTCAACTTCTCCTTGGGCAACTAATGGTAGAGTGGGAGGATCCCAAGGCACATCTGTGCCTCCTGTCAATGATTCATCATCCTCAGTGGGTGTGTCTACTCTCCTCGTGGCAGGGGGAAAATGTAAGGCCCCTACCCCAGCTGCCATGGGTGTATGGGTGTGCAAGGAGTGGGGCAAATTGCTAAAATAGCTTTTTGTCTTCCCCTCTGTCTAACCTCAAGAGTCAAGGGATTTCATGGAAACCAGCCCACCCTAAAGCTGGGAATCGTTCTTTCTTTCTCCTTCACAGTCCCTTGCTGGGAGTGCATATGAAACTTTAGGGGACACTTGGATTGTTGGATACACATGGGGATTTCTGTGGAGCTAGTGGGAAAGGGATGCAACCAGCAGAACAGCACTTCACTAAAGTGACAGGCTGGCTACAGACACCATTCTGCTCCTAGTGAGATCTCCAGTCTGCCTCAAAAGAGGGAAGGCCATTATGGGAGGAGAGATGCCCCAGCCCTGGGACATGACAGAACCCTCTTCCCTCCTCTTAGACACAGGGCAAAGCTGTCCTGCTATACAGCTAATCCAGCCCTGGAGCACGACCTTGGCCTGAAAAAACCTGGGCTAGCCAAAGCTCCTAATGACAGCTGCTCCTCCTATTCTGGGATGCTTATGTCCACTGCAAATGGAAATAGGGAGGTGAAGTAGAGGTCATTTAAGAAAATGGCATCACTGGCGTTCCTTAAAAGATGTAGCCCAGGTCCTGTCTTGCTTTGAACAAGTGATCTCAATGTATCACTCTCTCTTCAGCTGCTTTGGTGATCTTGGAAGGGTTTTCCTAACAGTTGTACATGTCAATTTTTCACAGTTCATATGAGTTCCTATGTCTGGAAGTCAATATGCCAACCACTAATATATAGCATGCTTTTACTGTGAATTCATGAAGTATCACTGCAATTAAATTTCCCTGTTAATGACATGATTTATTAATGAAACAAGGTTCATCCTGAAGCTCTTGAAAATGAAAATAGGGTTGAATTCTCCCTCACAGTATCATAAAATGCACATTAGATACAGATTTTGAATGACATTTTAAAATGCTGCCAAGCCAAGGAACCTAGTGGAGAGAGTCAGGATTTGCCCTTTTCCAGACAACTCACAAAAATAAATTAGAGAAAAGAGATCAACAGCAAGAATCCCTACCCCAAAGCAGAAAAAACCTAAACCCCATGCCAGACAAAGCCAGAAACCTCCTGGTAAGGAAAACCACAGGAGTCTTCTATTGTTTTGCATCCTCTCAGTTAGAAGCAATATAGTGCTGAGATGTAAAAGCTTTTGTGTGGAGGTTGAAAGTTTCTTGGAGAAGGCTGAAGAATAGCATTGCTGTACATGCCACAGAAGCAGTGCCTGAGGCATGCAGTGTGAAAAAGCATTATTATGGGGCTGAAATGATGGTCTGCTGGCCTTTTCCATTCATTTGCGGCAGGTGACCTCCAAAAAAGACCTTGGGATAAATAACTAAGTCGATCAAACAAAGTAACTGCTACCTCAGTCATACCTGTAAAGTTCACTTTATGTTAATGGACTCCATATGGTTGCAGAAGTTCTCTACCTATTTGCTATTTAAGCTGTTGTTTTCATTTGCTGGGTTTTGGTTTTATTTTTTTTTTCTTTAATAAAATGCTCTAAATATTTGCTGTTGGAGGAGAACAATGCTATGGGAGGCTCTGAAGTGATATTCATAAGAACTGCGAGCACTGACTAATTGATTAACCAAGAGTTCTTGAAGAGAATGATTTGATTAGGGTAATTTATAGAGATTGTATCTTTTGTCATCATTTGTCTTTGAAAACATAGAAGAAAACTGCTTCCAAGTGCGTGTAGCCGCTGGCATGAGAGATGGTGTGCACTACATCATCAGTTACAGCAGACTGCTCAATTTTGTACCTTTCCAGCCAGTCAAATATCCAATAACAACACACACACATGCACACACACGCACACACACACGTACGCTCCAGCTCTTTGCAGCCCAAACTTTTCCAACACGTGCTTAGAAAAATATTTGGGGTTGTTCACTGCTCTGCTCTCTGTAGCATAAACATTTATTTAAATGGGTCTGTCTTTTCAGTAATGAAGAATGAAGGAAAAACAATGGTCTGATTTTGACAAATTAACTTGTGATTTGGAGAGTCAGTGAAGCAGGGAAGAGACATTCCTAACTATACTAATTAAATGAGCTTGCAACATTTATTTTAATGCAATGGAACCAGCCATATGAAGATGAACATTTTAATTTATTTTGCGGTGACATTATGAAAAATTTCTCTGCTGCAGATTATCTACAAAAACAAATCTCATCAGCACCTAGGTTTGTGCATGAAATTTACATCTCTCACATAAGTTTGACCTTCCCCAGTGAAAACAAATGGAATGTGCTAAGTTAAAAAGTTTCTGCAAAGGTTGTCTTCCCATTGATGCGGTGGTTTATGTTCAAATTACCTCTGTGAAAAACACATCCATTTTTCATGGTGCAGTGTAGATGAAAAATTCTGAATCCTTTCTAAGGGGAATGCAAATATAGCTCATTAGTTCAAAAACATTTTTCATGAATGACTGCTGAGTATTTTCAGGCAGACGAGAATGTGCAGTTTCAGCCAAGAATGAGCACCACATGTCCTACTAATTGTTTTTTAAACTTGTTCTTTCCCTCTATGGCATTCAATAAGTCTAGAAACTGTGAAGATTCCTGGAGAAAAGAAATTATAGGTATCCTCACTTACAGCATATACTGGGTCTTTTCAATATACTGTGCAGTATGAGGAAAAAAAATAGGAGCATTAGCTTTCAGATGGGTAATATTGTTATATTCAGGCACATGACATTTGTCTCCTTGGAGTTTTTTCAGTTTTCAGTAATGAGTAGGAATATTATTTATGGAGTGCCATCAACGGAGAGAGTGTTGTCCTAAGGTTCATATCAGTGATGATGTTATGGAGCTGCTGTCAGTAGGAGCTGCAGGAGTTCATTGAGTTTTGGGGTTTTAACTAGGTTGAGTAGCAGTAAGATATTTTCACTGTTTTAAATTACTCTAAAGAAGGTGCTTATGCCAGGATTTTCCTCTCTTCTGCAGGCCTTCCAAAGGTTTGCTATGAGATGGCCTTAAAAAGCAGATTTGAGCCACAAATCAGGCTGCCGGTCTCGCCTTCCTGAGCCTGAAAGCCGGAACAACTAAAAACAAGGGAAAAAAAGTGATGCTATTTAGAAATTATTTGAAATCAGGGCCTGGTCACCTGTTGAATATCTCATGTCTCTGAGTGGTGATCCTCCATGTGCCATGTGCACCTGCCAGCTCCTCCTCACCCCTGCGGTGCAAGGTGACTCTCCATGGGCCATTCAGGGGACAGACCCATCTTAAGAGCTCAGACAGGTCTTTACCTGGGTCACCTGGGCTCAGGAGGTGAACTGTCCCTGTCAGGTCTGACACGGGTTTTGGGATGACTTAAGTCAGCAGCACAGCTCCAGTCAAGTTAAAATAATCAGGGCATTCTTTGGATGAGATTCTCTTCCCACGGATAAATCTGCAGCCTTCAGTCTCAGCCACAGACAGGGCACACACCTCCTCTGTTTTCCAAAATTCATGCTGCTTAAGACTCTAGACACCTATATTTTATCTTGGCCCTTTTTTTTGTTCCCTTAGGAGTGTGAGATCATCTTTTCAGACCAGTTACAAAGAAAAACAAGCCAATTGTCATGAACTATGTTTTCCTACAGCTGATCTCTCCCCTTCTTTCTGCCTCTTGCCTGACACCCATGGACTCTTCTGCACGGGGTCTCTTCCCCACCAAGGCCCTGGCATACTGTGAATCATTTTGCCCACATGTGAGCTGCAGCCACTTTTGGACTGAGTGGTGTAGATCTTCCACCCATGCACAGAAAAGCTCGAAATGTGATGAGTGCAGTCTTTCACCCAGCTGAAATGGTGGAGGGTTGTTAGGTAGGAAAGGGGTTATTTCTGAAAACTGAATTGGAATTTAACAGTCATGTTAACAATGTATGTGAGCCTTAATGACAGTCAAGTATGGAATCCTAAGTCAGTCTGTAGCAAAAATCCTATTGCCCAAGACCATAACCCTGTTTTTTCACCTGAAAAGCAGTCCTGCTCTCCCTAAGTGTTTGCTAAACTCTTGCTCATTACTCTTTGTTCAAGATGGAAAACTACCAGGTACTAAGTAACAAAACTGTCCTGTACACTTGCTGATGCTCTGATGACAGCTGTCATGCAACCACTTTTTTCTTGACTCAGTGTATCAGTTGCTGCTTTGCTATTTAGGTCTGGCTTTTTTGGTTACCGGTCTTAGAAAGAGTTCTCATCTAATAATTTCAAGTGTTAAAGCTTCTTCACCAGAACAAAAATATCCTCCCAGGAAGGTCATCTCCAGGAGGAGACTGGAGGACTGCAGACCATCAGGACTGCCATAGCACTGTAGCACTCAGTAACTCTGCCTCTAAAAATCATTGGGCAATAATTATACCCAGAGATAACGAAGCAACCACACTGTGCTGAAGAACACACAGTTAGCTGAAGAAACAAACCTTCAAGACATTTAAAGCCACACAGAAAATGCCAGTGCATCATCTGACAGGACAGAGAAAAGTAGCTTCTTCCTGTGTGATGGAATTCTTTGACTGAGGATATTTCACTGGTCTTGAAATATGAAAGTATTTTATTATCACTGAGACTTACTCATCTCTCCTAAAAGAGTCAACAGCCAAGCTCCTGCTCACAAAACTGAAGTTTCCAACCATGCTTACATTCAGCTAAAACCATCAATGCACTGAAAAAGTCTCATAGTACCAAATTTGTCCACAGAGGTACTTTTATGAAACTATGGCTCCACAGCAATGGATCTGTTCCATGTTTTCCAGTATGCCATTTACAAGCAATAAAAGCTGCTGTCATTCTTCTCATGAGATCCCTGATGAAAGAAAAAGATGATGCATTTATACAAAAGCTAGCACATAGACCTTCAAAAAGAAACTTTTGTCAATTTGCTTTTGACTCCAAAGTAATGTACAAAAAGTCATTGCTCTTTCTGAGCTCATATCTATCTTGTGTTTCTCTTGAGGAATCATTTCTCTTCATTCACCTTTTTACTCTGTTTAGGCAACCAGATTAATGTTGTGTGCCTGGACTGGGTGCTTTTCTGATTTTCATGCTGTGAAGATAGCAGCTCATATAATGGCAGGAATCCATCCAGGTGGGGAGTGGCTTTGTTTCTCACCAGTCTTCCTGACTCCTCCAGAAACCACATTTCTTCCCCTTTTATTTGTCCCCTCTTCCCCTTTACCTTCTCTGATTGCAATTACCCTTTAGCTAATAAGCATCCAATAATATTACTGTTGCTTTCTGCCATCTATAAAGAACAGCCAGGTGCTTTCATCCTGATAAATATTTATTTTAGACTGAAGCAAACAAGGAACAGCCCAGTGAGGCTTTCTGGGAAGAGATTAAACTATGTGTTCTTCTTCTGCTGAGCTGCAGCCCACTGTTCCTGTGGAAGATGCTAACCAGTCACAAACTGGAAAAGAGTGCTTCCCCAGCCACCCCTCCTTGGTGACCACTGGAGGCACAGCTAGCAAATGGACACGATGGTCAGGATGCCAGGGATTACCAAGGGCTTCCAGCTGCAGCCCACCCAGGGCCGTGCAGAAATTAGAGGAGTGTGAAGCTTCTGTTTTCTGGTGGCAAATCTCTGAAAACCTCCACCTGTAATTCTGGTGTTGCCAGTTCTAGCTTTTTTGGAACTTAGGTGACCAAGGGCCACTTTCTGCTGAAGTTAAATTGGCTGTAAATCCCTATTCTGCTGCAGATGCCAAACTGGGACAGCTCTGGCTTCATGGCTGGCTGACGGAAAGTGGTGTTCTCATCTTGGTGGATGGCTTAGAGACCCGTCTGGGCCTGGCTGCAGCTCCTGCCTTTGCACACTCCTGATGCTTTGAGTTGCACTAATTGCGAAGCGGCTCTACTATCAGCCTGCAAGATTTTTTTTCCATGAGATGCTAGTCTTTGGATAGCAGGAGTGCTACAAATGAAAGTTAACAGACAGATATGATAATGAGTGTTCCCCCTCTCTCTTTCTCTTTGTCTCTCTGTCCTTTAGTGCAGTATGAGTTTGCAGGAGATTAATTTTATGTAAAGTTTTACATTTCATGTTGTGATCAGCATTTTTTTTCTCTTGGTTGGCTCTGAGAAAACATATATTCAAGTTTGGGAATTCATCATGTCTGATTAATGATGTGTATATAGAGCTTCCTGTATCATCTTCCTTCTTTTGGTCTTTTTTATTCAGTTGTTTGCTGTACTCCAACCCTGCGGATAGATGGTTCTGCAGTGATAAATGTAAAGTTTGCATAAGCCATGTAACAGCAGGACAGCCTATTATCACTGTACATTTTCCATGGCTGTGCAAACCTCTGTAGGCTATTTTATTGCTAATAGATCCACAGAGAAACAGTAGTGATTTTATGACTCTTTTTAAAATGGAAATTCATGTTTGAGAAATACAACTGGGAGGAAACAGATGTAAACCACTTAAGCATTTGCAGAAAATTGAGATGCACACTCTTATTTACAGACCCACATCGCCTCCATCGTTTTATTTTCAAAATTAAAATAAGCAATCTGTTTGCCATGGGAAATGAGGAACTGTAAACTTGTTGTTTTTCCTTTACAAAGCAATGGCCAGCGTCACTGTTTCTGTGCTTAATGGCATTAGAGAAAAGGGATGACAAGTCTCCCCCCCTAGATTTTATTGTCTATAACACATTCTCTTTGTAATCTGTGTAAGAGGTATGCAAGCGGGAAAGATTTTAGCATAACCATGTGTCTGAATTCACATTATGTTATAAAAGCTAAAATGATTGCCCAACCTATTATAAGGTTTTACCCAAATATTTAAAGCTATTGGAAAATCGATTTTAGAACTTTAATAGCAAACAATTGCAAAGCATTTACACCCATGCCAGAGTGATCATGTGCTTACTGCCTACACCAGCAGAAAAATATTTCTTTCTTCTTGCATGCTTGTTTAGATTACTATTTTGAGGGCCAAACACCCCACTGGAAAACTATTATAAAATACCTGTATACATTCTGTTGGAACTTATGAAATCACGGACCAAAAAAAGACAGTACTTAACATTTAGTAATTACAATAATACTTCACATCGATCTACAGCCCAGCATACATCGAGTCTGGAGCTGTACACCCTCTTATTCCTTTCTTAATAAAAGGGTATTATGTATACTTTACAAACAACTAACCAGGGACACAGAGCTTTATGGAGGCTTGGATCTATGTAATGGATTGCTGAGGCCTGAAGGTTGGGAGAGCACCCAGTCAGTCAGTCAGTCCTCTACTTCTCAGTAGTCACTACCAATGACATATTTTTTCAGCCATGTATTTCTGAATCATTGCTGTTTTCTAGGAAAGCAAAGGGGCTGCATTGTTAAAGTACTTAAAAGAACATACAATATACTATTATATCTAAAGAAGGCCACTGGGCAGTGTAAAAAAGTCTACTTTCAAAACACCTCTGATATGAGGAATGTGAAAAAACAAAAAAAGCATCAACTGGTAAATGAAGAGAGAGAAAATCCCCTCCTCTAAGGTACTGGCATGCTGAATGTTACATGAGAATTGTGTCTCATAGCAAACAATCTTAGCCATGTCTTGTGACAGACAGGTGTATACCTGCAATAGCACTTCCCTACAACAGCTCCATACCCTGGGAGGCAGGAGCTGCATATGCCTCCTGGCCACGGCTCCCTGCAAAATGCTGGCCTCAAAGCTCAGATGAAGCCAGATCCTCCTCTGCAGCTACTCTGGTAGTCACCTGGACACTGTTTTCTTCAGACAACCTTGAAGCTGCAATGAAGCAGCTTTGAAGAAGGTAGAGGACATCACTGAGGTGCCCCACTTGCTCATCCTCCTCTGGCATAAGAAGAAGAAAAGGAGAAGGGAGCTGGTTTTTCTGAGGTCAAAGCCATCAGCACGCCTGGATCTTGTCAGCACAGCTTGCAAGCTAAAGAAGAGTAGGAACAGATAGGGAGAGGAGAGCTGGCAGTGTAAAATGCCCAGGGAGCAATGGTCTCAGAGAGCACACCAAGGAGAAAGAAAAATCAGGTGTCAGGAAAGAATGGCCTGGGGAAGTGGGGAAGCAAAACAGCTGGGATGGAAGAGCTCCCATAAAGAACAGAGCCAGACACTAATTCCACTTTTGGGAGAAAAGACTAAGATACATATTGCATTAAAGAGAGCTAACAACACAGACTGCCTTCCCTAATGTTATTCTTCCATGCAAGTGGTTTCCATAGTGATGTCGCTTGATTGCAAGTGAGAGAGGAGATGGCCACAAGGCAATCTCTGCTAGGATGCTGTTCACACCATGGAAAAGCACAAGAACCCAAATCACTTTGAGAAAAAAACCTGCTCTGTAGTTGCTCAGTCCCCAAAGCATGTCCGGAAGGGAAAAGGTCAGATAGCCTTTTCCTCCCCCAGGGCAGAGTGTGGAGACTTTCCCTCTCCATCCTGGAAAGCCTACAGAAAGCAAAACCTCTCGCTGACCTTGCTACATCTGCCACCAACAGACCCACTGCATCCCAGCCCTCAGGAAACCAACCAGAAAATTTGCTTCAACCCTCCAGGCCATCATGAATACGGCCAGGAGTGACACTGGTAGGCTGGAAAAGCTGACGAAATTTCACACAAAAACTGAAGTGAAAGAATTCCTTCTTATACTCTCCTACACTTCACTCAACACTGATTAGTACATTAAAGAGCTTTGTTGAACCCTGGCAGTTAAACGGAAAGCTTTCTTGTTGTAGCACTGAAAGAAGGGACAGATTTTCCAACAGCTGTCTAATATCTCTGTCAACATGGAAATGAAATAGATTTAAGGACCTCAGAAAAGCATCCGAACATTTAGTGCCCAGTAATAATGCATTCCAATTTCCACTCGCAGAAACTGGAATTACTCTCAGTCTGTTCTACCAGCTTCATAAATAAACATCTGGCACAACTTTATTTTTAGAAAAAAAAAATCATCTAAAAGCAGGCTACTAGCTGACCATCTCTTTATTAACCCAGCTACAGAGACACAGTGTTTGAAAAATGCTAGTATGAACCCGTGTGTCATGTCCAGGCCCCTGGGGAAAAAAAGGGTAACAATAAGTAGCCAAATAAGAGAATAAATGAGAGTCGATTTCAGTGGGATTTGTGAAACGCACCGGAACCCTTCAGATCTGTGTACAGCAGTGCTCAGATCAATGAACAAAGTAAAAAACATCACAGTGATTCCATCCTCCAGCTGCACACAGCACTCCTTGTTCTTAGATCAAGGCACTATGATAAAGAAAGATCAAGCAAACGTAGCCTGAGGACCTGTGAACAGATGTCGGCTGCTTTCCTTGGTCCAGCCCAGCCTGCTATAGTTCATACCTTAAAACCAACAACAAGATTATGCAATTTTTCCCTATACACTTGTTATTGTTGTCCAATAAAGCAGCATCTAAAATAATAGCTTTTCTCTTGCCACCCAAGGTTGAGTACTGCAGAAAAATGTGTTGAAACTGATTAGATTAGAGAGATGGGCCTGCATAAATAATTGCTGAAAGTCAACTAAGTCAAAATAATAATAGCAGAGAAAATTAACTTTCAGATAGAAAAGCTACCTGTCTATGTTCTCATTTGTATACTGAAGACTAATTCAGCAAATGAAGAATACAATTCTTGGGACAAAGCAGATAACCCTTTGGATTTATGGTGATAGCTGTCACAAAAAGCAGGTCTACCTTGAGATCAATTGGCCTTCAGAAGTTTTAAATTCATTTTTATTTTTATTATCATTATTATCATGGAACCATGTTAAGATTTATACAACATTTCTTGTTTGGTTTGCCCTGTATGTCAGCAAGGGAACCTAGATTTACAGATAATTAGGTAGAATACTTGAAGCAATTCAAGAATTCCTTTCATGCAGTTGAAAGGTGTCTTTCTTTCCTTGAATTACTTTTTTTTTTCCTGGCTCCTATCTGTCATCAGTCACTTTCTTCAGAACTGGCACACTGTACAGAGTAGATTTCTTCTTCAATAAATATCACTGTAGTCATTAAAGATCATCACTTCTCCGTGCAGTCAACAACAATTTGAATGTGGAAACCTTCATGACAGTCCTCCCTCTCACAGGAGAGGAAATATCTTCGGTCAGTATCTCATCCCTTCAAGGTCTCTCTTCCAGGTCTTGAAATAATATTTATAGCCTAATTTTTCTTGTCGGTGCCGTTCCCTCTTCACAAGAAGGAGCCAGTTCAGAGTAATCATTGCCACCATGTTTTATGCAGGAGTCTACATCTAATAGCAAATACTCCTTCTGGGCCAAGTTGATGAGAGCAGTGTCGTGTCTGCTGAGCGCTTCTGCCGTCTCTGC
Source organism: Dicrurus megarhynchus (assembly GCA_013399195.1). NCBI lineage: Eukaryota > Metazoa > Chordata > Aves > Passeriformes > Dicruridae > Dicrurus > Dicrurus megarhynchus. Next base: position 143,613 of record VXAD01007907.1, on the reverse strand, counting down.
CTAGCTCATTCAGCATGGCCTATTGGTCTCCTTTTCTATTTTTACTTCAGTTGCTGTATTACTATTCCAGAAATGGATATGTTTCAAGTAATCTGACAGGTTCTCTCTCCTTCTTGACTATTTTATTATTTTCAGTGAAATGTATTTTGTACAGCTTCTTTTGCTCATCATCATAAACATCAGAGAAGTAGATTTTTCCTGGCAAGTGAAAAAGGTCTGACAATTCTGTATTCAGGACTGAACGCAAGTTAAATGACACTGTGCTGATCCACTATGAAAACAAAGTGCGCAAAGCATCCTCCTAAATCTGACATTTCACAGTTTCAAAGGGGCTTTCCTAACAACAATTGGGCTGCAGCTGAAGGTATAGTGCATCACTTTCAACTTCAGTAAAAATATTTTCTTACACTTCCAGATGAGCAAAGGTATGACTCCTTATCTACTAGTAGCAAAAGACTTTCTGTGTTTTCATTCACATTCAGAACCTAATTTGGATAGTGTACATCTGATGAACTTGCAGCACTTGTGAGGCATATCAGTAGTGAACTTGTAAAGTTTTTGTTTTGAGGAGTGTTTCTGCATGATATTTATACTGAGGCTGAAGTTACAGAGTATATGGCTGAAGGCAAACTATTTGGAAGACTACAAATCACATAACCACAGTCCACAGGAATGGAAAAGGAGTGCCAGAGTCCTTTTTCTCACATAAGAAACTTGGAAAGATACGGATAGCATGGAAAATGTGAATAGTTATGAATATTTTTTTACATGTGGTTCCCCATCATCATCCCCATCCCCACCCTGACTGCCAAGGGTGGCTCATTGGTTTGGTGACATCTATGATCTTTGCCCCTCAGTGTTGATGAAAACTCTTGTCTAATACTACAAAGAAGTAAAGTTGACTTGAGGTAGATTTTGAAGTTAATGAAGTACTTTACCTGTCACCATGCACCCCATTGCAGATTCTTCCTACTTTGTTGCAATCATCATGTTTTTCTTAAAGTTTTGCAGTCTTCTTTAGCTTGTGGTTTCCTCCCTTCCCTCTCTGCCTGCCCTACCAAGATTTAAGTCCTTGCAGTTTCAAAAGAAGGTGGGAAAATGTCAAAAAGGCAATCAAAAATCAAAAGGCAGAATAAAAGAGTTGTGAATCTATGTGTATGCTCTAAATTTCAGGAATATTAAGGAATCTCACTATTACTAAAACTGCACAAGAGGAAATTCTTATGTGTTTAGAAAGCTCATCAATTTTGGAATACCTAGAGTTAGCTATACTGAGAGGCTTCTTACAGAGGTCCACAAAGCACTGAACACCACAAGGCTTCCTGTATCCGGAGCTTTAAAATATGCAAGAGCATCCTAATCCTATTAGATGCCCAATATTCATATCTGAAATCACATTTTGGCCACAAAAGGGAAATTAATTACCCATCACTCACCATTTTCTATGGTAATTAAGGAGTTGCTCTAAACTGAGCATTGCGAATTTTCCATGTGTCAATTTCCTGCCACTTTTTAGTGCACTAGCTGAGGAGTCCAGAAATCAAAGAGATGCAGTGACTTCAAACACAAATGCCTAGAGCTGTGCTGTTCTGAATGAAAATGGACATAGAGATGAACGTTAATATTTTTTTCTATAGACTCCTTCACATGGGTATGTTTGATGCTTTCTTCTACTGGGTCTGAAGCTGGAATTGAGTAATGAATAAACATGTCTTATTGAAACAACTTTGACATTTCAACTAAGTTTACACATTAATTAAGATAAGGTTGTCCCAGCCCCCCTGAAAGAGAAGCAGAAATTTGAGAGAACCCGGTGGCTGAAGTATAGTATAAAAAGCTGTATGAACACTTTGTTAAATGCACAGATTTAACCCTGCTGGTTTGCTCCTAATCATTATTAATTGCCTCCAGTGGTGGACATTAATTTCCCTATTGCAGCAACATGCATCTTGAGTTTGGGCATATCCTAATATATCAAGTGGGACAGGTGATATAATTCAGCTGGTCACAGCTGGAAAGAAGACAGCCACCCACATGCAAGCAGTCTGTCAGCCTTAGTTACGCTGCAGACACCACCACAGCCTCCGTAACAACATTGTACATTTATCTCTGGGGATAACTTTACAAGAAGTACAGCCAATCAGTTCATCCTATTTAATCTGCTGTTGCCTTATCAGGAGTAAGAATGCTTTAGCCTGGGCTTTAGCTCTGAATTTGGGAGGGGAAAAACTTGCACATGGGGCTGGTTGTGCAGGAGAGCCCGACCCTCTCCTGGTTGCTAGAAAGGGAAGGGAGTTGGTACGGTGTCCCAAAACAGGGCATGCCCCAGTAGCCAAAAGTCCAGTGCTGCCATTTGGACCATGAGAGCTTTGTGTTCACATCTCTGAAGTACCCAGTTCAGACTGGAACCCGCTTGCCAAGCACTGTATTTGTGGGTTCATGTAATGGTCACCTAGCCAGAGCAGCTCACTCAGAAAATTAACCATTTCTTCCATGTGTACAGGGGCAGGAGAAGTAGACATAACTCCACCTTGGAAGAGGCTGGTGGCAAGAGCCTCCATTTGAAGGCATAAGATGCAGCTGCAAAAGCCTGCTGAGCCCATAGTCCCGGTGGGAGGAGAATGCGCCTCGCTGTCTGCTTTGAGGCAGAAGTTTTCATTCTGGGCTCGGGAGGGACATACATTTCCACAAGAAGTTTCTGGGTTTAAAGATGGCACATATCCAGGTGAAGAATGTTTCCTTGGGAAAAAAACTTGCCCAAGTGTCCTGATTATCTAGTTAATGAAACATGCAAATTACTGCTAGCTCAGAGTTCCTTTCCCAGTATGCCCCATAACTACACCTCAGCAGCTGTTATGGTGTATGAACTGAATTTAATCTAGAAGATAAAGGAAGTCTGAGGAAACAAAAGACTTCATAAAAGGATATTGGGATTTGGCCCAGAGGAAAGATGAGGATTTAAACTAAGCAGAACCAGGTTCCACAGTTGCCTTTCTTAACTTCAATTAACTGTAATTTTTCAGGTTACGATTACCTTTATTTGTAGCAACTAACAAAAGATAAGCCATAGAACTGTTTAGCACTTGGTTTAATAAGTATGCACAAGTTTGTTTGCCTGTTCAAACATGCAAAATATATTTGTCCAGAAAAAAGGAAAAAAATTTAGGGTGGTGAGAATTTTTGGAACAAGGTCTTCCGTTCGCAATTTTTCAGTGAATTGTGAAATCATGTTTCCAAATGGTACTTTCTTCTTAAATGAAGAATGTATTTTTGGAACCTAAGTGTCATGCTCCATTTGAAGAGGCTTTCAGACAGTTCTTATTCAGACCACCTTGGTGATGCCTGGTAACTACTTTGCTCTTGAGTTCACCATGATAAAAGTGAAGTGGAAGACCTTAAAAAAGCAACTCAGTTATTTAACAGAACAAGTCCTATTGTAATAGACTGATATGAACTTGATGGTCCTTCTCTCTGGTTCTTAGTTCTTGTGCCTTTCTAATCATCCTAATCATATAGGTGTAATCCTGCAAATTCTTGCTGCATTTTGCAGATAGGCCTTATCATTCAAGGATGGCACCATACAAGTGCAGTTGTTTAATGAGTCAGAACATTGAGGTGAAACCAGTCCTTAGCATCTTAGCACATAATAGCACTTTACAGCAGGCCTAAAAGCATTATATAGTGTGTTTTTAAATGTTCAATCATTAGGCTTGATGCATTTAGCCCAGCTGAAAATTGTAAGTACTAGAGATAAAGGAAAAATACGTTTACATGGCTTTAAAAGGGTTTAATTCTTCACTGTATCTGTGAATTGTTCCATACCAGGTCTCCCAAACGATATCTTGATAATTAGATCTCCATCTCTTTAAAGGTGACATTTTGTCCTGACACCATCTAAATTATGTTGTTTTCTTTTTCTGTTGGGACAACACGGTTGCCAAAGTGAATCACAGTGAAGTCTCTCTGTCTCCTGACTTTGATCCCTGCTTTTTCCCATAGAAGAGTCCAGGCTGTGGCTCGGCAGTGTGCCAGTGCTGATCAGCTACTGCAGGCATCCAGGGCTGTGTTTACCTCTTTCTTGTTCCCCAGCTTTGCTGGGAGGAGCCAGCATTCCACTCACAGCAGATAGGTCTTGATAAGTCTCAGCCTTCCTTGGAAAACTGTCTGCTTAGCTGTGGACAGCTTTATATTTCATCTGGACTGGCACCTGGTTTGGAGGTCTGGAACACCATGTTTATGCTTGTCTCATCTGTTTTTTACCACTTCTAAGGCATGCTGTTTTACAATCCAGGAACCAACTGAAGGCTTTAGTAGGGGAGAGATTCGCTACAAAGTCCAAGAAGGAGGGAAAACAATTCTGGATATGCTGCAGTTGCTGTCATGAATGTAGACAAGATGGGTTTTTTTGTTGTCTAGGCAGCAGGAGTCTTTGGGTTGAGCTGCCAGTGCAGCTCCGTCACAAATCTCTCTGCCAACCTGCAAATCAGATGCTCATGATCAAAATGGGTCAAGTAACTGTTGGGTTGCCAGTTTTGGGTGGCTTGGCTGAACTGCCTTGTTTCAGCTAGAACTGTTATTTATGAGTTATCACAGAAGATTCCAGTGTTACGATCACAGTTATGAACACGAGTTTAAAGGAACAAAGGCTTTGTACTAAAAAGGAAACAGTCAGGAAGAAGCCTTGAGCAGTGGTATGTGGGCTGAATTCCTTACAGCAATATACATTTCCCTCTTAATTAAAATAGTTAAACTGTGGAACTAGACATTGATGCAATATGTTGTTCCCATTCTAGAAATACATTCACTAAGACTTAATAAATAATCCATGTATTCTAATCTTTTAAAGTCATTTCAGAGGGATGAAGTCATCTGCTATAATTGTAAATGCAGAACCTCTGCCTTCACTGCATTCAAATGTAAAGGTGAGAAACCGATTAGAGGTGCTGTGCTGCTAGAGATAGATGCTCCAATTTAAATGCCACAGCATTTGTTTCTAGCAAATTGAGACACTAGAATAATGTTTCCTACTACTGTAAGGCTTTAGTCCTGGATTTCTACCTGCTTACCCCAGATTTAGCTGGGAAAAGGGATAAATTTTCTTCTTACTAGATTTGCAAGGATTGCTGCAATCAATACGGGCTACCGAAATAGACCAGATTTCCCAACTACACAGCACTAGTTACCCAGTGCCAGACCTGCATCACATTCTCATTCTGACATCTGAGGTGAATCTTGCTGCAGAAGCACAGTTAAAGCTGCTTTTGATGAATGTAAGGGCATTGTTCTTCTTTGCTTTGCAAGGAGCAGTTGAGCTGACTTACCTGGAAAATCAAGCTTTCCACACGTCCAGTTTCAGTCCAATTTCAGATCCTAAACTGAAAGTACATGGCAGGCTGCAAATCTCCCCAAGTAGTGGGGTGACCAGTCATTGCTGAGTTTGCTTTCCCACTTCCAGACTGCTACCAGTCTCAGGGTGACTTATTTAAAACTAGCTTGTGGGTGACTTTGTTGTCCAGCAATTGCAATCAGAACTGCAGCGTAGATGCTTTAATCTCTGATACCCACACTTCCATAAGCAGGTTTAATTCTCTTGTTGACAGTCAAATTAGCTGACACAATGCTGTCAGTCAGTGCAGGCAAGGACAAACCACGCCAAGCTTCAGATTCTCTCAGATCCCATCAGTTGTTTACTCGTGACAAAATGTCACGGTTTGGACCATGACTCCTCCTCATCTGCAGCGAGTAGTGAGTTTTAATTGAAATCATATAATCAAAGGGCTGCAGTAAAGCCCTGCTGCATTTCTTGGTGATCAGAAGCCTAAAGGGAGTGACTATAATGAGCAGAGAGCCCAAGAACTCCCCAGCTAAAGCCCTACCTAAAAGAAAACTCAAGCACACTTGAAAGTGCAGAAATACTCAGAGCAAAGATCAAACTTCCCTTGCACCTCCTGGAGTGTAAGAGAAATGTTACTCACTGGAGATCCAGCCCTGGCTAAATCTCACGCAGTGGAAATGCAAGAGAGGCCACACCACTTCCCTATGTCATTCAATACCCCAGCATTTTACCTGAATATCAATGGCAGCATTGTCCAGTGTGTACATTATATAGAGACAGTCAAAAATGGTATATCAATGATAGCATCTTTAATAGCCATAAAAATAAAGTGAGGAAGACAGAGGGTGATAAATAAAGAAGAGCCTGTATTGATCCACCTGCATTTGGTTTGTTAGATTTCTTATACAGTTCATGGGAACAAAAATCTGTCAGTTCTTCCTCCTTCAAAATAAACTGCTTTCCATTAACAGGCAGCAGATGATCTCATGGGCTTTAAGGAAACATGCAAGAGGGATCTGCAAAAAAGGATATGATAAAGATTATTAATATAGCTATAAATTTCACCAGCCTTGCCTCTTGAAACTCAGACAACTGCACTAAGCAATAAAAATAATAATAGTCTGAGGCTCTTCTGTATCTGTGTAACCTCTCGATGACACTCATGGTAGCTTTAAAAGTGGTGCTTAAGCCCACCTGATAGGAAAATATCACTTGCAATGCCTCAAGTGTGCATTAATCCAGGATCACATGTGAAGCAGCTTCTCTGGACCCTCTCCAGCCTGTCCACATCTTTGCATAGCAGGGACTAAAATTGAGCAGAGTATTCCAGGTGCTCCTTGGCAAGCTGTGCTAGTTTTGCCTGTGGTAGAGTTAGTTTTCTTCACAGTGGCTACTATGGGGCTGTGTTTTGGATTTGTGATGAAAACAGTTGATAACATAGAGAAGATTTTGTTATTGCTGAGCAGGGCTCGAACAGAGCCGAGGCCTTTTCATGCTTTTCATGCTGCCATGCTGGTGAAGGGCTGGGGTGCATAGGAAACTGGGAGGAAACACAGCTGGGACAGCTGATCCCAACTGACCAAAGGGATATTCCAGACCACGTGGCATCATGCTCAGTATATAAAGTGTGGGGAAGAAGCAGGTAGGGAGGGATGTTTGGAGTGATGGTGTTTGTCTTCCCAAGTAACTGTTAGATGTGATGGGGCCCTGCTCTCCTGGAGATGGCTGAACACCTGCCTGTGAATTAGCTCCTTGTTTTGCTTTGCTTGCATGCATGGCTTTTGCTTTCCCTATTAAAACGTTCTTATCTCAACCTGTGAACTTTCTAACTTTTATACTTACTATTCTCTCCCTGATCCCTGCTGGGGGAATGACCAAGTAACTGCATGGCCCTTGGCTCTGTCTGGTGTTAATCCACAACACAAGCTCTGAGTACAGTGGGATAATGACTTTTTATCTCAGCTGGTGATGTCCTTGTTGATGTGACCCAGCATCCCGTTGGTTTTCTTGCTACAGAAATACACAGTTCACTCATACTGAGCTTGTTGTCCACCAGGACCCCCAGGTCCCTTTCCCACAGAGCTGGTCCCCAGCTGGGTAGATCCCAGTCTGTTCTGCAGTCCTGCATTATGTTATTATAGCTGTAAGACCATACACTTGTCCTTGTTGAACTTCACCAGTTTCTAGTTAGACCAGTCTTCCACCTTATCCAGGTCTTCCTTCAGGGGAGCTCTCCCTTCTGAAGTGTCCACTACCCCACTCTGTTGGCTACAATGGCAAACTTTGTCAGAGTACACTTGATTCCATCTTCCAGCCTGAAGCATATAATGGTTTTGGCAGATTATGATAAATGTCAAAGTCTGTTCACAGTCAAGTACACAGAGGATTTTGGAATATGTGTGTACATGTGTTTGGTGGGCTCCATGCACCCTCTAATATGTAAAATATTTTACCCATTGAGACCCCAGGTGCTTGAGGCTACATTCCCAGAGCATGTGGGAGGTCTTTCACAGGGCTTCTTTTTACCTCAATAGAGAGGATGCCTGAGCATTGAGTGCACACTATTTACCTTCCGGCCAGACATCTGCTTACATATTTTGGAGGGGAAGAGCAGCATTTCTAATATAGACAGCACTAAGAAAATGGCTCAGAAATGCTCCCTATTTTCAATTAATTCAAACTGTCCAACAGCTTAATTTCTGCTATGTTTGGAGCGTGATGCAGTTCTGATATGTCACATTGCATTAGGACTTTGCACATGCTATTTGCCCATCTCAGTTTCAGGCTTCCTGCAGCATGAACAAGCACACTTATTTTCTTATCATATTCCCATTTCATGCCTCTGAGTCACAAAAGGAATAAAGCCCTCTTATGGACAGTAAGATGGAAAAAGCTTCTAGAAGCCCTTTGCTGCCGCAGTTCACCAGCTCCTTATATTCCAGTTACTTCACTTTTTCCCCCCAAAGAATTATTATTGAAGCCAGCTACTAGTTTGAACTCCTTTCCAAGTGAGTGTGAGATGAACAGAGGAGGGAGCATCAGTGAAAAACCTTGGCATGCCACCTTTTACTGACCATTTTTCACCTTGAAGCTGGTGGTGGTATGTGACACCCAGCACTGACAGCCAGGGTGCCAATTATGTGATTTCATTTGGAAGGCATCACTTCGCACATTTGATGCTTATGTGCTGAAATGCATTGTACTCTAAGCAAGCTCACCTTCTAAGAGAGGTGTGGCACCATCTAAACTACCTGTAGTCCCAGACCCATGCTGATCTCTAAACCATACCATGGGACTGACTGATGGACAATTTGTTGTCCCAGGTCAGTTCTGTCAACCTGATGGAGCAGACAGCTGAATTCCAGCACTTGGAAATGCGTTGAGCTACTGCTATGGACAGACAGCCCTATTGCTGCATGCCTCCTCAGCTTCCCCAGGTGTTTTACACTACTGCACAGTGTATTTTAATATAGTTTCCAGCACTGTTTCAAGGAGGGAGTTGAAAAAGTGTCGAGCAATACTGCTATAAACAAGCCTTTAACTCACTATCATTGTTTGACAGATTTGAGTTCTTTATCCTGCTTGTTTATCACACATGCACACACACACACACACATACATACACACACTTACATAATCTCTGTGGTGTAAAGCTGTGGTACTCTCTTTGTCCTTGCATCCTCTCCTCTAATGTTTATGACCCATTTTCAAAGGCATGCACTGGTATCTGATGATCTGTGTCTTTTCAAGTCTGCATAGAGACATGCAATCTCACTGTCTGGGTAATGCTTCCAATGGACAGCCTTCCAACAGACTCACTTTCCTCTTCCATCCTTCGCCCCTTTCCCACGGATAAAAATGACTGATGAAGCCCATTACTTATCTATCAGATAATAGATCTACTTTGACACAGATTCCTTATAAAGCTTGCTTTTAGCAAAATTTGTTCTGGACATCAAGGAGGCATTGGGCTAAAACATTGCTTTTGTTGGGGGGTTAATTTAGCATTTAAATTCATTTTCTCTATCGACTTCTTTTGTGGAAAATTGTTCCACTGTGTACAGCAGAATTTAACTGATCCATACTTCTGTGATAAAAAAAGTCAGTGTTACAGCAAAAAAATTCTCCCCATAATGCTGACAGCATTGTGTCTTGTAGACAAGATTAAGATGCATACAGCAAAATCCTGGCACTCAAAATGGGAAAAGATGGCAACATGAAAAGGGATTTAGTTGATTTTTGCTAGTTCTAGAGCATTGCCATTGATTATGAGAGACAAGCAATTGTGCTTTTTAATTTTGACCACATTTCAAAGCACTGCACCAAGTACAGAACAGTTCAAGCCCTGAAAACCTGCAAATGAACTGCAAGAGGCTCAGTCCACTTCTGTGTTTAGGGCCAGGCTTCTGCCCTGCCCTGGCAGTGCCTGGGATCCTCTGGCACGTTGTGTTTTCCATACACATCAAACCCTTGCGAGTACATTCAACCCAGAGAAACTCAGATTTGCTGGTCAGGTCATGGTGCATTTTTGATGACTGGAAAGATTCTCCGAGATTAAATTCCAGAACTCCAAACCCAGGCCAACATTTCTAACACAAGGAATTCCCAAACCCTGTAAGCCACAACATCTGGAGCTACAGCAGTCATTGCAGGGCCTGCTTATCAGACAAAAGGCCTCTCACAGCCTGATGAAAAACTCCCATGCACTTTGTCCATCACATCAGAACACAGAGCAGAGCAGCCTGAGGGGACAGAGAGGGCCATACTCCAGCACTGCCTCCCATCAGTGTCTGCATGGGAGGAACCTGCCTGGGTGATGGGGGCATGCCTGCTGCTCCCAGCAGGAAAGTGTGCCTGCAGCTCTGCTGGGAGCCTGGCTCTTCCCCAACCTTGTGGGGGCATTTATTTTGCATTCTTTTTTCCTGCGGAGTGATGTGCCTTCTCCTTGGGGGCTGCAAGGAGAAGCAAGAAACAGAGGGGCTGGGGCTGCTGGCTGTACATCCTTGTGGGGGAGGTATAGGTTACTACAGCTTCCAATTTGGCAGGGCTCCCAGAAATAGCTCTTGCAGAAATATATATCCCTGAAATGACCTAAAAATAACCCAGTGGCAACCTCAAGTGTATATAAACTTGGAAGATAAAGATGCAGAAGGTATAAAACACACTACTCTGCCTGTGTCTGAGTCTCAGGGAGCACCTTCATGGTGGTGTTATTCCAGCCCATATTGTGCCTCACCCCTCTGCACCACAAGTCTCTGCTCCTGGTCAGAAGGAATTGGCTTGAAAGCTGCAGAAGGACTCTTGCTGCCTTGGCCGGATCGGGAGACACCCTGCCTTTGGAGAACATTTTACTTGTGCATAGGAAATGAGACCCTCGTGAGATACAAGTTCTTGCGGGAAAAAAGGACCACTGCTCTTCATAAATGTTATAAAGCACTCAAAGTAAAAAGAACCTAACAAAACAGCTCCTCTCATATACCATTAGTTTTAATATTACCTGCTGTGCAGAAATAGAGTTAAATTATCTTCAGCAGGTTTATCTCCATTTTTAACAGCAGTCTCAAAATCAGCAGACTCCTTCACAATCCCATATCCAGAAGAATATATGAATATATCGAGAAATTTGCATTAAATGGTCAATATGGCAAACTTATTTCACATCTCCAGACAAAGACAAATGAAAATCAAGAATCTCTGCAGCATCCATCCTGAAAAAAAAGAGAAAGAGCCTCTTACTGAATAAATTACACGTGAAGAGGCAACAGTGTTTCTTTAACGGTCAAAGATTGATTCTCAGGACCAGAAATCCGAGCTAGCAAACAAAGTACCTGCTTCTGTCTACCCGATCCTGAGAGCTCTTCACAGCAGAGCTGAGTAAATAATTCACAGTAGATAATTTACCTGCACAAAAGCTTTCTTTTTTTCACTTACCGAATGTCAGTACCTCGATTGTGGCTTCCTCTAATTTATTTGTAATTCAAATTTACTTGTCCAATTTATTATCTTTCTTCTTTCCTAACAGGTCAGATAGACTGTGAAGGGTCTGCTACAAGTATTTCAACCTGCCTGTTCAAAAGAGAGCTGAGTTCATCATGAGTAGTATCAGACAGCTTTGTGGTTTTTTCCCTCTCTCCACAGGAATGCAAATTTTGTGATCAGGGGAAGAGCTTTGGGTTGATAACAAAAATTTTATCCTGCTGGATAAAACCTGAGGGGTATTTTTCAAAGCTTCAGCCTTAGAAAAATGGTGGTACTGCAGTCTCTGCTGTCTGTGTGCAGAGCTGAAATGAAATCTTTTTATTACATTCACTTGAAATAATGGCACCTGCTACTTCAGGCACAGTCAAAACCTCATTCACTTGCCTGTGTGCCTGGGCTCTAGAAAAATTTCCCAATGAACTTGAACCCCCACTGTGTTAAGCAGTGTCCCTTTTAAATGCAGTAATTGCAGAACATAGATTGAAGAGAAATGGTCACAGCAGTGGCGGATGAAGAATTTTTGTCCCTCATTAGGTTTAAGCTCGAGGCTGTGGTAGAGCTTTGTCATCTCAGCCCAGCACTTCTGCTATATGGCAGTATTCGAGCGTGCAAACTTCAAATGGGCTTTTCATGGGCGTTCATGCAAACCAGGCTCCATCACTCTATCTGCAGAAAGCAAACAGAGAAGAGCTGGGAAGCCAGGGCAAAGGGAAGCCATTTTCAAACCACCAGCAACACCAGTCCACTTAATGCCATCTCTGTCTTGGCTGCTGGAGGTGAAAGATGATTAAACCAAAGTCAGAAACAAATTGGTATAATCCAGACAGATGTTAATGAGAGACTAGCTTTTCATGCATGTTTGCTGCTATTCACACTGCTGTGTACCACCACTGTTTCCTTCAACTTACATAATCAGACATAATCAGTGAACATGTTCATGCAAATTTGAGCAGAGGATGGATTTGTAGACCAGGACTTCTCAGTTAAGTGGACTTGAACTAGAAAGCTGTATAACCTTTTTCAGAAATTACCACCTCAGCATTTCTGTAATTTTTAATTCAATTTCTATAATTATTTTACTGTAAAGCCCAATGAAAATTAGACAAAACTCAGAAAGTTTGGTTATTGTTTGCAAGTGTGGATGTATGAGAGGTGATGTGTATGTACGCGGTTTGGGTTTGTTTTTAAAATCCTAGTGGTCCATAGCCATTTTCCCTTGCCTGAGGGCTCTGGCCCATGGGTTGAAAAATACCTTTCTGGAGGGTCAAATGCATCCAGGTGTGGATAGGCAGAGTGAAAGACTGCATGTGACCAAAGAACATGCTCCAGTTTTGTCCAAAATCTCAGAACTGCCCACTCTGTCAGGCTGACAGTGCTCACCACTCCAGTGCAGTTGCCTCTGAAACCCAAGGGAATAATTTTCTCTTCTTTTGCTCCTTATTTTCACAGCCCTTTGCACTTCTTATCCCTGATCTTAGGTGAGAGGAAAGCACCAAATGAATGCAAGAGGCAGAGCAGAATCCCAGCAGAAGCCCCATTTCGAAGCACCTCAAGCCTGCCCCGGGCAGTGGTATCCCTGAGGGAGCATCCCCCCTCAGCATCCCCCCTCAGTCCTGCCAGCCTCTGGGGCAGCACAGCCTCAACTGCATCGCACCAAGGACAAGCACATGAAATATCCACATGCCCAAGCACCAGATCCAGCGGGCCACAGGGTCTCAGTTGTGATCCCTGAGACCTCAGCAAGAAAAGTCCTCTGTGAGCCATTTCTTCCCGACGTAAAGTGGAGCAGGCTGCCTCTGGCTGGCTGACTGACAGCTGAGAGGCTTTTAATGAGCATCTCTCCTCCCTGGCAGCACTCGCTGAACGAGACCTCAGCTGGGAGCAAGAGCTACAGTATTGGGCTGAATTACCCTGAATTATTTGTTGAGCTTCTAAAAAGGTATAACTGCTATTTAGAAAGGTTCATAAACCAACAGTGCATCCAGCATATAAAAGACACAGAAAAAAATCACTGCATGAACCTATATTTTAAAATAAATTTCATTTATCCCAATTGACCCTTTTCTGAACCACTAATAGAACAAACCTTCATGATAAAAGCTGAGGAGGGATGGGAAGAAACCAAGGCCCTGTGGATAATTCAGGAATGATAGGCCATGCATGGGAAATGGTACTGAAAAATGCATGAGAAACATTTTGTTTAAAAAAATGGACTATGGAATGCTAGCTTGCTTGGAAGAATCAAGATCAATAAATAGAAAAATGCAAAACTGCAAAGAGCCTGAAACTGAGAGCAGAAAGCTCTTAAAAACCTGACTGAATTGGAAAAGAAGAGGCACTGGAATTTTTCAGAGAGGGGCAAATGAGCTGTAGGGATATACCTGAAAAAGACGCCGTGTTTGACACATGGCTGAGGTCAGAGCACAGAAGGAGGCTGTAACCACCATCACAAAGTGAAGATTTTTGCTTTGGAAGAAAAAGAAAAAACATTAGGTCTGTAAAAGCCAAAGCTGGAAGGAGTGCCACATTCATCTCCTCTTCCTTGTGCTGCCTGGCCCTGAGCTGCTGCAGAGGCAGAGGGGAATGGTGACTGCAAGTCAGAGCGACAGCTGTGGGGAATGAAGATGTAGCAGTGAAACACAGCCTGCCCGAGATGAGTGTGACATTGGTTTTGTGAGACTGTCATACTCAGACTGGTGTCCAGGAGCTGGAGATTATTGTAACAATGACATGGCAGCAGATTGAATTTCCTCAGTGGCAAAGGCAAACAGGAGAGACCAGGGATGAGTGTCAGCTGGAGCAAGCAGCAGTGCTCACTGGTATAAGAAATGCCAGCCTTCACCCTGCTCCTTGTTTGATTTTTTAACCACCAAAAATACATCACTTACAACACACAGGGTGACCAAATAAATGCAGAAGCTACACTTGAAATTCAAAGAAGACAGGTTTTTTTTTTTTTTTCATGAAGAAACCATTTCATTTGCAGCTACGTCTATAAAGCAAGATTGAGGATGTTATTAGACATCAGCCACTGCCCTTCTGGTGAAGTGTTTCCTGAGCCTGTAGGTATTCTTTGAGGAAAGTGAACTGGGTAATTGCCTTTCTCAGGGCATCAAACACAGGGATGGGGTGGGGGCCAGAGATAGGAATGAAAAGGTAGGGCTGCACTGCCTGCCCGATGATACAGCAGGTGTGGCGTGTGCCTCTGTGCACACCTTCAACTGGCCTAGAAATCAAAGGACTGCTGCAGAATCTCTCAGCATTTTTAAAGGACTTCTCTGTTGTGTGTTTTAGTGGCAGATTTATAAAGGAGCTGGGTAACAGTGAAGTGTACTCAACATTGATGATGCTTCCCAGGCTTGGGAGGCAAAACATCCCCTAGCAGGAGGGAGCCAAGAGCTCAGGGGAGACCTTGGCATGTCTCTTTGCCATCTTCCTAGCAGCCAAGTCACCTCAGCTTGATGCCCAGCTGTCAGATCATGGTGGAAACCCTTGAGGCAGGGGATGATGGTCTCAGCTGGGAAGAAACAGTGCATTAAAACCACCCTCACTCATGCAGGCTCTAGAGTCACACTGACTGCTCCAGGACTAAGCTGGGGAGAAGTGGGAATTTTGCACTCTTCATGATGCCCACACAGTAAAGCAAGATGCTCATTTGAATCCGTGAGACTGGCATGTTCTTGTGACAAGGGCCAGAGTGCCTGGCTTGGGAAAACAGGAGGAAATACAGACAGAATTTTGCAGTGCTGAGCAAACACTGTCACCTCTACCCATCACTTTCTCTTCCTGAAGCATTCCCTTGGTCCCAAAGGTGTTACTGTGTTCTTAAAACCTTTTCCATATAATTGAACCTGGTCAGCATATGGTGAAGCCAAAGCATAAGCCGATAAGCACAAGACTGACCCTTACATGTTGGGCATATCTTCCTTCCCCACAGAGATGTGACTAGGAAGAAGGAAAAGCCTTTATAAAGCCACTGAAACTGGCTAAAATTTGAATTGCCTGAAAAAGGGAATTTTTTGGGATAAATTAATACACCTAATTTTTTTTTTCACCTTAATTCAGAAGGAAAACCAAATCTTCCACTTGGATTTCTTAGAATTAGAGAAAAAAATTCCATATGTAATTGTTTTGCTTTCTTCATGCTGATGATAGCTTATGTATTGATGACTTTTGTGTTTGATGTTACAATGTCAAGAGGAAAGGTTGGGTCTTTAAAGTTGGGGTTTTTTTTTTATGAAAATGAATGAATTCTTTGTTCCTCTCATTTTGACATGCTCTGTGGAGAGTGTATGCTCATCAAGTCTAAAAACTTTCAGGACAACCTGTCACAGCCTCTAGGAATAAATAAGGACTAAATAAGTGTTAACCAAAGCATGAAATATGAAACACAAAAACACAAGACAGAATGAAGTGAAATTCTGCTCTGATTTCAAATCACGCATAAACATATTTCCTTGCTATAAGAAGAGTGTCTGATTTTTTTTCTGCTTTGCTTGTGTTTTCTTTACCAGGGGAGAAAAAAAAAAGTGGCATCTCAAAATATTTGACCCCCTCCAAATGAAATCTTTTCTGTTACTCTAGCTGGATATGATAAAAATGAACAGAGAAAACTCTTCAGAAATGTGGTATATTTTTAATGTTTACTTTCCTCTGCTCTTTCTACCAATAATGTTGTCAGGTCAGAAGATACTAATAGCCCTCCATAGACAGCTTTGAAGATGAAGGGTCTAAAACTCAACAGTTGAGTTCAGGACCAGTTTCCCATAAATATCATCCAGCCCTTGAGAAAAAACTTGGTAAAGTATAACACTTAAAGTGCCTTTTTAAAAAAGAGATAGTCCTTGGCAGTGATACTGATACCTTCCATGGACATTTGCACATTGTGCATCTTTTTCAAATTTCCTACAGCGAGGGTATGTTGAGAATTGAAAGAGCCTTGGTGAGTTGTTAGTAAGTGAAGTTCTTGCAGCTGCTACTTTACAGGTTTCTGTAAATCTCACGCCTTCCAATGTATTTCAGTCCCTGTTAGATCCCACCTGCAAGCAGTTGTGTGACACTGATGTCTTGCTGGGGAAAAGTTGCCAAAAAGCAAACAATGCTGTTTTTGTAGCAAGTGCAGTTACTTCTGCAGCCCAGGCATTATTTTCAGATTTTAAGTCAGCCGTGCTCAAGAGACCAGTGTAGCTGTCTCCTGAGGGGTTTCCTTCCATTGCCCTGAAACAGTCAGTGTTGCAGACAGCCAGGACTGGAGACAGGGCTGAGTGGACCCCTGACCAGATCCAAGGTGGCAGTTCACATTTCCTTTATTTTTGGAGTGCACGTTAATATCACCCCAATGCAGATTTCCTGTGTTTTTCCCCCTGCTTTACAGGGCCCTGCAGTCCTTTGCTGGTCAACCAGCTGTCTGTGCACACAGGGTATGGCTGAGATTTGGAAATTCAATTCATGCTTCTATGAATTCAAGCAGCTTACAATGCTATGGAAAGTGGAGATGCCTTTCACTCTCCTTCCTGCATTCCCCAGACAAACATGCCAAAAATCCCATTGCTTTTGGTGACAGACCTCACTGCAACATAGCTGCACCTGAAAAAAGACGTATCACAGATGCACACTCTGCCTTGCAGCTTCAGCTGGGAGAAATGAGAGTCACAAGCTCTGGAAATAAATCTGCCCCTCGCTCAGCACCAGATAACCGACAAGTGTTCGTCCATCTGCCGTAAGCAGTCAAACTGTGAGTTCACTGATGTGATGTTACGGCAGTGTAATCGACTGAGGCTTTCTGGGCCGTGGTCCATGCCTGTGTTCTGCTCTCCTGCAGCAGTGTCTGGGGGCGAGGGCTGAGGGGCAGAGGGCTCCTCGAGGCCAGGCTGATGGAGCTGGGCAGCAGTGCTGTGAACGGATGGCTGGAGCAGAGGCACTGCCTGACCACGTTAGCGCTTCCTGCCAGCAGCAGTGATGGAGAAAGCTCTTGCAGCTGTCCCTCAAATCCCTCTGCCACATAGTCAAAACCCTTTCTGCTTCACAACTCATCTGCAGTCACTTGTATCAGTTACCAGCCCTGGCACTGAACTTCTGCCTTAGTATTTGGGTATCAATTCCTTTTGTCATCACTTTCCCCCAGTGTCCTTAAATGGACACGAGACGAAGGTGATGGTAACGCATTCCCTGCAGCATCCACAGCATCCAGGCGGTGTGACCCATCCACTGACAGGGCCTACAGCCATGGGTGTGAATATCCCCTCCCTTGGCTCAGCTGGTGATGATACCCTCAAAGGAAGTCACATTGCTCCATGAGGTTCCCCAAAAGTTTTGCTGCTGATGGAGGGGCTGAGCAAGGGGAACTCTCTTGTGTGCCACGCTGGCATCATTCAGCATCACCACCACTGCATTTACCAGACTGAGGCAGCCCAGACAAAGCCTGGCTGAGGGTCCCAGGGCCAGGTTGCTATCTCAGAGGTGAAGCAACTCTGTGATCAGGAGATGGAAACAATGCCACATCTATCACAAAGACACTGAAGAAAGTGTAGGGAAGATTACACACAAGTTGTAGCTAATTAAAGGAAAACATGCCGAGATATTTTTATGTTGCCGTTACTTATAAAAGAGTCAGTTAACACAGCTTATTATGGTAATTACAGCAATGTAAAGAGAGACCTAGCAAAGATTACAGCACTTTAGTACACCATCATCTTAGCTTAAGTGAAACATATTTAGGACTCAAACAAGGCATCTCCCACATACCTGGCTAGGGGATAAAAAGACCAGAAGATCCCTGCATAAGCTGCTCAGGCTGCTCCAACATCCCCAGGCAGGCAGAAAACGTGTCAGTGTTGGCTCAGTGCGAGGCAGAGGATTGGCCAGAGAAGGCTGGGGTGTGGGGCTGGCACTGCATGGTGGCCACAGGGGAGCCAGGGTGGCAGGCAAGATGGGACAAGAGATGGACTGTGGGGAACACGGGCCCCAGGCAGATGATCTTGTGCTGGGCAAGCGATTCAAAGGTCTCTCCTTCATCACCCCCATCACTCTGTCTGATGCAGGGATCATGCATTGAGAAAGAGACTGAAGTCCCATGCTTGCCACGTGATCTGGCATCTCTGATAAATCCCCCTCTTACACCTCCAGCTTCCAGCAGCTGGGAGGAATTCAACCATTGAATTTAATGACCCTGGTGAGATTTGCCATCCCTTAATTTATCCAATCCATTTCTGATACAGAATTTATGTTTTCACCCCTGGAGGTGGTGTCACCTCAGTCTGTGTACTCCTCTGCACCCAGATTTATGACAGCTTCTAGTTCAAAATTCTCCTGTAATTCTTCATGCTGTAAGTGCTAACTACTTGGTCCTATCTGATTTTGGTGAAGCCCATCTTTCCTGGATAAAAACTCCAAACTCCTCTCTCAGCTCCTCACAGCTATCAGCATTTCTGCATGGCCCAGTGCAGGGAGCATCTCAGAGAACACCACCATGAAATCTGCAGCCTGTTTATTTACTGTCACCCACTGATCTTCCCTCACATTGTCAAATCTGTTGTCTAGATGCTTCATGAAGTCTCCCACCTTCACCACCATCATGTGCATGGCAGTGGAACCCTCACAGCTATCCCAAATCTGGTTTGGCCAGCTGAGTTAGCTTGTTTCTGGGGTAAATGAACTGATTGCAGTGCATATAACTTCCACAAGGTCATGGGGACTTTCTCAGTGATGCTCGGTGTAGTATTCTCAAACCCATTCCTCAGCTGGATTTTCACCTGTATATTGCTTCACCAACAGCCGTTTTGCTTTTCTTTGAATTATTTCTTTATTCAGTTTTCTGAGAAGTCAGAGCTGGAGAAGCCTGCAGCCATATCCTCTCCCACAGCTAAACTACTGCTGCAGCCAAATTCTCCTCACTTGGACTGGCTCCCACAGTCCCAGGGGCACCCACTTCAGCACAAACTGTAAATGAGTCGGTGCAGATCATGTTTTCTCATGAAGGAATACCATGCAGATTTGGATTCACACAACCTGATGCCAGTCTCCTAAAAGGAAGCATGGCATCAAACAAAGCATTACTCTGGTTAGATTGTCAGCTGTGATTTAAGTTATGTGAGAAGCCAGGCCAACCAACAGCATCCATTTCACCCCTTAGCAAATATCCAGATGGTACTTGCTGAGCTGAGAGTGAAGTGTCCTTTCTAACCTCAGAGTCGGTATGTGGAGCTCTTACTGCCGGTTGCACTGGCTGTAGAGGTGGCACTAGTGAAGCTTGGAAAATTACAGGAATGTCTTTTCCTTTTTAAATTCAATTTAAGAATTTAGACAGGGCCCTTGGTGACATTTTTAGGGGCAATGACACACAGGGCAAACAAAGGCATGCAAGAGCAACACAGGCATTGACTGGCTGCACAGAGCTACTCACTTCAGGTCTCATTATAAACTTCAGACACTGTAGTGTGCAAATGTAAAATAAGTGGTTCAGCCACAGCTGACTTACTTAAGACTCTCTGCTGAGCACATCCTTAGTCCCATTTAGCAGAAGCTACCACGTGTCACCCTGAAAAGCCACAGTGAATGTGGTCCAGACCAGCCCCTCTGCGGCTGCTGGTGGCTTTCTTACCTGCAGTAACGTGAACAGGGAATACTGCTGAGCAGAAAGCACAGACACTCGTGAGGTGCTGTGCAAAAGCAGATGAGTACAGTGACAGAAGTGACTGATCCGAGGCGAGTGCGTTTAAAGCTCTGGCGGCAGCTGGGCCTCTGTGGCAATGCCAGCCCCCGTCAGCCAGCACCCAATGCAGACATGATCTACATCCTGCACTTTTGGACAGAGATACAGCTCAGGCTGAGGCTGCTGACACTCGATCCACCTTAGCTCAGGTATGTGGTGATCAGCTGAGCGTCCTCACTGCCGGCAGACCTGACTTACACCAGCAGAACGGGGAGCCAAAGCCAGCTTAGGTTTCTGCTTCTGCAGCCACAAGCAGATGCACTGACCCACCACAGCCAAGCCTGGTCTTGAAAACGGCTCTCCTTTACGGACACAATTAAATCCCTCATGTGCAGCCTTGACATTAAAATATATTTCAATTTAAAAGCAATATTTAGTAATACAGTTGAGTTTTTTTTTTTTACCAGTTTATTTGGATGCCAGAATCCAGTAGAAACCTCAGGACTGGCTGATTCATGCCTGTTTCATTTTTCCTTTCAATCCATTTTCTCTGAAAAGGAGACATAAGCAGTGAAGCCAATATAGTTTTATTGGATCCAGTGCACTGCCACTAAAACAAATATATGTACACTCAGGCCACTACACTTTTATTAAAACAAATAGAATTTAATTCAAACCAGCATTCAATAGCTACAGATTTTGGTGGGTGGTTGCATTGGTTGTTTTTTTTTGGTTTTTTTTTTTTTTTTGAGAGATGAAATTAAATCCTACCAATACTTCTGCTCAATATGTTTTCACAATCAGATTCATTTGACCTAGGCAATATATATTTATCATAGGTAACACATTTTTATTAAAAAGAAATTTACAGAAACCAGGTTTCTTTTGAGTGTATAGACAGAAATACCAACCCGCTGTAAGATTAGACCAGGAGGACAGGTGGAAGAGTCTTTATTATTTTTTATGCTGGTAAAAGGCACTTCTACTTAAGGGATTTTTTTGACTACTACACTTGGGGTGACAGACATCTTCCTAGAAATAAGGCTTTTAGAAGTCAGTATCTTTCTAGGTAAAATATACTTTATACAGACTGGCGGTGAAAAAAATATAGCACTCAATGCAAACAAATGCATTCATCAAAGGATTACAGTAAATTAAAATTAGAGCAAGGGAACTAGGACTTGAATCAAGGTATATCTGCATGAGATGGTATTTAGAAGAAGCAGCCTGTGGTATTAATAATCTGAAAAAGAAGCAAAGAAAAGCTCAATAAAATAATGAAACTGAGTTGTCATTTACAGTAGTGATGTTCATTTTATTGCATTTCCACACTTCTGTTTGTAAATGAGATTTTTACAGATGCCAAAAGGAAGTACATTTCCTTTTGTCACTAAGTGTTTCTGCAAATCAAGCCTAGGTCTCCATGTGTGTCTAACAGAAACCATGGCTTCATAAAAACCTCGTTTTGCACTTCCAAAACCTTTCCTGTTCTTTATTCATTGTGATTTATCCTTTGATCTGGAGCAGTCATTGTCTTCCCTATTCTGTCTGCTTCAGTTTATCAGAGAATAATGCAGAATTTAGGAAGACTGCATGGCAAATCATTCACCTTTTTTCTTGACAACATTTTGTAAAAGAGGGACTGATCCTGCTCCATAAGACAAGCTGTTTTCTCCCACTCAAAGGAAAACACCTGGGAAGGTTGTTGAGATGTGTCTGAGCAACAGTGGACCATACATTTCTGTCCAAGTCAGGAGAATGCACGCACTTAATCCCCATGGGTTTATTAGAATTTCTTTTCCTCTGTTGTTAGTAAAGTTTGGGAAGAAAAAAG
This sequence comes from Dicrurus megarhynchus, assembly GCA_013399195.1. NCBI lineage: Eukaryota > Metazoa > Chordata > Aves > Passeriformes > Dicruridae > Dicrurus > Dicrurus megarhynchus. Next base: position 121,815 of record VXAD01007907.1, on the reverse strand, counting down.
AAAAATTATTTCATAATCTTGTACAAAAATCAGCTGTAGCAGATTGTAGTGGCCTCCTCTGAGCTCATAGAGGTAAGAGAAACAGGGGTGCAGCACTGCAACCACCATGGCTGCCTTCGGACCTGCCACAGCTGGAAACAAGCACATCCATGAGCACTGAAACACAGTTTTGGTTGCTGCTTGAGTGCCCCCAAGGCTGATAGAAGACATTTGGTGTATGAACATCTTGGTGGAGTGTCAGAAGTAGTGCATATAAATACACGGTGGCACAGGGAGGTTTAGTGAGGGGGGTGTCCCCTGCTTTTTCTCCCTGTATCCTAAAAAGTACCGTCTTGTGTTGACCTTCCCTCTTGAATCAAGGGCTCTCTCTGAGTGTCAGTCAGGAAAGCATCATTAGATAGCAGTGGTGGGGGAGCACTATCCTGTCCATATGGGCTGAACAGCTGCCTTTGCAGACTTCCCAGCCAGGGGAGCAAAGGATTAAGTTCAAGACCCATATCCAGACATTCTCCCCCACATTGAGCTGAGTGACAGCACGGTGCAGGTGACAAAATGCTTCCTCTATTTCCAATTCACTTTGTCAGAGACCAGCTACTTCTCCTTTGCCTTGTTCCCTGTGACAACATTTCCAGTCAACAGCTCAGCAGCTGCATCTGCCTGTCAGGCTTCTCCTCCCTGCCAGCCTGGTGCAGAGAGGAAAAAAACCCGACCCTACTCCGAACAATTTTAATTAATACTGACATTTATCAAGCTGCAGAGGAAGCAACTGCTGCTTCTTGCTTGGGTTTATGTGAAAATAGTAGAAATAAATGGAACTGTCATAAAGTTGTAGACCATCCTGTCTTCATTACATCTAGTGCCTGGGAGAAACGAGTTGTGAGCAGCAAGAGATACAGGAGCTCATGGGGCGGCTGATGGACGGCCCAAGCGCTGAGGCTTTCTCTGAAAAGCAGGCTTTTCCTAAACCATGCTGCCTTCTTCACGTGCAGACACGTGGATCTACTTGGGACATTGGAGATGAGCTCTGCACAGTGACCCAGGAAATACCACCCATGCCCCTGCTGTGTCATGTGCTGCTCCACACCCCGTCCCTCACCTGATTTGGGCACGCTGTGCTCTGGATATCCTGCCTCTAACTCAAAGCCCACATCTGAGTCCTCCCAATTGCTGTTCATGGCCTGTCTCACACCTGCCACAGGACTGCAGGTCTGTGACTGGGAGGCACATACACCTTTGGCAGGTCTGGTACAGGCTCACCACAGTGGAAAGGCCATGTAGCTGCACTATATTGATGCAAAATGCAAACTACACATGCTTTTCATTTCATGCAACGCTTGTATAAGGGCTCTGCATCTTTCTAAGCCTTCTTACCCATCTGCTGATCATTTACAGGCCTTTTAAATGTTGTTGTTAAAGCTGTAGTATTTATTACAGCTTTCTACCAGGGCAGACTTTGGACGTTTCCACCTGCTTATTGAAAGCTTTTCCTTAAACTCCTCTGTAGCATTTATTTCCTAGCAAAAATGTAAACCATGAAAGAGAATAATTTCTGACTCCCGGATGTAGAAAAGAATTGCTCTTTCTCCACAGAGGTGTTCCTGCATCCCAGGTGTCCTTTACTTTAGCTTAAAAGCAACAACAAGGAAATAAGGAAATAAATAGAAGGACTCTGTATGATGGGTCAGTAGTGTATGTGATTTCCTTTGCAAGAGCTAATATCTGACCTGATATGCAATGCTAACTGACCCACTATATGCTTACCATACACCCTATCAAAAAAAAAAATTTATCCCAAAAAAATCTCAAACCCAATATCCTGTGAACCAGTTAAAAATAGATGTTCCAAGCACAGGATTTGTAGGTCAAGAGAAGCTTATCCGTAATCCCTCTGGGAAAAGTAAATCCTCCTGTGGCCCCAGAAAAGTCCAGTGGAATCCTCTTGGGGCAGAGAATGCTGGTGTAGGTTTGTTGCTCTTCCGAGAACCTGCAGCTCTGGATTGACACCCAGTACTCTTCTGAATGCCATTTTTGCCTTAAAGAGCCCTGTCTTCCAGGAAGGAAGCCACATAAGTGCTCATCAGTGCTTTCCCAAGCACTGAAATGGGGCCAAAAGCAAAGAAAATCTCAAATCTCCCAGACCCATAATCACTTTTTAACCTCACAGACATACTGTGTGAGTGGACTGATGAATTTCTGTAAAATGCTCAGTAATTACAGAATCAGATCCTGATGGCAAATAGCTGTAGACCCTCAAAGCAACGGGCCCCTCCCACTGCACACCCCCTCCTTGTATCCCTAGACACAGTCACGTACAGTGTAAGACTCCAGATTCTGTTGCAGCACACAACAAGCCTGGATATCTTCTGCAGTCCTTGCTTTTAATGCAATTGTTCAGTATCATACAATAAAGCAGTCATCCTATAGTGACTTTCAAATGGGCCCTGTGATCCTGAAAACACACTCTGAATGATAAATGATTCTTCCGAATATTGCTAAAGTGAAATCCACCTCTTTTTGTCTCCCTTAGCTCTAGCCAGCAGCAACTGTTGGCTGCTGATAGCTACAGACAGCACATTTCCCTTTCAGGAAACAAATGTTGTTTTATTTTGTAGAAAAAAATATCCCCGGTAATGTCAGCTATAAAGTACAGTAACTGGTCTTCAGCAATACATTGAATTATACACATCTAACTGTATTGGAGACTATAAATTCATCAGATGGTGCAGGCCAGGGGGCTTGAGGAGTGGAAGGGATTTGTCTCATCCCCCTCTGGGGGAACTGTCACCCCAGTGCTGAGATATTGCTTGAGCAGTGACTCTCCAGGGGCAGAAAAGGCAGAACTTGCTGAGTCTGTTTGCGATCTGCTTATCTATTATTGGCATTCAGATCCCGTAATAACTCAGGGAATAAAAATAGAAAATGTGCCCACTCAAAACATCTTTGGATCCTGAAATGACAAATTTCTACTGCAGGGAAGAGACTGAATTGGTTCCTGCCAGTCCAGTTCCCATGGGAAAATACCTTGCCATATTCTGTGGTAAGTTTTTAGAAATGCACGTGATTGTGGGGATGTGTCAGAAAACAAAAAAGAAACTCACAAGCAGTGATAACGTCACTGACAAGGCATTAAAGCCTACTTGCAGCTGTTCAGCAGTTACATCATGCACAGTGATAAAGATGATATTTTTATGTTTCCTAGTATTTACTATTTATTTTTCTCTGTTTTTGGAAACCTGGATCTATTACTTTTCTTCCCCTGACATTCTCCTCTGACCTTTTCTTCCAGCTTTTCTCAACACCATAAGGTGCCCTCTTAACAGCCTTTGAGCAATATTTCATATCTAGTCACATTTGTGTTGATAAAGCAACTTTAGAGTTAAATCTCTTTTTAAGCTGTGTTTTAACAGAGAAAATAAAAATTAATAGGGAATGAAAAAAAATTGTGTTTTCCAGGCAAAAGAAGCAGGTTAAGTTGTTTGAGGTCCTTACATACATTTTACATACATACATTCACTGCTCCATTATTTCCATTATGGCTTGCATTGGAATTCCTAATCCATGTCAATTTTGAGCACCTACTTGCCAGTTAAAACACAATATACTCTCTTTAAAATGAGAAGTATCCTTGCTTTTGCTAATAAATATCTTCGCTGGGTACAACTAACTTTCTACAGTGCTTTTTGTGGTGTCTACTGCCATTTTATTTTCCTGTACTTCTCTCATCAAGTGAGCTTTATTTTTAATAGTTTTGTTGAGAACAACAACAAAACCTCAATAAAATGATGAGACTGTTTCATCTCATTGTGCCTTTTCAGGAGTGTTGATTAAGATGCAAAAATATGAATCACACCTCCACATCACTTATGTAATGCAGAGTTCTTCAGTCACTAATTTCTGTCAAGTCTACCTGCCTAATCCAGTGATTTTAGGTCAACACTGAGATCAAGGGCTTATTGTTTTTAATAAGCCATTTTTATTATAAACCTATGCATCACACTTATTATTTTTAGTCATAGAATTTTCATTAGAGATCTGTGCCCGAGATCCATGCATGACTCATTACATGACAATAGATACATTATACTTGTTATAAATCATTCAAATTTGGGGACAAATTTGACCTGATGTAGTACAGCACTAGTTCCTAAAATGATAATGTTGAGTTTATAGCCCCTGCATCTATATGGGTGACTGGAGGTGTAAGCTAACACAGGGAGGAGGGCAAAGAAAACCCCTAATTTCAGTCTGTGCTTCTCCATCTTAATGCAAACAATCAATCATTACAGAAGGAAGCACAATACCGATCCTTTCCCCACTGAGGTCAAGTAGTGACTTTGAAGTGAGGGAACTGGGTTCACTGATAAAAATGATAGACAATTAGTGCGTGCTGTGTTTAATTGGAATGAATGAACTTGATTATTTGGCTTCCAATAAAGCAAAATAAATGCTACATAAATCCATTAATAATGAAGAATCTTTGGTTGTTTCTTTGTTGTTATTTTTGATGCTCAGAAGTGGGTCACTCTTTATGTGCATAAACAAAGAAGATAAATGGCTAGAAGAGGAATGAATTTTCCATAACCTGATTAAAGGATACGTCTGGCTCCTCAGAGAATGTTATAGTGCTTAATGATTTTGTTGTTGCCGTTCTTAATGTGTCTAATGTTTGCTGTTTAAGAAAATCAAGAATAATGTTAAAAGGTTGCTCCAGAAGGGAGCTGTCAGCCAGGAGGAGAAGAAAGCCTTGTTTAGCCGACAAAGTCTCCACTGGCAAACTGCAGAGGGAGAGAAGACCCCTCCCACCCTCAACCCAGGGTGAAACTTCCCTGGATCTGAAATGAGGGGCCAGTAAATTTNCCCCCCCAAGCCCCATGTCCCCTGACTGCACTTAGTTGGAGCATGCATGATGCAGCAGTGTGCACACAAGCTCCAGGTACATGGCCCCTGGCAAGCACTGTGGGTGCCCTGGGACCTGGGCTCGGGGAAGAAATCCCAGCAGCCTCAGTTTAGACCCAAGGTGTTCCATCTTTCAGCATCCTCATCCCCAGAACTGAGCATCACTGCAGCTGACAGCCAGAGCACCCCTGTGCTGGACAGGACCTCAAACACACAGTCTGACCTTGAGTGTCCTTGCATCCTGTGCCTAGGAGACCAGGCTCAGGCTCTTTGCTCCCTGCCTCCCTGCAACTCATGGATGACTAGAAATGTGTCTCATGGGAGGTCCAAGATGTGGAGCTGGCACTCAGCCAGGATGGGCTGCAGCACTCCCCAACCCTGGAAATGCTTGCAGGGAAGAGACCACGAATGGCCTGCTCTTGGCCCAAAATGCCTTTTGGTTGTGTCCTGATACAAATTCAGATGTGGATGTGAGGATATCCCTTGATCCCACTGATTAAATACATGCTCTGTAGTCCCATCAGTTTGCACCAATTCCTGGTATCAGAATCTCCCAGTCACTGCACAAAGTTCAGTTCTCTCCCAGCCGCTTGATCAAAATCCAAGTGTTTCCAGGCTAGTGTGTGCTCTTGTGGCAGTGGCTGTGAGACTAGACATAAAATCCTAATGGGCTGTGTTATTATTTTAGCATGCCACTCATACGGCTCTGTGCAGAGCAAACTAGGGGAGGCAATTGGCAGATGCTATGAGATCACAGCGACAAGAGTTGAGAGAAGTTGCGTTGACAAAGAAAAGACAGTTCCCTAGCTTGAAGGGCTTTCTGCCTGCCAAATTGTGAAAGTCTGCTAGAGACAAATGGAGCCACGAGAATCCCTAAAAGAGAAGTTGCAAAAAACACATGTAATATCATATGAAGGCTCCTTTGCAGCATGAAATGACAAGCACCTTAACCACAGCAGCTGCTATTAGCGATCCCCGAAATTGACAATTAGGAGGATGATGACAGTAATAATACACCTTTGAAGGATAAAGCCTTTATTAAGGGAAAATTAGCAAAATTAATTCCTAGTATTACTCAATAATTTGTCTAGGGTCACACAAAGGTTGAACTTGACTCTCTTTAGAGACAACAATTTTCCCAGGTCTGCATCTCCTTAAGAAAAGAAGCCCTATTTATTTCTTGCAGACATGTTTGCAGTTTGTATAGCTACTTCCATAACATCATCAAGCTGGTCTTTGTTAGCTCAGGATCCTTTTCACATTGCTCACCATTTTAGTTCCCATAACAACAGAATACATTTGTAATATGGAAACTCAGCTTCCCTCAATTCTTCTGGGCAAGCTTGTTTTCTTCACTTAATAGAAGCGTGTAACACACTAGAGGATTGTGCAAACCTGAAAACTTGCATAGTTTAACACAGTAGGCGATCTGATGCAAGGTTCTGATGAAATTACATTCCTATTTAAACAACATCTTCAGGTAAAGTGACAATTTCAAATGCCTGCAGCTTTTGGCTTTGGTATAGCCAGGGGTTGCCACACCATATCTGCATTTTCTAACTGAGATATGAACTACATGTTTTTGAATATGCCTTTTTAGATTCCAACAAATTCATTGTGTATTTATTGTGTGAAAAACCAGTTTGAAAACAACAAAGTTGGCTAGCCTAGCGAGCTTTATCTTCAGCCTATAGCTCTTTCCCTGAATTCAATACTGCAGGCACAATTTAATGCAAACCCAATTTATGACTTAATGCTCCAGGGACCATAGTGGGAGATTGTTACATTATTCTTTTCTAATCCTATTTGTGTTTTAATTTGCTAAGTCTGTAATGAGGTGCATGCCTTGAATAGATTCAAGATCTTCAACATTGCTTTTGACTTTGTTTAATATAATAGATTGTACAGTTTGCATTCAGAATTGAGGTGTTCCAGTCACTACTATCTCTTCATTTTCAAAACTAGAGTGGATAAAATTATGTTCTGAAAGTAATTGTATCCATGTTTCCTTGTTTATCACTTAATGGTGTATTTCCTGTTATAATTTTCTGTTACAATATGTGAGGTCACAAAAATCAATTCTCGGTGGACTCTGACTTGACTGTTCGAAATTACTCCCCAAAATACTCTGAAAAAATTATGGAGAAAATAAAGCACTGGGTACTAAGTGGCTGGCTATACTAATTCTTTCATATTATTGCTTTTCTAATTTTTTGTGCTGTTGAAACTCTAGTAAAAATGGAGAAATGGAGTAAAATGTCAGTTACATGAGATACTCAAGTGATAACAATCAACATGCCCCTATTCCTGCCAATGATTTATGGCGATAAATCTACCCCAGTATACCCATAGCATTTTGGTTCTAAAATCTATTGCCTGTGATCCCAGTTGCCATTCATCTGCATGGAGAATAGAAATCCCATTTGAGATAATCTCTGGACTTTAGCTTTGTTTTCATTCTGTTTGGAATAGAAAATAAAAAAAAGAAAACTCCATCATATAATTAATTTTATTTTTGTGATCGTATTTTAAAACATACTATACCACAAAAATGTAACAGTTGAGAAAGGTAAAATATTTAAAAAGGAAAAATTCAATGCCTTGANGAAGAGGAAGAGGAAGAGGAAGGGAAAGGAGAAGGGAAAGGGAGTAATGTCACAGTGACTTGGATTTAAACAGGACTCTTGTTTTCAGACAGCACACAGTACTAATAATATTTCCCTGACTGGTTCTCATTGCTATTACACAAATCTGCATCCTGAGTCACCTTCATCCCGTAACAGCCATACCAGGAGAAAATCAGAATTTTGGTTCCAAATGCATGGTCAGAGCCAGTTGTTCTTTATCCTGAGCTCTGGCACTGTAGGAATCTCTATTAAACTCACAGAATGTAGCTGAAGCAGCTGTGTCACTGACCCAAAATAAGCTGTAGGCAGACACTCCACAGAGCATGGGGAACAGTGTTTACACTGATGCTCACCTTACAGACATGTCCCACCTAAATGCCTTCTTGCTGTATTAGTCAGACATTCCTCTTGATTTCTCCCATGTTTTCCTTTCCTGGCTAAAGTTTTGGCTAAATCTATGCCTTTGGAAACAGGCAGAAACAAAAAAATCCAGGATTTTATAAAAATCAAAAGATAGGCAATCTTATCCAGAATGCATCCATCCAGGACGTGGAGGTTATACCAGCAGTACAGCAGGATCATGCCTTATGAGTCACAAATGCAGGAGTCCAATAATCAGAATAATGAAAGCTCTTGCAATTTAATTTCTTTTTCAAGTATGAGTTCTGTTCACTTTCTACACAGTCTTGAGAACTAATAAATCAGAATAATGGAAAGCTTACAGAAATCTCGCATTGTATTAAGAGCTGCTCTTAATTTGTGAAACCTCCACTCAGGCCAACAGATTCTTCGGTTTCTTATTTATCAAAGCAAGCATGAAGTAACTCCAGCCTTTCTCAAATTTCAGAAGGAGGAGAATGAGGAGTTTGGATTTATACCTCCAGCTCTGGGCAGATGGGTGCTGGATCAACTGCTGCAATACCCTTATTTTACATTTTGAATGCAGCTAAAATCTCTCATAAACTTGATTTTGGTAAATCCAGACAGTGGGAACTCAGGGAGGCCCTATACTCTCTGACATTTTTGAGCTCTGAGAAAACATCTGTGGGTATAACGATACCATCCAAGCAAATTCCAACTCCCCCCTTGGTTAGTACTGAACACAAAGCCTGAATCTCTAGTAATTTCCTTACAGGTAAACGAAAGCAAGCTTTATTTCATATGGCTGAGAATGAAAGACAAATCATCAGAATAGCCCTTGGTTAAGACTAATTATTTTTGGATGCAGTGCTGTCTAATTTTTTGCAATGTATCTGCTCCCACTCACACCAGGTAGTGCCTGGTCATAATCTGATGGGGAGGGCATACAAGGAAGGTATGTGGGGTTTAAGTAGCATATCCACGGACCTCATAAACAGAAAACACCCAAGTCTAGATGGAGGATTTTCAGATAATAATCTTCATAGACCACAAGTGGTCTTTGGAGTCCTTTCTGATCACCTGGAGAATAAAATTAATTTTTGTCCTATTACTTAGGTTCCTGGCACCAGGTGGAATCCATCAATATCACTTCAATGAATCTTGCTGTGCCACAGAAAAATAAAAAAGGTCATGCAGGCTGTGTCGGGACTGTGTCCAACAGACATGGCAAAACAGCTTTTGGAACTGGACCTGGATAGCTCTCAAGAAGGGCTGCTGGCCATGAGTTAGCAGAGGAGCCATCAGATCCATGGGATAAATTTAAAAATTACACTCATGACTGACAGTCACTGCCTGCTTCCACTATCCCCCATATAATGACTGGTTTAAGAGTGCTGTATCTCCAAAAGTTCTTGTCAGACAACTTGGAAGGGTTAAGTGTCATCCAGCATCCAACCCCTGGCTGTATGTACTGCAGGCAGCCAGGCCCCTGCCCCACATGGGAGAGAGCATGGAAGCTTCTGAAGTGGATCTTTGGTGAAAATGAGATGCTTGACTCCAAGACTGCAATGCTGGAAACCTTCTCACAATTTCTGTCTTTCCTAAATGCATCAGTACTGCCTCTCTATTTCACTTTCACTCAGAATTATGCCTCTCTATTCTGCCCTGACCTAGCCATACCAAGAAATTAGATAAACTTCCACATTAGTCCCCAGGGGGTAACGTTTGGACAGGACTAACACACCACTGGGACCTGCCTGTGCTGAGTTGGTTACTCCACTGCTGTAGAAAGTGCAAGTTTGAATCTTCTCAGGCAGATGAAAGAACTGAACACATACTTCCCACACTCTGGGTAAGTGCTCTGCCACCTGACTTTTACATAAAAGCAGGGCATGATGCACTTCTCGTATGTTCTCATTTACAAGAAAGCAGCAGCAGTTACTCCTCTTTCTTCCAAAATTTGCAGTGGATGCCAGAATTGTTAGTGTGTTCATTTCCTCTGCAAATACCCACTGGACTTAGATCACCCAAGGGTTTTAGTCAGAGCAGAGCTCTGTTGCTCAGACAGTCCTGAGGCATGTGCTGAGCTGCTCAGGAGGGAAAGCACAACGTGGGACAAGGATGTAGGATACGTGCCTTCACAGACAGGTGACAAGCAAGCAGGGCTTTAGACTTGTGTGTCACACATTACTTGAGGATGAGCTTCCTCTTATTTAGTATGAGCCTTCTGATTGCTGGGCAACTCAATTACACTAATCTTGACTTCTTCTTGAGGCAGCAAGGAGAGATGGGCATTTCCCAGAGCAGACTCACTTGTCGAAGAAGACTCACCTTTGCTTGATGCAAGCACCTCAGGATGTAGTTCCACCTTTCTCTGTAATCAGCACAGTTTTAAAGCTCCTCATCCTTTCCCATGCACATGTGCAGCTCCCACTGGCTGCCCTGGCCACCACAGGGCTTGCACACTTCCAAGCCAGGACAGTAAAATCCCGTAAAGCAAGTCAGGATTTCCCATAGCACTGCCTGGGTCAAGTCAAGGTTTAGTTTTGACTTCCTTTTGTTCGTGACTGTCCAGATAGAGTAACTGGTTTTCTGTGACAGTAGGAAAAGAAGAGTATGAGGGAAGGATGTCTCTTATCTGCTAGAGTCTAGGAGGCATTTATGAGAGGACACATCTTTTTTATTATTGGAGATGCATATTAATGCTTTAAAATACATCTGTGACTTGATGGTCTTCTGTGTGTAGCAAAGAGCAACTGCACAGTGAACCCTGTGTCTAAAGAACAGAGAGTGCCAGAGCTGCAGGAGAATCCCTGTCACCTGGCAGCAAAACGCACTTGCAGAGAGCAGCAATGCACATTTGGCCAGGGAATATTTTCCACCATGGGCTAGGAGGGCTGCAGTGCCCTTCCTCTCCCTGCCCTTACATCCAGTTTTGCACAACCCAAGAGGACCAGGCACCAGCACAGCTCACCATCACCCATCCTCACTCCCACCAGTAAGAGACACCTCCAACCTGCAGGTCACAGCAGCTGAGGCTGCTTTAACTGTAGGCAACCAGGCAGCTGCAGACTATGGAAAGACAGGCAGGGAAGCACTTCCAACAGAGAAAAAAAAAAAATCAGTGCCCACAAGATGAAATGTATTCAGTGGGTAATATGATGCCTGCATGCTAAAATTCCTGAAGGTAATTAGACTTCATGTTTGCATATGCTTATTGCTTTGTCTCAAGCATATTTTCCCTAAAAGCATTAAATATTTTGTTCTAATTCCTTAAAGACAGAAAGCATCATTTCTCCACAAATGAAATCAGATATTTGTGTTTGTTCCTTCACATAGATGCATGTAGAGAAGTGTAAGCGTACATCTATATGTCTCTATTGAACGTAATAGTGTGCACAGAGGTATCTAACCTTACAGTTGTTATTAGAGAAACAAAATAGAAGGAGGAAAGCTGTTAGGTGCTCTTTCCAGGAAGCTGACAGTGGTGGCTGACCTTTATCATGGCATGAGCATGTATTAGCCAAAATAATACCTTAACGGTTTTTTAGTACCCGGCTATACGTTCTGTTCTAAGGAATAGCAAATGTTTAATCATAAATATTTTAATGGCTTCAGGGATTCATGGTATTCAATGACTGTGTTAAATGATAATAATCACATCTGGTTTATTACTATAGTAATTCAGCAGCTTCTCTTCAGTAGTTATTTTTTATTATATGTGCTGTGCTACTGTCATGGTCATTTATAGCGGTAATATTTTAAAGTGGCTCATTTGTTTGTTTAAGGACAGTTTCACAATATATTTCTGTATTAATATACATTTTGTACTATTATTTTCAAGCTGCCACTGGAAAATTGATCCTAGCTTGTTACAATGAGAGGGGCTGAGACTGACGCAGAATGCCAATGCCAAGAGCGAGTGACAGAGCAGATGGGTAGTGTACTGGTCTCCACTGGGGCTGTAATTGCTGTTGAGTTTTATTCATAAATGAAGGGGTCCATTAAGAAATAGTTAACTAATAATAAACATGAGGGGAGGATTTGAATCAGGCAGAGCACAGACAGAAAAATGCCATAGTTAAACAGTCAAAAAGCAACTGGATACGGCCATTTTACAAATTATTACCCAATAATACTCCCATTTTTTGCATGCTAGTGCACTTATAATGGAGGGACTTTTACTAGGGAGACAAGGGAGAACTGATTGATTCTACTGATCATTTTATTCAGCTACCTGCCCACTCTCAGTCACATGAGAGAGGTCTCATTTATCTTAAAGGGATAATTAATGAGAGTAAAGGTTTGGAGGATCAAGCCATATACCAGCACAAATGGGAAGAAAGTAGCAGGAGTTGGTTATCAAATTAGAGGGGGGACCGCTCAAGACTGGAAAGACCTTCCCATCACTATTTTCTCACCTCAGCACTGCCATTTTCTAAAACCTTCTTTTCCTCAGCATGCTGCACTTCCTAGTCATGACATTCTCATGCATCTGGGATTCAAGTTATTTACCAGGAGAAAGTGACAGTGGTACATAGAGCACAAGGGAATGACTAGGAGGGTAGCATGTGTGAAGATGTGGCGATCTCTCATCAAGCCCTAATAGCACTGGTGACTTTCTGCTCTCTTGGCTGCCCAGCCTTGGGAGGTTTATGTTGAATTTAAGGTCAGCCAAGCAGTTGGCTTGACCATGATGACTTACATAAGAACCTGCCCAGTGTATTGAGACTTTGCATTGTCTTTATAGCTGGCACAAAATAATTAGTAACCATGTTCATGGGTGTGAAAGATACCGATAAAGGCAATTTGTAAACCTTGTTTGTGAAAGAAAAACTGGTAGAACAAGGGTTAACTTTATGTTCTCAAATTTTTTGCTCCTTTCTCTCTCTTTCCATTTCCTTTCCTGCTTTTAATGACCTGGTGAAGGAGGTTCTATTTAGTTCAGCAAAACCTCTCTACTATCCCGCCACACAGGATGTATTGAATTGTTGCAGCAGAAGTTAAAAGGAAAGTAAGGACAATTGTTAGTGCTTCTTTCCTGCTCTGTTTTCTAGTTGGTTTGATTGGTTGGTGAGCTGAGGGTAAATGGCTTTTACAGCATTGAATGATGAATGACTCCGAAACAGTCTGTAACCAGAAGTGCCGACTGACATGCTGCTGATGTAACTGACACACAGGGTTATGTTTGTATAGAGTCACTTAAATAAACACATGTTAGGCTGGAGCCAGCTACACCAGCCCTTCTTCTTTACTTCCCCTCCACCCGTCATTTATCACTACAAGATAATGATAACGATTTGATCTTCCTATCAGTCATTCATTATATTAATTAATTAAAGTGTAATTGTTTTAAATGCCTCTCCATTGCTGTGGGTACTTTGTACTGCACTTAAAACACACACACTATCAGAGGACAAAATAAATCCTCAATGAAAAGACACACTCATCAAATGGTCTCCTTCAAACTAGCAGTTTCTTTTCATCCTGCAATTATCTCTGTAGCCTTCAAAGTGGCCTCTCCCTAAATGCTCAGGAAAATAAATTGGTCCAGAAGCTTGACAAGGAGTTCAACTAATCCCAGGTCTTACAAAAGGAGCCGAAGAAAATTCCGCAGAGAAAAAGCTCTTCTAGGAGACTTCCCTTTCCTCTACTTACCCATATGCAATGTTTCTTCCTTTGTGGCTTTCTGTGAAGCTTCATCAAACCTTATAAAGATCTTTATTCCTCTTTATGGCTTTTCTGTCTCCCAAGTAAAGTGCTGAAATAAATTTCCAATCTAAGATTTAAAATATATATACTGGCATTGAAACCCACACTTCAGTATGATTATACTAGGCAAGTCAGTATGCAACAATCTGGTTTTAATGTGTAAATCATGGAAGAGTTCAAAACCAGGATAAGAATTTATGCAAGGGCCTTTTCTATGGGTAGTTCTTCTGCTTGGCTTTGGGATCTTTGACTGACCTAACACTCAGCAAAGCTTTATTGCAAGACTCAGGCAAGCTTAAATTTAATAACTCACACATCAGAAATACATGGTTACTCAAAGTGCCAGTATGAGATAGCATCCATTATAAGACTGGTTTAGGCATACAAGGATGGATTACTTTCACAAGAGGGAGTAAATGGAATTTTAAAATTCTATAAATTGCATTTACCCTGGTTTTATTCTAATACTCTCTTTGTTTATTTCCCATCACTGTGCACTGGGAGTGAACTCTGCCGTGCCACATGCTCAATTTCCATAGCAGCATTCCACAGCAGTGCAAAAGATTGCCTACACAAATAAAAGAAAGACTGGATAAAACAGTGCACTGGTGTGTTCCTCTTAAACATCACCTGATACTGCTTGGTTTTAGTGCCTTAGTACTCCAGGCCTGAGCCACCACTGAGCTTCTCCCTGGCATTGCAGATCTGATGAATAAGGCTGTCTGTTTTCAGACCATCCTGCCCATGCTGCCATACATCCTAGAGAACAAACAGACTTTGCTGGTGTTCACGTGAGGATTTTTCATGCACTCGGTTACTAGGAGCAGTAAGGCCTCCTAGCCATCTCTGAGATGCTAATCCTCACATAAGCCTTCAGAGTATTCCTTTAAAGGGCCTCCTAACTGGCTTCAGCACTGTCTAGAATCAACTGCTGGGGCAGAAACAGATGGGATGGAAAGGAAAGCTCTGCAAAGCCTCTTGGGCCCCAACTGCCTCCGCTGTCACCTCTATCCGGCCGAGTGGGGAAGCTCTGGCAGCCAGTGGGAGCTTTCCCAAATTTACACCACCTGCTCTTCATGCCTCCATGCTTCAGATGAGTCAAATGGAAAGGAAATTCTTAAAAAAGCACATGGTGTATTCACGGTGTAAATCAAAACTGGAGCAAATCACTGTAGCTGCTCTTGAGAGTTTTGGTATTAGACTTAAATGTTCGTTTTAATATCGTGGTCTTTCACCCTTCTTTTCCTTGCTTTCTCAAGACACATGGATGGCTATTGCCTTACTTTACACTGAGCCTGCTTTAATGACGTCAGCCCATTCCTTGGAATGAGATTGCTAATTAACTCCACGCCCTTCCACTCTTGTTTTCTGAAAAAGGGCCTCTTGCACTGGGAGACCTGAAGAATTACAGGACACAGCAGTAGCTGTGGCACTTAATATCATGTTGGAGGCATGACAGATTTAGCACACCCTTGCCTGGCCATTTGGATTCTGGAGAACACTGTATGCCTGATTTCTATCAGGTCTAAGCAATGCCTCATTGCAGGCCTAAATTGCAGGACAGAATCTCTTTAAGGGAAAAGGAAAATGAATATCACCCTCTATAAATTAGCTGGAACAAACAAAGGAGTTGCTCAAAGTTACTGTACTCCTGCCAGGAGTCATAAACCAGCTAGCTGTGTTTAAGAAAAGTAAAAACTGTTTTTCCTACCATGGAATAAACATTCTCTGGGTTCTATTCCTAACCACAAATGGCAAATGTATGCAACTCTCTGAGAACCAAATTCTGCTCACTTTCCAAATTCGCTTAATCTCCAATCCTGGGAGATTAATTAACTCGACAGGGAAGCCAACACTGAAGTTGGAATAGAAGTGTTTTTTGAAGTAAGTGGTGTTCAGTTCATCAAAAGAAGCTGCTCTGCTGAGGCCAGCAGAAAAAGCTGCAATATTTAACCTAGATGCTCCTGTTTTCCAGTTTTGCAAGTCTTGATATTAAAGTAAGAGACCTGAGAAACAGATACTGGGCACAGATATGACCAGCTTTTAAGTGAAAGAGAAAGCATTTCTCTACCTCCAGAATTAATTCCAAAGATTTCCAAACAAACCTCAGAATGAGCACACATTCACAGAGCATACACAATCTACATGTGCTGAAAATGAGTTTTTTGCTTTTCCCAGGAAAGAGCTAATCCTCTAGTTCGGAATTAAAAAAATCAGATCATCCCACTCCTCAGTAGGAGCTGCTGCCTGATTTCACACAGGCTTCCAGCAGTGAAACCTGCAGAGGACCTCAGTATTCCTGCATGCCCCCTCACTTGCAGACAAAGACAGGGAGTGTGTAATATGCATTTTCATTGTAGGAAGAATGGCAAGAGGCAGAAGTTGTGTCTTCTCCATAGCCCTTTTAAATCATCTGGTGTTGCTCTGGTTGTCCTGACTTCATAAAGGGGCCTTGAGGTCCTTCTGTAATTACAAACACATCCTCAAGTCCTGCATCCACACCCAGTCCCTGGCATCCTCCTGGCTGGGCCTTCAGCTGTGCATGGCTGAATTCTCTGGGCTTGACACACTTCTCTTAATTTCTCTTGACCTTGCCTTACCAGGCAAGCAGGCAGCAGTTGTTCAAAAAGCCATTTAAATGCTTTTATGCCTTTGTGAACAATTCTAAAAGCAAAGGTATATTACCAGCATGTTAGCAAGCAGCTGGGATGCTGACTTCTTTCAAATGAGTTAGAAATAGATCTTGATCTGTCTAGGCATCTTTGAAAATCATTTTTGCATTCAAACTCTTCACAAGCCAAAATACATTTCAAAATCTAATACACTGTGTCTAAACTTAAAAAGGATATGGAGTTACTAGTTTTTCACCAGGTCTTGGTTGACAATTAGGTCTTTCAAGGAAATGTTTGCCCAGCTTCACAGTATTCTAAACACCCTTAGAGTTTTCAAATAGTTGGTCTAAAAAGGAGAAACAAAAAAAATCCCACATTGAATGTAAAATTAATGAAAAATATATGTTTTGTTGTTTTCCCCCCCCCCTCTGTTCTACTCATAAATGCTCCTTATGTTTTTCAACCTTTTGGGCAATGCCAGTATCAATTTCATCACTATCCTGTGTAGTCTCCAACCATATTAAAGAAAATCTCTCTCAACAGGAATACCCATCTGCATTTTCTCCTGATTCTTGATCCATCAGCAAACTTGCCAACTGTTCATTGTGAATGAGTAATTTTCCTGTTGAAGAACCATTACTTCATGATTTTTAATTAAAACAATGCGGAAAGCAACAAAATATTATGGATTTCAGAGGGAATTTTTCAATCCAAACCAGGTCTGGAGGTCAGCATGTGAGATAGGTTATTTGATAGCATATGATAAGATACTAACTCTGCTGTTCCATGACATGCCCTCTAACCCATTACTATCTGAATAAAACATGCCCTTTTTCAATGTGTTTTTCTTGGTCATTAAGTTCCCTTCCTGTGCCTGGACTTCGTACTCTGCTCTTGACAGGTTTCTCAGGAAAGAACTAATACAATAGGACTCCCCAAAGGAGGAAAAAAAAAAGGTGTCTTTGCAGGAAATATTAATTCCCGGGGCTCACACTGAGGCAGACTGCCATGTGTGGTCATTGTGCCTTCTGACTGGTATTGCACGCAGGAAACTGGTTGAGAGCTTGGTGATTGATGTGGGCTGCTGGGTTGGGTCAGGGGAACAGATGTGTGTTAGATCCTTGATCTAACCATGGAGAAAAAGTTTGAATGCCTTTAAAAAGTGCCCAATTGCCTGATTTTGCCAAGCTAGTTTGACACATTACCTTATTCATGAGCTATCATTTTCATCCCAAGGGCATATAAACTGGGTAGCATGGAAAGGCATGTTCAACTGAATAATTGACATTCAACTGTGCAGAAAGAAAATTGAATGGGCAAGAGGTCCAGCTGCATATCAATGCCTCAGACTGGTTGCCATATTCAAAACCCAGCAGATTATCTCTTCCTTTCCTTTTTCTTAGAATTCAGTCTACAATGAGCAGGAATCCTCCACACGCTCCGTAAAACTAAATAAAAATAAACTAGACTAAGTAAAAAGTAGAAAAGTATGACAGTGTAATTAAGGTGATGTGCACAGCAGGGCAATACTAATGACCTCATCAAATGCTTACCATTGCTTTTTTGGAGAGACAGTGTCTGGTTTTAAAGTTTTTAAACAAAATTACAGCAATCTATGAAAGAGATGAATAGTTCTGTAGATCTGGTGACTGACTGCAAATAAAGCAATAGTCTTTGTCATAGCAGCATGTTAGCAAGTTCCTTTTACAATCAGTTAGCTGTAAAGCCTGCCAATTCACACATAATCATTTAATGTATACCAGTAGAAAAGCTTTTGTACTTCTGGGTTACTCACTACCATCTGTCTGGCCCTTGTTTGGACATGCAAGTTCTTCAGTACAAGCACTGTCTGTACTTTGGGTTCTGTACAGCAGAGCACAGAACATACTGTTGGTGTTTAAAAAGGAAATGATTAATATTTCCCCTATTTACTGGACTAGAAATTCCAATAGATACCATCAGATTCCCTCAACTAGTTTCTGCTAGTGCCCAAGCACACAACTGCTAGTTAAAAACCCTTTTGTCATGACAGAAAAGTATTCAGCAAGAAGCACTGAGAACTGAAAAAACCCCAAACCCACTCAAATTTCCATTAGAGTGAGGTACTCCTCTCTGACAGTGAAGGACAAAGTTGTTTAGCACCAGCAAGTGGGATACTCTACATAATGTCACTGACCCTGTCCTTAATCTAAAATTGCAATTACCAATGAAACATAGACTTCCAAGTAGCACTGAGAATGAAACTACCCCTAACCCCTGTTTCTCTGCCACGTGCTGGCTTTCTGGAGTAGACAGGTCACAGGCACCAGCACAGGTGGGGACCAAATATATGGACAAGAATATAAAGAAGAGTGACATGATGGTGTAGGGTAAACGGTCCCATTTAAAGAGCATCATTCAGCAACCGTTCTCTACTCCTGTTCACTCCACAAAAAGGCTGTGTGTGCACAACTTGATCTGGTGCTCATTTCACTCTGCTGCCACACTTTTCATCCAGTGTTGGAGTCCTAGAGGACATAACAGTATGTGCTGCAAGACAGTGCACCCTCCTGACTCTGCCAGGAGTGGTGGTGAACATGTTCTCTCCCAGCTCACACGTAAGTTGAGGACCTGTCAGCAAGACATGCTAAATTTATACAAAATGAGGAAGAGAACAGATGTCACAGGATCTCTGCTGTAGAGAGTGGTTTTTCAAACAGGTCTCCAAATGCTCTGCCCTAGGACTATGTCTCTGGACCTGTATAGAGATGATATTGCACAATCCTAAACTCTTCTTTTAATCTCTTACTAATGAAGCTTACTGAGGGAATGTACTGCTACCAACAATAGATACTTCTTTGATTAATCGAAAGTCTGGGTCTGTACCCACAACAACCTCTGCCTGCTCCTACCCTACATAGGGATGAAGAAGAAAGGAGGGATCAAGGCAGGAAACAATCATATATGCTACTAGAAAGTCTTTCCCAATGTGACTCTAGTTGGTTTGGGGGGCTTGAAGAACCAAGGCAATGAGCCACACTTCAGAAATCAGAGAGAGCTGAAGGAGTGATCTGCAAAGCCAAAACCAGTGACATTTCCTTGAACTTACCTGGATGACAGAGGAGTTCAAAAGCCCATGACCCAGTTGTGTGTGCCAGCGAAACACACACTGGCACTGGCACCAAGGCACCATCAACCCCACTGTGTTTTCATGTCAGGATTTTGGTGGCAGGTTCAGCGACAGCATGGGCTTAGAAAGAGAGCTCCACAGCTCGGTAATTCAGTGCTACACTACCAAGTTTTAGAGATATCCTGGATCTCTCCTGTGATATATGTGCCATCAAAACATAAACATACCCTTCCGAAGTGGATAATTTCCAGCAATAGGAACCTGAAATCAAGATCTAGAAAAGATTTGTAAGGTGGCAATTTACATGTGCTTGAATAATGTCTCCCAACTAATGCAGGCACATCTGAAATTTGTCCCATTAGGTGAGTGTTTTCCAAATAAGTGGTCTGGGAGTCAGTCCTGCTGGAGTCAGCCTCTGTGGCACTGCCAAACAGCAGATTGGCAGCCTAAAGCTACAGCTCTTATTTTCTGGAAATCACAGAATCACAGTCTTCACAAATGTGCTTTACTTGTTGGATTCTTTGAGGATGGAAGTTGTCCAGTATAAACTGTGTTGAGACCACAGTTTTGCAACATTGGAAGGAAAAAATAAAGTCTAAGCTCATGCCAACCTTGTAACCACATCAGCAGCACACTGGTCTTATTTAGAAGTACAAGTCTGTAGCAGTTTGGACAACCCAGGGGAATTTCTCCAGATTTATGTCCACATACCTGAAAAGGTTTTGGAATGAAATCTGTTGAAAGGAACAGAGGAGGACAAGGATGTTCAGAGTTGAATTTATATAAGCTACAATAAACAACTAAAAATTAAACTAGCCCCTGAAACAGCCCTAGTGAAAACCTCTCCCTCCTGATTCTTTTCCTTGTGACATTTATTGCAGGGCCCTAGAGAGGACTGCAGAGTATGTGGTGATATGAGTCAAATGTAAGACATTTTCCAAATGGGTGAGGGGAGAAAGTTTTCTCTTAACGTGTTCCAGTAACAGACCTGAGAAAAACGCCTGATCTGAACAGGCCTGATGAAGAGTTAGCCTTTCATTGCACGGCATTTCCTTTGAAGCGGCAAAAGTGTGTGTGATTGAGGATGCATTTTTGTCATGGCTGCCTTGGGAGTCACATATCCTGTGTTCACCGTATTTTATTTTATTTTAATCTGTGATGTTTGACATTTTGAAGGGTTTGCATGCCGTGGACATGATGGTAAACACTTGAATCACACTAGGAACATCAAGAACTGCCAAGTCAAACACCAGAGCTGCACAGGAGGCTGAGACAACAAGGTCTCCAGTGATTTGTCAGTGGTGATGGCACTGAGGGCCTCCCCGGCACTGGGCTCGCTCACTCCTCTGGATTTTAGGAGTGGGGCAGGCAATGCCACTATCTTGACAGGATTTAAAAGATTTTACCAAACACTGATAAGTGTAGTCAGCCAAGAAGAGATTTTGCCTACAGTTTCCCAGACGAAAACAAGACATTGTGAGAAATGACTGGTTTTTGTTGTTCTGCATTTATATGTCTACCTACACTGAGGCATTTTGCTATGTCTGCTGAGTGCATTTGCTAAAAAAACTCATCAAAACACATCAGTCATCTTTAAAAACAAGTCTATTTTCCTAATATTATTTCTGCAAGTGAAGAAAATCCCTGCTAATGAAAAAAACCCTCAAAAATGGCTTACATATGCAGCTTTTTTCAGCAAGAGTCTGTAGGTATTTCAAACCTGGGCCTGTGTTTCCAAAAGTAAATAGCTGGGATTTAGAAATAAATAAGTGATGAAAATTTAGGTTGTCAATGACGATAGTGAGTGGGGATAGACAGAATCTCAAAAGTTTCTCTGAAAAACAATTACTTAAGACCTAGATCTTGCTAGCTTCTGTGAGCCTCCTGTCTCCTATTTTATTTGGGTTGACCTCAGCTCAGGGAGCATGAGGAAGAGGATGGGCCTTCCTCGATCAGTGCCTTCCCCCTGATTGAAGAGGCTGATGCCTCTGGACTCCTTAGGGAGATTAAGGAGGCACTGAGGGACATTGCAGAGCAGGCAAGATGGGAAGGCACCTCCTGCACTTTCTAGCCAGTGCCTTCCTTGCACAAGAATAACATAGAAAACCTTTCATGTAGCTATCCACCACCATCTAGACAGCAGTTTGGTTTTGCCTGCTGCTGCTCCAATCGCAAAGTCGTTCCAGGACCTCCCTGCTCTTCTGATTAGGACTTCCTTCTAATTTCCAGACTAAATTTATTTGCGAGCAGTGTATAACAATTTGTTCTTGTGCCAACATGGCCTTAAAACTAAAAAAAACCCCTAAAAATCCCCCCCGAAAAACGCTTAAAAAATTTAAAAATTTTTACATTCCCTGTTGTTTGCTCCTGATGTATTTATAGAGAGTGATCCTATCTCTTCTCAACCACCCCCTTGTTAGACTGAACAAGTCCCTGCTGTGCTGGGACAGCCCCATGACATCCACTGGCCCTTCCACCCTGTGCTGGTCTGAGGGTCTCTGAGGGAAAATGAGGGGCTGAGCCAATATCCACCAGGGCTGCACAGAGAGGACACAAGGTGTTTTTGACAGTTCCCTTTACTGTCTGTCCTTGGGTAAGACAGATGAAAATGTTAATAGGAGAGAAGCTGGGGAAGCAGTAGCTGCTCCGCAGGACTGGCCCTAGTGCACAGCCTTGCACCCAATGCAGCTCAGCTGCGCTGTGCAGAGCAGACCGGGTTTTCACCGCAGAGGGTTACAGACCTGCAGAAGGACACTTATCTTTAAGCAGTGGATGAGCTGCAAATTCATACCATAGTCCACAGTTGCCCCTTTTTGCACTTGCATATGAAGGAGCATAATTACTCCTTCCCTCCATCAAGAAGAGTAACTGGTTTTGTATAGACAATTTTCAAAGTAGTGCAACAGCTACATACGCACCCTGCCTCAGCTTCATGTGCTGCAGAGGAGGACAAAGGCTCACGCAGCCACATGCACGTTTTACCCGATATTACAAGGCAAGAACTTTCAGCTTATCATTTCACTGGACAAATGATACAAGCAAAGCATGGTTGAGTAGCTCCAGGCTTGGCATGAACGGCTCTCAGATAAATCAGGGTAACGTGTGGCTTTTTTGACAAGCTACCACCAAAAAAGCCCCAGGGCATTCTGAAATATGGCTTGAAACAAACAGGGCTTGACCATATGTGACTGAGACAGTTATTAATCTCCTCAGAAAAACTTCTTCCATGTCACACAGGAAACTTTCCTGGTTTTGTTTTAATTAATGAGTTAAATTGCAACAAATAGGAAGGTTAACTGCTTGTGGGATGACTTAAGTCTCCTCAGGCACATATTAGAATAAAAGGACAAAATAAAAGCAAAAGCAAGCATCTTTCAGTCTTGCTGCTTCCACATCACCTTGCAAATGAGTTGTTGGGGTCTTTCTAGCTCCCTGCTTAATTTTGCCCATATCTGGTATGCAGGCACTGCTGGGGGGAGGCACAGCGACTGTGTGGTAGTGGGCAGCAGCACAGCAGTTCCTGACAGCTCAGAACTGCAAGTGAGGAATGTTAGAGCCACAACTCCAAGGTGTTGTCTGCTGTAAATTGTAGCGAATTTACTGCACTAAGGAACTACCCGGTTTCTGGAGAAAATTATAGGCAGTGTGTCAGCTATAAATGATTTATGCATAAAGCAACCTGTACTGCAGGAACCCAGGGGGTATAATAACAAGACAAAAAATCATTTAATCTTGTATGTAAATTTAAGCGGGCAGGAATTTTGGAAGAACTACTTGTTTTTATTCCATCTTGTGTTCCTGCCAAGTAAAGACAGCACTTGAGCAGAAAGGCACTGATGTGGAGCAGGTAGATAGGCTTGCCAATTTCCAGCAAGATACATTTTAAACTGGCTTCTCGGTTTCAGTTCAACACCCTCTGAGAATTGATTGGTTTGGATTTGACAAGAAAGGAGTCAGAAAAGCAGAAGACTCTTTCTGGGCTAGATAAACTCAGCCTGAGCAATGTTGTCCGTGGGCCCGATGAAACTGAAACATGCTGGCGTTCAGCAAAAAGTGATTCCTCCCCCCTTTTTCACATGCAATATATTAATTCTTAGGAGACTCCTGTTGGAGTAATACCATAGGTGAGCAAAGAGAGCTGAATCAGCTAAGATTTGAAGAACTGGCACTGGACTAGGCTTTGCAGGCAAACAGACACTTCACATCAAGTGAGTGTCATTGCAGATAGGCAGCAGGAAATGAAAAAGTGTCATCAAGCTTTCTCACCTGATTTTTAAAATGATTTGTTAACGAGCTGCAAGGTGCTAATCTGGTATTATACAGTAAAAATAGATGGCCACACTCCAGCTAGACCTTCTCCCAGGGGCATTGCAGGCATGCAAATCAGTAAGCCGCTTGTACCAGGCTCTCACTTTTCTGGGAGAACCGCTCGGGGCTGCAGAGAGGAAGCAGAGCCAGTTCTCCAACTTCCCTAATTCCATCCCCAGTGTCCCCAGCTCTCTAAAACGAGACAGAAAATCTGCTGCTCACTCAAGTGTTGCTCTGCCTGGTCCTTGTGGCACAGGGATCTTCCCCCCTCCAGGGGAACAAGAGTTGCCCCTTGCTCTTACTGTCACCACCAAGGAATAGTACACAGTGAGATAAAGCAAACAGATTGACATGGAGCCAAACCCTGATACCCTTGCAATTTTCTGTTCAGGTGCAACAAGACCTCTGTGATTTCACAAAGGACTAAGACTGAAAGAATGAGGTCCATGAAATATTTACCATTACTGTACACGGTAAGGAGTTTTCTGCATATCCATATGCAACACACACACACATATAAATGCAGCGCACACACACACATATATGCAATATGTCTGAGTTATGATAGCTGTGGGAGTGATTGCCTGGAATTGTCTGCCCATTGTAAATTAAATATGACAGTTCTACATCTGCATTAATGTTATTACTCTTTTAAGACTCTTCTTTCTCAGATGCTGGCATTGGTCTCGCAGTCTGTGAACATAGGTCACACTCTTCTCCCTCTATTTTTCTTTTGGCATAACACATACAGAGGACGTCTTATCTCTTCATGGCCTTGCAGCTGGGATCTAAAGGAGCCAATGAGGGTCAGGAAGATTAGGGGAGCTCTGTAAGGGACCACCCAAAGTAGGTTGATAGCAATCGTGCTTTGTTACTTTCTTGCAAAGAGCAGAGCAGAACAACAAGCGTGAAGTAAAGTATTCCTCTTTGCAAGGATAAGACATATGCATGAACTTTGTCCTGAAGGAAAATATAGACAGAAAAGTAGAGATCCTTCCAAAGAGCTGTGATGTAGAAGCATCTTTTACGACAATATTATGATAGAGCTGTTGTGCCACGGTGAATTAACAAACCATGGAGTCAGCAAGGTAAAATAGTAACACATTTTCTTTTACTCAGGAGACACAAGTTCAGCTGAGCTTCTTCAGTGTCCCAGATACAGCCTGAGCAGGTCTCCAATGCTGAGGTCCTTGCTTGTGCCATAAGCAGCCCTGGCATCTCCCCACCCTGACCCAGGAAGGTAGTAGAGAGTTCTTTGGGCTGCCCCGCTGGTCCACTGTCTCCAGCCTCTTTCAGTTCCCCTGCAGTCGAAGGTGCCTTATAGTCCAGTAAGTCTCAGCTGCCCTGCAATCCTCTGCAATGGCTGTCTTGTTGTGTTCCTGCCCCTCATTTGTTTTTAAATGAAACCAAATGACTGTCCTTCAATCAAGCCCCAAGCTGGAGGATGATCAGGCTAAGTTTTAACTTTTTTTATCACCAATGTGCTTATGTAGCCATACCATACTCATTGGTTTAGGGTCTATCTCAGTCTACAGGCTAGCTCTTACATTCACTAAAATTGACAGAACTTTCAAGAGCACATGCTAGGAAAAGGGAATCACTACCTGCTGTAGGAACATTGCAAGGATGGGCTAGATGCATTCCCCCTTATTTCTCAGTTATGCATTAAGAAGTGTTTTCCTGAACATGTTTACACATTTCTTTTGTGATTTGTGACGACTTATATAAGAATTTATTACTAACTGTGTGAATTGATCAGTACAAAAAATATAATGGGAGTTCAGGGGGAAATGACACTCTCATGGTGTGCTACTGATAGGCATAGCCTTGCACTAGGCCTCAGGAAGAGCTAATTATTATAGACCTCTTTGGAGAAAAGGGGGCCTCATTGTTAACCTATTGAAGAACTTTGTGCAGCTCTTAAAAACAAATGAACTTTTGTAAAAAGAAGTTCAAATGGAAACATAAATTGATTTACTCTGTATTTTGCAGTTTATATGGTCAGGGAGACAGCTCAGGACAGAACCAGTTAACAGACTCAGGTTAGAAATTAAGGACAGGACTTAACTTTCCATAGCAGCATGTTTAGACAGGAAGAAAAAGATGTGGTTTGTGTTTAGTGAGCAGCTAGTAAAATGAAATATGTTATGTGTATGTGCTAGTACACCCTGATGCCCCGCCTCACTCAATTTTCTGCTCAGATACCATAAAGCTGAGTTACTGGCCAGCTGCAGCCAACTGTGCTGCTCTTTAAACATTATTATACTATTCTAGACAAGTAGGTAAAAAAAGCCTGGCATGTGAGCTGCCTAGCACGAGTTCACTACAAAGAGTCTGAGCACCAAAGGCTTCAGCTGAGGTGAGAACTTGGACATGGTTTAGTGTTCCCAAAGTCCCATAGCGGGTAGAGACTTTTGAAGTATTATTTTTCTGACTTTTAAGCCAATGTCATGGTCTACCATATGCCAAGAAGTGCTGTATATCCCCAGCTGAAGTGCAATGCTGTGATCTCTGCTCCAAGATCATCCTGCCTGTCAACACTGGGTGGAAGATTGCAGTGCTCCACTGCTCAGGTGTGCCTGTTCTGAGGAAGGAGGCTGTTGTGATGCCCTGCATGAAAAATATAGGATGTAGCTCATTCTGTGGGAAAGGCTGAAGAAAAGGCAGACTGTTACACGAGGCTTTCATTCAAGGTGTGAGACGTGCTTGGGAGGAGAAAAAGGTTGGCTTCAGCTGGATAATGACTTCATTTGATCAGGTAATACATGGGATTAAGAACCAGCATCCATTTAAAGACCTCCAACAGATAATTCCATACTTCCTCAAAATGTTATTTGTCCTCTCACTGACAAAATGCTACTGGATTTTCTAGCAGGGTCTAGATTCAGATACTGCCATCAATCTGGTGTTTAGGTCCAGGACAATTCAAACCAGTCAAAGCTCTGCTGTGTATTTCAACAGAAAAACAAATAGCCCTATATAATATCAATTCTGTAAAGGGAGTTTAGCACTTAACTCCACCCCAGTATATCCCAGTGTAGGAAACTGTACATTTTTAAGTTCTTAAGGAAAGAGAGCAAAACATCAGTTCACAAGCTGTCCTCACAGGAAAGTGTCACCTATCCTGCACTCAGCTGCATGCAGCATCAGTATGCTAAAGAAAATGTGAATGAAATAACTTTTAGAATAATAGCAACAATCTTAAGAAGTGACATACTCATCCCATATGTTTTAAGGAATATGTCTATGCTTAGTCTAGCAGCCTTCCCCCAATGTAGGCTCTCTCTTTTTTTTTTTTAATTCCCATCAAATTTTACTGCATTTGTATGATACGCAATTAATGAGCCATAGAATCATTGAAATTAGAAATGGAAAAGATGCATTAAGTCATCTAGTCCGTCCCCTGACAGTGCAGGATTGTTCCCTGCAGTGTATTTTTATATTTTCTAATGCTCTGTACAGTCCAGATTTAAATGTCTCCAGAGACAGAGCTTCTACCAATTCATATAGAGGACCGCTCCATGGTCCTGCAGCTCTCACTCTCTGGAAAATTTTCCTCTTAAGGACACGTGCATCTTTCTTTTCTCACTTTCACTTCTGTTCTAGCTCTACCTTCTACCAACTCAAATGATTCCCCTACTCCCTGCTGATATTTATACTTTATGTCATCATGCCCTCTCCTTTGATATTGCTTACATAAACTATACACATTCAGTTTTCATGCTTCCTTACGTGCCCAACTGTTTCCCTCCAGCCCTTTAATCATTTTATGTTGCTCTCTCCAAACCTCCTCCATATTGTCTGCTTCCTTCTGATAAAAAGGCAGCAAAGGCAGGATTCCAGGTGTAATTTTTCCAGGTTTGTACAGGAATATGGTGTTACCCACCTGTTCCATGTTACCCACCTGTTCCACACCATTTAATCACTCTGGCTCCTCAGCTGCCGTATTGCCTTGAAAATGCTGCTGTGAGTTGCTGCCCACTGGTACTTGTGTTGTGATGACATTACTGGATGGATTGCAGAAGCAAACCTCATTGAGGTGTCTGACTGCTCAAAAAGGCAAATATTAGCAAAAGATACACCTAGGCTGTCAAAAAAAAAAAGAAATTGAGGGAAGGTAAGAAAAGTGAAAAGCAATACCACCGATTCATTCCATAATTTTGAGAGGTTTCTAGGGATATTTTAAAGCATTGAGTACTGGATTTTGTATTTAACTACTAGATGATTGCAGCATTATCAACCTTTTTGGATGGCATCCTGGTCCCATCATAAATACTGGGAGCTTTGTCTCAAGTCCCCCTTCTTTTGAGTCCTTGACCAACATTGAAGCAAAACTTTAAGGGGTGGGAGGTTACATTGTTAAATTTTAGGATCTGTGAGGGCTCAGGGTTAATCAGGTTGCTCCTCATTTCAGGGAGTGAGAAAAAGAAGCCTTTACTTTCAGCAAGGTGAATGCTGAGAAGGGCCAAACTAAAATCACAAGGCATAAAGCTGTCAAAAAGTGCCACAATGATGACAGTATAAATTCCTTAATAGAATAAAATAGGTGGATGCTATAACAACAAACCTCAGTCGTGGTATTTCAAGTGAAGTGATTCCTTCTTCTGCTCTAAATCCTTTTAATGTGCCTTGTATTGAATATCCCATACAGGTGGAGTACTATAAATTCTGCTATCTAGCAGCACACGCTGTTTGTATGAACACTTTATTCCAGCTGAGACACAAGTATTAATAGCAACATGGATCCTTCCTTTCAACCACTTTCCTTCCCCGGAAAAATTTATTTCTGCTGCCTTTGGCAAAACTTGCTCTGAGGGAGTTCCCACAGAAGGAACAAATACAGCAAGTGAGAAGTAATTCTAAAACTCTTTTTTATGACAGACATTTCATATGTAAAGCTGTCTTGACCTATCTGTCTGTTTCTCTCAGGCTATACCATTCTGAAAATTAATTCTTAATGAATCTTTAAATATGTGAAGAGCAGAGCCACATGCTCTAGCAATAATAATTAACACAAGTGAAACTATAGGCTTCTTAGGGCAGGAGAGAACATTTTGTACCTGTCTGCAGTGCCATCCCCCTCTGTGAACTGAGCCAAATAGCATTATAAAAGGGTAAATAACCTGGGAGCAGTGGGTTTGTTCCATAGAGCCCCATCAGTTCACTTTCTCATGTATTGATCTTATACACAGTGCAGATTTAAAGAAAAAAAGGATTTTTTTTCCCAGTCATGGCTGTTTTTGATAGGGTTGTGTCAGAGAAGCCACAGCTTGAAAACACCTGCTAGATCACCCACACTCTTTCCCTGCTCCAGAGCCAGTACAGTCTCTGTAATGGGACCAACACAAGGACCACGAGCAAGTCTATCAGTAAAATAATTAACATTAATTGAAAGTGCCTATGTTCAGTAAAGCAACAATAGAGTGAAGAACTTTGCAGCTGACTGTCATCCCTGGCTCCCTATAAATTGCTTCACTGTGGGATAGTCCAGGTGGCATATTAATCACCTCATTGCTTTTTCATGGCCAAGCACTTTAAAATTAATAAGTTAAATTCAAATATTTGTGCTAGTTCTGGTGGAATGCTTTAGAAACTGAACAGCAAGAATTTCACTGTCAATAGAAGAAATTAGCTAATCTTCGGAGAAAATCCCAATATAATACACCTACAAGTACAGCTGCAAATCAGAATTTTATTAATTGTGCTGTGTTGTTTCCAAGTGGCATTTCAGTATTTTAGCTGCTTGTGCAAACTGAGCTCAAGGTAAAACTCTTCCCTTCTTTCTGACACTTCTCTGCAAATGGGGGTGTGATCCCATTGTGTCTTTTTCTCCAGGAATCAACTCCACAGAAATTTG
>VXAD01007907.1:27334-87334 GCA_013399195.1 Dicrurus megarhynchus | reverse complement strand
GCTGCATAACTGTGGGTTTACCAGGGTGTTACTCGTCTTTGTTACCTGTATTGCTGTAGTGCCTTCCAGCTTCAGACCTGGACCAGGTCCCGTGGTGTTATTAGCTGCTGAATTGGCACAGATCCAAATGATGGTGCCTTTACATTCCAAGTATTGTTAAATCACAAATTCTTCCTGGTAATTCAGCTTTCACCTCTCCTTTTCTCAGAGGAACAGAACAGTCACCCAGCCCAGGTACAAGAGTTATCTCGCAGCTACAGCAAACAAGATCTATGAGTTCAGCAGTCAAACAAACTGAAAAAGTTCCAGAAACCAGATCTTTCCCTGCCTCTGTCCAACCCCAAGAACTGGTCTTCTGAGAGTTTAGATACCCACCCCCCACCCCCTATAATCTTAGATGCCAAGATATTTATCCTATTTTCCTCTATGTCTGTATGTGAAGGTGTCATTCTTTATCAAGTTTCACTGAAAAATATATCAACATCTGTGCAGCAAACAAGGGAAATTAATTACTTTGGAGACATGAAGGAAAACAAAAAGAAATCATATAAATATCAACATTCATTCCAAAAATGTGATATTGAAAACAATTGCCAAATGCAATAGGTAAGCAATGCCAGGAGAAAAAAGTTAGGAGATGAAACACACACACGAGAGAAGAAGACAATAATCAATATATTAATATAAAACAATAATACAGCTGGTACAATAAAGTGGTACCGTGGGGAGACATGCAGTGTATCATTAGTATTCTGCTCTAATGAAACCCACAACACACAGTGTACATTAACTAGTGTAAAGTCTTTTCAGCACAGCGAATATTCCACCACTTTACTGGCCCATTTATTTTAACTGAAAGAGAGATGATCCTGTTGCCAAGCTATCAGATGGTAAAAGGGATGTATTTGATGGATAAAAAAAAGAAAGATCTGCCACAGCTTTGCAAAATATATTTCTAATTTAAATGCGTGCGGTATACAACACTCATGCCGTACCTGCAGAGAAAAATAGAGGTGGGGGTGGGTAAGAGAGAAAGGGAAGGGGGAAAGGAGGAGGGGGGAAATATCATTTTAAATAAACAAAAAAAAGTCACAGACATCACTCATTTTTTTTTTCCAACCTGTTCTTGTGATACAGATTGACAGCCCTTTTAATATGAAATAAATCAGCCAGGATAAGGAATGTCTCGGAGAACATACAGATTGAACGCTGATTGACAGAGCTTCTCTGAAACCCATTCTGTTTGCGCTCGGTTTTTTAGCAGCTAACTTGAAAGGATGTCAGGTGCTTTGAAATGTTTCAAGTGTTTTGAACCCAGCAAACAATTGTAAAATGTGCTTATTGGTGCTCAGGCTGAAGCAGGAGCGTGGTGGGGCTTGTGCGAGAACAATGCTGAGGAAGGCAGGCCAGGAGAAATAAAAGCGAAGCTTTCCTCTTCCATTCAGGCACTGTCCAGACATCAGGATTTTTGGACTGTTGTCAACAACCATACCTAGTTAGCTAGATATTTTAAAGTGAAGATGCCACGTATTGGAAACTTGAATCACGCCTGGGGAGCATGCAGCATTGCATTCCCTCTGTAGACTCACAGTCACTTCTAACCAAGGATTGACTAGTCACATTGCTGATAACGAGACATGACATTTTTAAAGCTGTGTGTCCAGTTTGTACCACGGCTGCTTTCCTGTTAGGCTCAGACCAGCATTATGCTGGCTTTGATAATGTTGCAGATATTATGGTTGGCTGTCTTCTTGCATTTCCTGAAATGTCCTATGTCTGTTGTTATCTCGTATAGCAAATACCAGCACATGTCATAATCACACTGAGAGAGAAAAGATGAAAACCAAGCCCAATGGCATTTGCAGGCTCTTTTAGCAGCACACCCTTGAGAATGACAATTTAGGCTTGTATGGGTCATTTTTGTATGAGTGTTTTCTGTATGAGTGACTTTTTTTTAAAAATGGCTTGACATTTTTGCTTTTATGCAAGGTGCAAAAGTCATTCAGAAAGGAGATATTAGGGTCCTCCCTCTGGAAAATCACCTCACTGAGGGAGAGCACTCAGTAAATGCAGTATGACTTGGTGAAAGCTGCTGGGTTCAGCTCAAATGCTTCACCTGAAAGATTCAAATCTCGTTCACAGAAGCTGGGAGTGAAACAACCCCAAAGACAGCAGGACCACTTGCACACTTCCATTCTCAGGCACTCCAGAGTGAACAGGATGGATGAACAGCCCATGTGCCAGGCTCTCACCTCTCAACATGGCTCCTTCTGCCATGGCCTTGACTGCTGGTTTGGTCCCAGGCCTTGCGCTGGAGAGGCCTCTCTCAGCACAGACATCTTTCTGCATCCAGTTCCTCCAAAACTCAGGTCCCTAGAATGTAGTTATTCTCTGTGTAGTCCCGTATTTGCTCACTGATAGTTGTCTTTCCAACCTCTGCAGAACGAGACAGAAAATTTCCTGTATACTGGAATAAAATCTGTGCTACCAGGAGTGAGAAGAGGGGTACGTTTTTCCAACGTGGAAACAGATAATTACAATCTTTTAAATTCTTTACTGTTACTTTTCTACTAGTTTTTGCCTTCTAGATCCAAATTGCCAATGTCCCTCTGATTTGATTTGCCTTCCTTGCTTCCACCTCTGGCAAGGACACCAGCATCTCTGTCAATATCACTTGCCTTTACAGCTAGCATCCCTGACCTGGCACATGTGATTGCATCTCCTGGTGTATCAAGACATGCTCAGCTCTGCCGTGGCTCTTTCAGTGTGCCTCAGTGCAGCTGGGTGTACTGGACAAGAGAGAGATGTACAATCACAGGTTGGCACTAGGGTCAATCTGTTGTGGATGAGCTGACCAGCTGGTCACCATGGTACCATCTGTACCTGCACAATGACAGCAAGGTGTTCAGACACACTGGATGCACTGGACAAAACACACAGCTGTTTGTCACCCGGGCTTTGGATGAACTGCAGAAGTTCTGCTTGAGCAGAAATATGAGTCCTCTGGTTTCTGACTTCAAGCAGGAACACCCTCTTGCCCCATAAAGACATGGTTAGTCACCTAATATGCATGACTTTGTGCAAGGTTACCTCCGTGAAAATGAGATGGGACTACGTACTGCCAGACACTACCTGGGCAGAATGAGCTACTGAGTCCAAGCACCCTTCTCCTCTCTTCTGTTTTTTTCAGAGCTACATGTCCTCCCCACCAACAGTTTTGCCTGGATTTGAATAAAAACAAAATTCCAGAGGAAGAATATTTTTATCTACCTCTATAAAACCAACAGCACAGGGCTTACTGATCAGCCTCTCCAGGGCCTTCCAGCCACCTTCCAGTGTTCACAGACCTGGGTCTGTTAAATCTTACAACAAAGGCCTCTTGGGATTCAATGGCAAATTTATTTCTGTCCCTTATTTCTAGAAGTTTAGACTGAAGCCTTCACACTACTGTGAGTAAAGGGCAGGAGCCAAACTGTAACTCTAGGAGCCATGTATTGATCCCTGTTTTAACAGGTGTTTCAAAGAAGATATAGTGTGACCCTGGTCTTCTCCTGGCACAAATCACTCCTTAGCCTTCCCCTTCTGCTCCACAGCAGGGAGCTGACGGTGCAGGAGGGAGGAAAACACAGAGCCTCCATCCCCTTTCCAGTTCTCTGTGTCGAAAGGGGGAAATGTGGTGACCTTTACTTGCTACTCAAGGACTCTGGCTGCTTGGGTGTCCCATGCAGGTCTGAAGCAGGACCCTCTATGACTCTGCTTCCCACAAAAATGCACAGCAGAGCTGCAGCTCTATGATGGAAGACATAAAGTGTGGGAGGGCTTTAGAAATCCCTGCCCATCTCCATGCTGCAGGTATTTGTCTGCAGCACCTGTAGGTATCTGTTTGCATCCTGCACCTGTGCGCACTCGGCAGATGTGCCATCACAAAAGAGATGTTTCTTCAGGGGAGCAAACAGCACCGCAGGCATCTTCTGCTGGCCCTTCCTCTTTCCTGTTCTTGCTTTAGGCAGCTTTAGTCCAATATCCCCATTGCCTTTTAACCTTTCTGCTGTTTATGCTCATCTCCTCTGAGGGGGTGAGAGGCTTATGTGGAAGTCTGCTCAGATGGAAAACAAAAATCTGTTTCCCTAAAAAGGTTAGCAAGTCTCTCATTTTACTTGTATATATAAACATGTTGCCCCTTTTTGATATTCCTTTTTCAGCTTTCACCTGACACTTGTTTTTAACTTCCAGCCTCAGCAGTGACCCCTCTTGCTTGCAGCTGCCAGAGCAAGATGTGAGCCCTACTCTATCCTATCGCCAGTCATTTTCCTGTGGAAGTTGAGTGGCACAAAGTCATCTAAACATCCTCCTGCCTCTCCTCACTGTCCAAGGAGTGACTGCACTGCCTGGCATGGCATATGTAGACACTGACCCTCCCAGGTCTCAGCCAGGAGGCAGCATTGGGAATCACAGCTCAGTTCTTCAAGAGCTGGCAGGTTTAAAAGGTAGTCCCCTGGAGTGCTGAGCCACGGTGCTGACGAGCATCAAATCTATCTTAAAGTTGGAAATATGATCCAGTTGGGAATGACTGTGATTTAATGCCATCAAAGTACTATGGGGCATATTCTTAAAGAAACTGCTGTAAATTATTTGTGGCTAATTCCGTGTGGATGGAGAGCATGATATGTTCACAAGTACAAAAGCCCTGCTTGTATCTAATAATTGTTATATCTTCTCTGAAATTTACTGCCGATGTCTCAATTTTAACAATTTAAATAACAAGCTTAACCAAGCGGAACTAGGCAAAGGCAGGCTGGCTCCCTTGATGAAAGCAGGACAACTCTTATGTCTGAGTACATTTATACTTTGACATGAGTAGTGACACACAAAGATGAAATCTGGTTAAAGCTGCAGCTTTCTCAGCACTGTGACAGCTTCTTAGTCTAAGCAGAACTGTTTCCGAAGTGGGCATAGCTGCTAACTTTACTTAGGAGAATGATTAGGAAAAAATGACTCTGTGAGAGGCAGGATTAGGGAAGATGCACTGCTGGATATAGAGCAGCCTCAGGATTCCCAAACTAGTGTGTTGGCTGTGTGCTGCGATGGCACAGACAGGCTCAGACAGCCCTGGCTGTGCTCCATGCATGACTGCAGGGCTCAGGAATGATTTAAGCCCCAGTGCAAATCAGGGAGGTTTGATAAAAGCACGTGTTGCAGATGCTGGAGGGCAATGTGTGTCTTAATGGTATGCAAAATAATTGGCGATTATGGGATCTGGCCTGAGGAAGCTGATAATGGGGGCATATGTACCACTGCAGCAAGAAAAGCCTTGGAGAATAAGTTCTTCATTGTTCGTGGGACTAACTCATCACGAGAAGAACCCTCCTAAACCATCATCAGCCTCTACTTGCAGAGTTTCCAATTAATTCTGATAAGAAGAGGAAAAGAAGATACTCTCATTCTCCCTCTGCACAAAATGACACCACTCTTAATTCAAAATTCATACAGGAATCAATGAAAATTTCCTTTACCAAGCTATTGCAAATCCCACAGACTTCTGCCTCAGTAGATAGGTAAATGACACAAATAAACACACCTAGAGCTCATTGTTATTTATCGATCATATGCTAAAAATCTTCCCTGGTCTGTATCAGGGTTTCTTTACATTAACAACCCCACTACTCACTTCTGGTTTTTTGGCTGGGAGACAGTTTGTCCTTGCCTGTGTATTCAGAGAAATCATGTTAGCACTGGGTCAGCTACATTTACTGGTAGTGGGTGATTATTATAGCAAAAATAAGAAAAAAGTAAAGGAAATTCTTGCCTCCTAGAGATGGTTTGCTGTTAAAACCCTCTTGAAATACCTGAGGCAGCCAGTCCTACTTGTGAAGCTGGCAGAACTCCTGCTATTGCTGCAACTTACATGAAATTCTACCAACTCCCAGAATAACATAAGTTACTGGAGCAAAATGATTTTGTTGCCAGTGAAATTATGTCTATATCAGGAGATTTACTGGCACAGGTTTGTGAATTACTGGGATAATTTTTTTTCCATGGCTCTCACCAAAAGTAGCTGAGGTTTATAGTACAATCCAAGCAAAAAACATCACCAATGAGAAGGAATGTACAGGAGAATCAGGAAAGGCTTAGTGAATGAGAAAAGAAATGGTTCTGTGATGGACACCAAGGATATAAAATGAACTAGAATGGCAGCTATTGTATTATTTATATGATTTATTGGCATAATTATTCATTATTTATTCTGGTCTTGAAGAGACACAGGCATCAGTCAATTTCAAATCCTTCAAGATGCCAATCTTGTAATGAGAAGGTAGACTTTTCTTTAGGTCAGTTGGTTTCAAAATATTAGCACAAATGAAAGATAGCCCATCAGGTTTGTCAGCTGCCTGGTTAATTCCCCTAGCTTCCAACCACATTCCTGGGGGCATGTTTACTAAACCTCAGGTATCCATGAAGTTATAACAAGCTCTGCTGTTGCCCTTGACTGATTGCAATCTTTGTGTGTGTCTGTCTTTTCTCCAAAAACGTACATCTTTTCTCCAAGAAGTTTCCCTTCACATATTTTGTATTTTGGAGAGGGAACAACAGGAAACAATCTCAGCCTTCTCTGCAGGGTCAACCAAAAGCTCACAGCACTTACAGACAGGAAGGTGAAGTCACAACCTAGCTGAAAGCAGTAGAAACCCACCCAGAGACATGATGAAGATCTCTCTGCATGGTGTGTTCATGCCTTCTTTATTTTGTGTACAGACTCTGGGTGCTTTCCGTGGTCTTTGAGCAGAACAAGAGGGAACATGGTTATCATGGTCCTTAACACAGCTGCCTTTCTCCAGCCCCCTTCTATTGAGTCCCTCTCTCTAGCCAGACGTTTTCCTAGCCTAGACCAACACTTGCTTTGAGTTGCTGACAGATAAAATGTTAGAAGGAAGAAATTTGATGGATGGGTACAAAACAGTTTGGGTGGCACCCAAAAACCTATACAAAGAGAGTGAAAACCCAGCTAAGAGCAGTTTTGGGGTCCTCTCCTCTCCTCTCCTCTCCTCTCCTCTCCTCTCCACATCAGAATACTTGCTGCAGTACATTTAAGTGATAGACACTGAGCAAGCAGACACCATTGGTTAATGCATATAGTACATTTTTATTTACTTTGTTCTGACACTAACATTTTTATTTGGGGTCATGTGCTTTTACAATCCTTCATTTTTATTCTCCTTTTGATCTGAGTTTATGAGCTCCCATCAATCACAGTAAATTTCAATCACTGAGGAGACAGCCCTCAATTCAGACAACTGTAACAAACAATCAATAAGATTATTTTGCCTTTAATGATTCACCTGCATGAAAATCAAAACTTGCTCTCTTCATTAGACCTTGCTATAGGTATGCTCTTCTTTCTCCCTGGATATTTTCACAGATGATGAGACATAAACGACCAAATATTTGAATGGTTTAGACTGCTGTGCAAGTCTGTAAGCCTTGCCATGCAGCTCCCAGCTCACCCCACATGCACAGGGAGTCCAGGCAGAAGGAGCAGCAGGCTGAGAGCCTCTTGGAGCAAGGAGGGAGCATGAGGGCAGAGCTCTCCCCAGCAGAGCCCTCTCCAGCACTTCCTGGAGCAGCCTGGCATGCCATGTGGACCAGCTGGTGGGGAGGGTTAACCCACAGGACAAGGGCTGCTGGTGGAAAGGGGCTCCATGGCACATCATTCCCTCTGTGGGATTCCTCTCCAGGTCATCCTGTAGGAAGCACGCAAAATGCATCTTCCTACCAGCACAGCATGCCCCTTAGGCCTTCCTCATCCTTTAAATTCCCTTAAAGTGCATTATTGTCCACGGTGCTTACAGACACGGGGAAAGAGAAATAGGTCTTTATACTTACACTGGCTTTTCATTTTGTTTTCAAATTACCGTGCAAATCTCCTGACTTTTCATCTCATTTAGTTTAACCCTCAAATTCCTCATGGGTACAAGCAGAGGGCCTGGTGTCAGATGAAGTTACTTAGAGAGCTTTACAGCATAACTACTGAGGAAATTATAGTTGTTGTTCCTTATTAATATTTAATATTATTTAATTCATTTTATTAAATAAGAGTAGCATAATTTAGACCAAAGTATTTTGTAAGGTTAATAAAGACAAGAGACCAAATTTGTCTCTCATGTAGTCCTCAGTTCACAATAATGTTGTGCCAATAACAGCGATAATAGGATAACTCGAAGGAGATCCTGGCACAAAGCATAGCTGAAATCCTTGTCCCAAGAGTCTACAGTAACACAGTCACTGTCTTTGCAAAGGCAGGATTTCAGACAAAAAGCCATCTCTATTATGGGCTAAGGAACAGCTGACCTTGAATCAGAGATGAACTCCACCCAGAAATTAGAAGCAAAAGGTTTTCTTCAGAAGTTGACTGAAAGTTTGATTAGCAGAGATGATAATTGAGATGATAAACATTTCTCAGACATCAAACAAAATGCAAAAACCCAACACAAGCAAAACCAAGATAGCTAAAACTAAAAGATAACTATCTACTAAATCAAACATTCCTGCTGCAGTCATTTCTACAGTGAGACTAGGGTCTAAACAATCATGGCAGACATGGGTGTAAGTAACCCTGGTCTGAGATTTCTTTTGAAAGGTGGCAGTAGGGTTCCAAGATGCAAAACAGAAAAAAAAAAGGGTAGCTGATAACAATTTTTAATTCAGCCAACCCTCCTTTTTTCCCCTCACTGTTTTGGCACTGATGATGGTATGTCATCTTCGTCAGTCCAAAAATAATTCTTTATAAACACACTGAATAATAATGACCACTGCTGTAATTTTACTGACTACTGTGTGTGGCTGTTTGCATGAGAGAGAATTTGACCTTCTTAGCCCCACTCTAAATTATTGGAAACAAATTGAATTTATAGTTCTTTTATAGCATAAATACATACATAAAATTTTGAGATGTTTAGGAAAACTTAATAGCAGAGCTTTGTGTAACAACTTGCCTAGACAGCACAGATAAAGGCCACTTCTCATGTTCCTACAGAGTTTACACAGAATACAAAGATTCCTTTGTCTTTTCTTGCCTTTGTCTCTGCCTCTGATACCAAAGTTTGTTGGTACCATCTTAAATAAGAAAGGGTTGCTTTTCCAATCCATCAGAATTGCTGTATGAACACATTTTCCACTGTAGCCTTAAAAGTAGTTGTGCTTCTTGCTTTTGTTCTTTCATTATGTGAGACTCACAGTTATTCAGTATTTTATTCTCATTAGAACACTGCTTGTCACATGTTTTCACCAGAAACATTCATCACCAAGGTCAAAGGGTGAATATCGTGATCTATTATGCTTAGAGGAATCTAATGAAAAGCCACATAATTATCCAATTTTAAGAGAAGCATGTAAAAAAAAGAAGGGGGGGCACTTGCTATAATTTAAATTGTTTTGTTTCCCTGAAGCAAAATTCAGCACCTGATTGACAGGACATAATGATAATTCTTATTGATATGGTGATGTTAATTGTGTAGAGATATTTAATAAGTCCCATATTCCTGAGGTAAATGCATGCTCTTAACCTGCACCTGAACCTGATTTTTGATGCAGTCTGAGGATGAGGCAAAGATACAGATAACTGAGCACAAGTGGATTTTCAGTCTTGTGTGGCAGAATGGAAATTGGAATCTTCAGAATCTATTAGGAGAACAATTCTGCAGTTGCTCACACTTTTATAAATTATGCTGTATATGATGCTAAGACACAAAGTCAGGAGTTCCAACTGGGGAAAATTACCATGACTTTACTGCATCTGCAGGAGTAGGCTGGTTTTTTTTTTTTTTGTTCTTTTCCCAAAAGAGGTTAGAAAGCAGTTTACATTTTAATAGAGACATATTTAAATAAGATGAGAAACATTCTGTCACTTAGCCCACTGACTGGCTTGTCCTCTAAAATGTGGGAGAAATAGCAGAAACAACAGACACAACAAAAATATGTAAGGCAGAAAGCTGAAAACAGCAGAGCCACTTAAATATATTTTTCATTCAGATTTCCACTTTGGTGATGATGGTCACCAGCTGTAACAAGAATAGGGTAGAAACAGTGAAGGGCTATGGAAGTGGCTGAGAACAGGAGTGGGTTTCAGAAAGAAACAGGTTATATAACTGGAGTTCCCACGAGGGCACATGCCTTGACTGGACTAAGTTCTTCAACCTTTTTGTGTACTTTTATCACGTGAAGTTGGAAGACCCACAATTTGCATAATATGTTGGGATTGATCCATTTGGGGCTTGATAGCCCCAAGATGCTCAGCACTTCAAACACTTGTTCATATTTCAGCACATGCGTGAAGCTCACTGGGATCATCCGTGCATTAAAAACTGACCACAAGCTCTGCTGGAAGGTGCCCTGAATGTGCTGCAGGGGAAAGGCTTCAGTTCACCCTGAGGAATATGTCAGAGGCCTAAGGTCACTGAAATTACAGAAAGTGATGTCCTTAGCTGCTAAGGCTCATCTTTCAGGAGCTGTACCATGATACTGCAGGCACTCAGATGGGGGAGAGTACCTCTTGCTTTTCACTGCCCACCCAGGAGAATCCATTGCTGGTTCAATAGTGTGTTGATGTGTAAAGCCACATCCTCCGTTTTTCTGGGATCTGAGGAACTTGGCCATGTGTATGCTCACTGTATCAGAGTGCCTACAGAGCTAGTCATGGTGTCTGAGCACAGGACCAGGTCCTAAAGACCTGTCTCTGACACCTGCCCCAAGACTGTCACCCTGCATCTGATACCAGTCCAGCTCACTGAGCAGGGCTGTGCTTTGTACTCTCACTCCATCAAAGGCAGAGACGGGCATGAGGATAACACAGTTATCCAAAAGAGCTGAAGGGCGTGAGACCTCCCTGCACAGCTTCTCTGACAGCTGCTGCTACTATAAACTAGTGTGTGTGCTGCCCTGTGCATGTTTATTTCTCTCCAGAGGAGAAGGAGGTGGGTTGGAAAGCCTAGAGCTACTCCTGGCCACCCACGGAACAAAGGCAGGGTTGTCCTTCTGAAATCCAGGACGGAAGCAAAATTACTTCCTCCAGAGAAAGGTGGAAACAGGGGAGGGTCTGTGGCTTGGAGCGGAGTCTCAGGGTTATAATGCCTCTCTGGGGTGCTCTGGGTTTGGTACAGTTTGAGTCCCACCTTGTGCTGGGGCACAAACCCAAACCCAAGCCCATGAGGAGGGCTGGTCCTTACCCTTCAGGCATAGCCACATGCTTCTTGCAGTTTCTGTCATCTGGAAATCTATCCAGTTGACATCTTTTATTCACAAAGACTTACAATTTAGGACTCAGACTGTTCCACTATGGTAGTAGAAGTGTCTTAAGGAGGAGCCAAGATTAATGAAACACTCAGGGACGAACCCAGAAAGAGGCAAGCAACTTCAAAAATTATATATATGCAGCCTGAGCACAGAGGGGATAAAGAAGGAGTGTTTAAAACTGAGTCAAACACCAATAAAATAACCCCCAAATCACATTTCTAAACATTAATAACACTTTAAATAAGCTGCTATAAAACTGACAAAAATAATATATTAACTTTGAAAATAGCATTTACAGCACTTGCACATAAAACTGAAATGCACTTGTGGTCCACTGTGTAGTTTGCTCATTAGATGAGCAGCCAAGGATCAATAACTCTGCAGGACAACTGTTAAGAATGGCTTAGATAAGATAATTTCAGCCTCTTTTTTTATGAACATGTGTGGCTGAACTACTGCTTTTTAAAGTAGTTTGGAGATACTGCACCTAACAGCCTCCTAGCTTTGGTTTGCTTTTCATTTTAAGTTATACCATGCAGGCAAGAAATTATTATGTTTTAAATAATAACATAATTACATCTTGCAATCAAATATTTCCTTAAGTGAAACTATCATCAGAAGATGCTGGCTGCTTAATTTGAAAGGCAGTCTCTGGATAACAGGACAAGGAGTGAACATTCTGAAGAGAAAAAGTATAATTAACCAAGTGTCATGAGGGCGCGTGGACATAGGCAGGATAACTGCATCAGCCCCAACCACTTCACTGAGAAACCATAGAATCATAAACTCATAGAATAATTTACTTTGAAAAGACCCTTAAGATCATTGACTTTAACCATTTTACTGAAAACAGAGTACAAAATATATTATTTTCATAAAGAGCTAGTCTTGCAGACTCCGCCTCCAGAAAAAAAAAGTATGAAAATAAAAAACCAAAGCTATTTTGGCCACAGAACAATCAAGCTATGGACATGGATAGTACTTCTGAGACTGCATTACAAATAGTGTTCATACATGCTCCAACTGGGAAAAAGAAATGCTAAAAAACTCTATTTCAGCTTCATGTTTTTTGCACTGATTTTTTAGCAGGCTTGTGCATTTTTCCATGAGACCTGGCATATCCTTCTAAACAGCCCTTATGATCAAATCTTTAATACAATGGACATCCTTCTACCCACTGAGCATATCCATAAAGAACCAATAGAAATATCTATGGGACAAGAGGGATTGATGTGTCAGGAAAAATAATCAAACAAATTGGGATTGATCTTGAACTGATAAACTGAAAGTAGCATATTGAAGACAGTACGACTTTACTATTTTAGATCCATTGTAAGTGAATAAAGGCCCTTTATTATCTGACTTGAAGGTAAATGGGAGGAAGTTACTGTAATGAGAGATGGCCTATTATGTCAGAGAGGGGAAAAGATCAGCTAGACACTAGAATATAACAGTTTGCAGGGTGGTAAATCTATAAACAATATTCTTAAAGGTATTACAGAGATGTGGTAATAAAGGGCCTCCTTGAAATCCAGCTACTTGGGCAATACCTACATTTAGCTGATAGGCCTAAGGATGCACATATCCTTTGGTGGCCCACATACTGCATTTTTCTTTCCATGAAATCCAGTGTGAAAGCAGAAAAGAAGCCAATATTCAGCCTGTTCTCTGATATGAGTGAAACACATATCCAGACTCATGAACTTTGATATGCTCCTGGATCCACTGACATAGACATAGTTCTGATTACCACATGAAAAGAATTCAGATACTGAAGAGGCAAGAGGATCCTGGAGGAGGCTATATGGGTTTACCCAGTAACAAAGCCTGACAACTTTATTAAGGCCAAGTATCCACTGTGGAAATCGAGTGGCCAAGGAAATCTGTTTGCAGAGGCCGTGGGACCTCTGACAGATTGTGGGACCTTTAACAGATCAGTTTTCTAGGCATGGCTTGCTGTACCTGAACAGAAGCTGAATCAAAAAAACCCTAGGCTTTGTGGCATTGCTCTTCTCTGGTTAGGGATCTGCTGGATCTCCTGGAAGGAGCACAGTCACTAACAGCCTGGCTCCACAGATACGACTAGCTCTGTATCGAGGTTTATCACCGCTAAAGAAGAATTCAGAGTCCAAATTCTCATACAGGTTATTTTGTGTAATTAGCTTGAAGTGGCCCTGAAGTTTACAGGTAAGGACAGTGGAGAAATCCCTCTGTGCAGGGACAGTGTCAAGCAGCCAAGATGGTACAACACCTTTCTACACCAGCTTTGCCTGTAGTTCCATGGATA
Source organism: Dicrurus megarhynchus (assembly GCA_013399195.1). NCBI lineage: Eukaryota > Metazoa > Chordata > Aves > Passeriformes > Dicruridae > Dicrurus > Dicrurus megarhynchus. The sequence continues at coordinate 73,761 of VXAD01007907.1, read as the reverse complement.
ACAAGAAGGAACATACCAAGATGGGTTCAGGAGAAGGACGTGGACAGAAGTAACTATGTTATGCACGACAGTCACTTTTCCTTGCTAGATATCCAGCTGTAAATTAGCTTGGAGCTGGAACACTCTATGGTGCTGAGCTGAGTTTAACAGAATGGAGAATTAGGGTCTGCACCAATCAAAACTTGTATATCCCTCACTTTTTGCCACAGAAGGGTGTCAGCTCCAAGGCCAGAGAGGAAGCCTTCATTAGATACAATGCAACATAACTGGACATAACAGTGTAAATGATGGCTGGCCCAGCAGTTATGTGAGGTTCCTGGCCTCTCACAAGCTTTTTGTGTAGCCTGGAGCAAGGTCCAGCTGTCCTCAATGTTCCTTCCACAAAACTTGGAAAGCAATACTTTCCCTTTCTAAGGGATGAAAATGATCATACTGCTGCAGAGAGGATCTGCTTGACAGGCAGCTTGACAGAAGGATTTCTTCATGTACAAAGATGACTTAAGAGTCATGGTGGAAATCCCGTCACTTGAACTGTTTCCAGACAGAAGGAATATGGCCTAGGAGAAGCCTGTCACAACAGGCTGTTACAAGCAGCTTGAAAATTAAACTTTTGCACCTGTAGACTACCCTTTTGTGCCAAGACAACAGATCAGATAACTCTGATTTATGAGAAGCTAATCCTGAGAAGTGCTGAACATGCCTAACAAATTGACACCCACCCTGAAATGCTCCTGCTACTCAGAAAACTGTGCAACTCAAAAGTCGAGTACAAGAATACAATGAAAGGCAGATAACTCCAGAGCTGACTAGTCTTAAGAATCATGTACTGAATTCCAAACCCCAGCCAATGTCCTCTAAATCATATTTCACTTTAGGAATCCCTTTGCTTCAGGGATTAGTTTAGCCACCTCGCATGTCACAGCCCAAATCCATAGGGAACAACTACCAAAATAATTGTTTTGACCAGGTGTCATAGACTGCAAGCTTTTATCACAGTGGACTGTGTACTTGTGGCATAATAGGAGATTAGGACTCACTTGAGAAAGAAATAGCTTGTCACTCCATCGATCAGAAGGTCGCACAAGAGACCAGTGTTGCCATCATCTTGGAACAGGGGCAAGTTTGAGGAGGGACAAGGAAATTACTGCTGCTATTGAAGAGACATAGATCACCTCCCTGCTCACACCTGGCCAGCTACTTTGACCATCAAGTTAAGGCAGAAAACTGCATGACAGATTGAGGATATATCTGTCAAACTGTGAACTCCATTTTGTTCTATGAAACGTGTTTTGTGTCAATGCTTCTATACAGTGCTGTGACCTTCACTGAAGAATGTCACCCCATGTCAGAATGCAAACTCATTTGTAGATTACAGCATAGATTTTACTGCAGAAGCAAACAAGCCCTCAGACATGAAAATCTCTTTCCTATGGGAGCAAATGTATTTTACTGGATTTTGTCTTTGAATAACACTCCAAACCACAGCTACGGAGGAGGTTGATGGTAAAGTCTGGAAGAAGAAGCATATGGAGCAAATAAAGCAGACCCCAAATGCAGGAAGGCTGAAAGAAAACTCACCAACTCATGTGTTTATGATTGCCTCAGAATTAGACTGTAGGAGGTTTGTGCTCAGGGTTTGTGTGCTTTCTAGAGTGATTTGTTAACAGTGAAATATTTGGGATCAAGAACATCCTTCCCTTCTAACGCACTGTTCCTGGGATCCTGCAAGAGCTTCCCTGCATGTAGTGCCTAGGGAAAAGTGTCTAAGCAGCCAAGGAATCAGGAAAGCAGATAGGCAAAGATTGTGCTGGTGAGTGTATCTGCACGCAGAGGATCATACCCACAAGGCCTACAACCTGGGAAAAAACACCAGTTCCTGGTGTTTAGAGCAAATTTAGAGGAAAAGCTGATTACAACAAATTTCCTGAGAAGGTAACTGCAGGTGGTTTTGGCCATTGCCCCTCTGCCTGTCCACAGCTCTTTTCTCAGACTGTGCATCCGGACCTAAAGCAATGGCTTCAAAATTGAACCAAGAACCTCGCCCTGTGAGCTGGGAAAGGACAATTACATGCTGTTCAAACAAAAGAGACGGATGGACTGCCTAATTCAGGGGGATTGATTGTAGGTTGCTGTGCTGATCATAACAAGCCATGACTACTAGGAGACCTTACTGTGAAATGATCTAGGACAATCCATATGGGCTGCTCCTCAGCAATATCCTTCTGCCAGTTGTTCTGACTAAGAACCAATGAGGTTTTTAGCAAAATCTATGAGGGACAACTCAAAAACTGTTGAATTACATAAAAATAAAGGGAAACGGTGCCTTCCACTGTAGGATTTGTCTCCCTGGTGTCCTTTCTAGGGTTTCTGTCCACTATCTGTAACATTGAGTTGAGATTAGAGTCAGAATTTCCCTGTTTTAAAAATCCGTTTTCATCCTTTCTTTCTCCTTCTATGGATGAAGAAAGAATACTGCACCTCAAGCTGGAAGTGGTGTTGAGGCAGCTTACCCATCAGCAACAGCAGGGACTGGGGGTCCTTCTATTTTATCATGTCTGATTCTGGTTTGACATATTCACAGAAAAATTTCTGGGAAGAAATAGCACAGTTGTGGCAATTTCCTTAATTTTCAAGGCCCACTATATAAAATTAAAGATGGTACAATCTAGACCTTTATTTAGTCTGTCTCACTGGATAGTCATATCTGTGTAAGCCAGAGACTGAAGGGAGGCATTCAGGGACCATGTCAGAAAGCTCTGTGTGTTTTCTTGTCAGATGCCCCATGAGAAAGAAATGCCTTTCATTACCAGTCTAGTCCAAGGAAAAATAGGAATAAGATGAGGGAGAAATATAAACAGATAAACTTGCCACAAGTCTGGATGTGTATTTTCTTGGAAAATTTCTCAGATGTCTGTGTTCAGTCATGGGGAGTCTCCAGCAACGGGATGAAATAGGAAGAGGTTTTTTTTATCCACAATCACATATCCAAACTAATTCTGCCTAACTAGTAAGCAAGATGTGAGGTAGGACAAATACATACTGTCAGACGTAATACAGTGAAACAAATCACATTTCATCCTTCTTCATCTAATTATTTCCCCATCGTATTGTTTACCCTTGTAGGTCACACGGGTTTGGACTCTGAGCTGGGATATGCTCTTGGTGATATTGTCTAGAATAGTATAAATGTTTTTAAGTCTTTCTAGGTAATTTGCAGGTTTTACTTCTCCCATTTGCACCCAAGGGCATGTTGCTGCTGAATTCATCCAGGGCAAGAGGCAGTGAAGCGTGATTCATGGAGCTTGTTGTCAGGACACAGGGTTGGCTAAAAGGAGTGGAAGGACATAGCCGGAATAAAGGCAAGAGAAGCCAGTGGAAGTTCACTGGAGCAAACTACTCAGATCTGAGCATAACTTCTCAGTGCAGCACAACAGCAACCACTTATTTCAGCTATTTTTAGATCAAAATACTGTGGAACAACTTATGATGTTTCTCAGCGCAAAAGAAACATACGGCATCTATATGAACAAATGAATGTGAATTATCTGTGTTTTACAGTGTGGGTGTATGGAGCAGTACTTACACAAACTGACACAGAAGGTCATGTTTGGCAGTGAATATACACGTGACAATTCTGACACACTCCTGGGGTTGCAGGAACACCTATGTTCCTGACAAATGGCTTATAAAAAAGAAAAAATGTAGCAGAGTCAAGTTCCAAACCTAATCAGCACCTGTAAACGTGGTGAGCCTAATTTATATATATTTAACAGTAAACCATTAAATAGACTCACACCTACTAGACATGGGATCTGTTACAAATAGCATTTGCTGTAGACAATACATACTGAAGCTTTTTTAAGCCCACATTCCTACAATCTGCTGAGCACACAGTATTTCTACACATGATGCTGCTACCTCTGTAATACTAAGGTACACTGAGAGTAGCTTAAGGCCAAACTCTCAATGTACAGAGACAGAAAGGAAGACTGTCTTTGCCGTCCTAGCATATTTGCTGAGGAGCTGAACCTCCCTGGACTGGATCCAGCTCTCACTGAAGGGAATGAAACAGAACAAACAGCACAACCAGCTGGACTGTTTGTCCCAAACTGAGCAAGTTTTGGCAGCCTGAGGGTGTACCCACAGGGCAGAACCCTCTCTACAGCCAGGGACCTGCACCCAGGGGGCATACAGTGCTCTAACTAGTGTGTGCACTTAATGCTGCTTCTGAACATATTCCCTGTGTCTGGAAGAACCAGTCCACCCCATGCACTTTTCCCCTGCCACTGGGCCAGAGGCCTTAGCAGTATAATTTATTCAATAATAAAGTAGTGCTTCGTCCTTGGTTTCTTTAAATGAAAAGCTTCTTTATAAGTAGAGAAAAAACAGATTTCTCCTTAAAGAATCCCAAGGACTTGTCATAAACAACTGCAAAGTCAGGGCACAGATTTAAACTTTACTTATTTTCCTACTGCTTTATTTGCAGGAATGGTGAAGTGTCAATCTTTATTTTGGATATCCTTACTGTAAGTATTAAGTATTAAATATTAAATGGTGAAATGCTTCATGACATTCACGGAGGGCTTTCTGCTATTACACAGGCTTTTACCTGGGTATCTGTGAGATGCATTCATGCATGCACATGCCAAAAGCTAGACAGACATACATTCATGCAGTCGCTGTTCATCCTGCACAGACTACGCCTCAGCTGGGGTCATTCAGACCTGCTCCTCAGTGCAACAATGCTGATTTACATAATCAAGGACCCGGCCCTGGAAACACTGCTGATCCAGCCATGGTTGCCTCCTGTTTCCCCAGCCATTGCCGAGAAGTAGAATAACACATTATGGGATTTTCAAGCCTGACTCCCCACCCCAGGAAACTCATCAAGCTGGGAGCAGATCTGGACATCTGCAGTGAGGGGCAGCATATCAGTTATGGGCACTGAGTTACAGCAAGCCCCCAGTGCCCCAGAGAAGCCAGACTGCTCTGCCCTGCCCCCAGAAGGCGCTCAGGCACCGCTTCCTCAGAACGCCACTTTAGCAGTGGTCTAACACAATACATCTCAAGGAGCATTTATGCTGTGTTCACTGCGCATTCAACTGTGGCCACTTCAAAGGTTTAACCAAGTATTTTATGGCCATGGTAAAGGGTTCTTATTGATTTAAATTGCAAGCCTGGCTCCCGTCAGCTTCACTTGAGGGCAAAAATGCAATAAAATATCCCACATAAGAGAGACAGACGTATCGCATTCAAAATCTTAAGACATCCTTTTTACTATAATCACCTTCAGTGGCGTGATGTTTTCCTTTTTTTTTTTATAAGGACAAGGTTATCTTAGAGATTTCTCCATCTCTACAGATTTGAGATAGGCTGCCTCTTAAATTTGCCAGCAGGTCCATCCAGTGGTAGGCATGAACCAAGCCTCGTGGGGTTTGGGTTTTTCCCTATTTGTTGTACACGTGTAACATTGCTGGGATGACATTGATGCATTGGCAAATGTTAGCACAGAGTTGTACAGTTTGGTCATTAAATAATTTGCATATGCAGCAAGCAAACCCTCAGAGAGGTTGGGGGGGCCCCTTTTTTGTGCCCCATGTCTTCTCTGCCTTCATTGGTGTACCTGCCACCATTTCAGGAAACGCTGCTCCAGACTGGGAAAGTCCTTACCCTCTGGCACAGTTTTAATAAAGGAGAGACACTGTCAATTCAGAGCATTGTTTACCATCTTCTCATCGTGGAGATGCTCTATGCAGCCACAAAGATGGTCTCCTCACTGGGGCAGTGAAAAAAAACAGGCAATACTTTCTTGTTTACTTCACAGGTAGTTTCTTTAAAATAATTTATCTGAAATGCATCCGAGGTGAAGATAACCTCCGGACACATGCAGAAAATAGCAAACGATTGCTAGGTATCTGACATTTGAAATAACATGTTTCTGGAGGGTTGACATTACAAGAGTCATTTCACTTCAAAATGTTATTCCTAATGTAATTTTTTCAAATTCATAAGAGGCGCTTGCTAGGATTCAGCGCAGCGCCGGAGTCACTCAAAAGACAGAGGTCAAATTCATTTCATTTCTTTTATGTTTTCCTCTCCTCGCTAGATGAAACAAATGATTGAGCCGGGAACACTTGGCAGGTCGGTGGCTGTGCACGGCGGCGCCGTCGCAAGATCGATTTTCCCCATCCGGGGGGCGCGGGCGGCATGGGTGACATCTGTCGCGGTTGTCATGGCAGCCCACGGCGCGGGCCGGGGTCAGGCCTGACAGGGAGGGCCTCCCTGCCTCCGCCCGACGCGCTTCAAGGTTAACAGCCAATGGACCAAAGAAATAGGCAATTATAGTGCAGTCAATTCTGGTTAGGGAAATACCCGAGAAGTAAATATATCTGATCAGCGGATGAAAATGAAGCAGCCCGGCGCTGTGGGTGGGGGCTGTCAGTGCCCTCTGGGCGTGGGGCTGTGCCCTCCCAGACTCGGCAGCTGCCTTCGCCCACCTCCAGCTCTGCCTCATGAAGAGGCTTCTCCCTTTCGCCCATGGATGGTCTCTGTCTGGGTCTCCAGCCTGCCAAAGGCCACCACCACCTCCAGGGGAGACTCTCCCTCCTCGCGAGCTGACGACAGCCTGTCTCATGGCCGGGCACTTGTAGTGCCACCCGGGGGGCCTAAACAATGGCTTCAATAAATTATATCTCCATCTAGCCGGGTATTATATGTATATTCTCATATTGGTATCTTTTATGCAGATGGGCTGGTTGTAGAACCAAGAGGGAGAAGAAGTGAGGGCTCCTCAGCTTCAGCCACTTAGCAGGAGTGGACATTGCCCTCCCTCAGCCTTTGAGGCAAACCAAGGCACCACCATGCCCAGCAGCTGACCTCAGAGCTCAGCACCTTCAAACCTTGCAGTCTCCCTCTGCTCTGTCTTCCCTGAACAGCAGGCTAAATGCAGCAGGCTGTCCCAGAGCAGCTGTGGTGTGGATGGGGGAGGAGGAGGCAAGCAGCTGGGTCCCTGGGCTGGTGAAGTCCCTGAGCCTCTGAGTCAGCTGTAATGTTTGGGAAGGACAGCCCCTTCCACAGCAGGAGGGGTGAGGCATCAGGAGATTGCATGCAGATACATCCAAGGATGCCTAGGCACAAGTCCCACAGCATGTCCAATCCATCTCCACACCTGGAGAGGAGGTGACACTGTTTGTTCTGGACCTCCTGTCCCTCAAGCAACGTATTCCCCAGCTAACTCCAGAGATCCCCCATTTCCTGCATGGATTTCCTGCTGCTGCTTCTGGGGACAGCCTAAGGAGGGTGGGATAGAGGCCACCTTGGACAGCAGGAGAAGGCTGGGACTGACTTCATGGGCTGTCTCTGCATGTCCTGTCATCACAGACAGGCTGGAAACACTTTTCTCTGCCTCTTGATGCTCGTGGAAAGAAGGAAAATCCCCCTGGCTCATTGCTGCAAAGGCTGCTCTCGCTGAAATGCACGCACCAGTTCCTGTACCTTGGGGTGAGAGTCTGCCCTAACCAGAGCCCCTTGTCAATCACTCCTGGCTCCCAGAGGGATCAGCACAGCAGAATGGAGGCTTGTTTGTCCTGGCAGCTGCAGCTCCTCTAGAAAGAAGCTATCCAAATCAATGAAAACATTCAGTTTTAATGACCACAAAAAATAAATCCCTCAAGATCATGAGTGTGTTTCAAATGATGGGTCAAAAGCAATACTGCCATTTCCTTCTGAAGACATTTTCCCAGTATCTTAGTGTGGTAACAGACTTTTTCCTTACACTTCTGACTTTAATCCAGAGCTACAACTTAGAAGTCAAAAGTTTCATCTTATTCAAGAGCATGGAGGAGCTAGAGCAAAATGTTCACAATTCTGAACTGTGTCTGCAACCCCAGTTGATTCATCACTTCTTTCTGCCTGTATCTGGTTCCCACTTGATCACCTACAGTGCTGCTGTGGTGTTCCACCTGCTCTGCTCTGCTCAGCCATGTGTGGACATGTATGGGGTCAGGGCAGGGAGATGAGACTCAACCTTAATCCTCCAGCCTCAGTGCAGAGGTCCAGCTGCTGCTGATCTTAACAGTGCTCACAGTGCCAGAAAGTTTCTTGCTGGAGTTTATGAAACCCCACACTTCTTTGGTATCCCTTTTTAGATTTGTCTTGCATACAAAATATACATTTTTGCAGCTTTTTTTTTTTTTTTTTTGCAGCAAAGCCAAGCTTTGCTGCCTTTTCTTTTTTTTTTCCCTGAGAAGCCTTTCTTCAGATTTGCCCTAAGCAGCCTTTTCCACTGAGAAGAGCTTTCATAGAACTGATTGCTGTTTACCAGACTCATTATCAATGACAAAGGGAAGTACCAAAGCCTGAAGATTTTATTTCCTTTAGTTATTAGTGTCGCAGCTGTCATACTGGTCTGAGATTCTGTTGATGTCCTGTTGCCCTGCTACATTCCTGTCAATCTCCTCAGCACACTGCCTGGGTACCAAATTATTTGGCATTGCCCCTCAGATGCCCTCTGGACTCATTACATGGCTAATAGTGTTTTCTGTATTACTGTCTCCATCTGCTAAGGAATTACTTTCAAAGTATACCGTGTTTTCCTTAAGATCTCCCTCTGGTATGCTAAAAAAGAAATATTTATTCCTAAGAAGGTCACCACCTCTATTTAGTCACCTGTTGAATGGATTCAAGATGCTTAGATTGCAGGCTTTCTGGGGCAGGATTTCTTTGCGTCGCTCATCAATACTCAACACCTGCTAAAATGATCCTGTTCTTCAGGAGGAGTCTTCATCTATTACTGCAGCAGACGTAATAAACACAAAAAAATATGCTTCCCAGATCTGGGGTCAGAGTGATGCAATTTTTCCCCATTTTGGTCACATTTGTTGTCCCACAAAAAATGATTCATGAAGTCATTTAATTTCTCAATCCTTTATGTGATTAACACAGCAAAATTTATAATGCCCATATACTCTGTGGAAGGCACCAGTATGTTGCAGCATTTTAACCTTTTAAATATTCTGTATTTCAGCTGGCTAGCCATCCTACCCCTTCTGCACAGTTCACTGCAGCTGTAAATAGTGGAGGGAGAGGAACAGACAGCCAATCAAATTACAAAAAGCTGAAAAGGTCAAAACCGCACAATTTACTACTACCTTTTCCAAAATACAGGAGACTTAAGGATCCCATTATTTTCTCTTGAAACACTTAATTAAAAGAAGCAAAAATTGTGTAAAAGGAGTATGTGGGTGGAAAAATAAGTAAGGCAGTCCTTGTATAATATGTGTCACCAGTGTAACTGTTTCTTTACAGACTTTATGTCAACTACTTCTAGTCTTTCTCTGTTATTAAGAGCCAGTCCCGCAGCTGTCTTCTTCAATTTTCTGTAGGGCATCCTAGCGACTGGCTAGCCGTCAGCCTTCCACACTTCTTCTGCTTTTGATCTGTTCTTGCAAGCAATTGAGCAAAAACCTGGCAATTTTCTTCAGGGAGATAAATTTTGCAAACGCACGAAATTCACTGCACAGCTTCTAGCAGACTGGAGGACACTGATACGTAGAAAAAGGAAGAAGACAAGGATCTATCTTGATATATGCAACCCCTAGACAACACTACAGTCTCCTGTCACTTGAGTAATATGCATGGAGCCCTCTTTTAGGCTGAAGATGACACTGGAAAATGTCCCTCCCTCTATATTTGCAACACCACTGTTGGTACTGCAAGTCAATTTGCTCTTTTTCCTAGCAGGATCAAAGTCTGTGGCACTGCACCAGTGTCCCCCTACCCTCCCCACGCCGGCCTTCTGTCCATTAAAAATAATTCAAGCAATTCCTGCTGTAGACAGAAAGCAGCACCACCCCTCTGCCCCTTGGTGCATGGAGAAACAGCTCAAGGGTGACAGACTGCCACAGCTCTGTCGCCCCCAGGTGTGGGCTGCTGTCCCAGGACTCCATGAATTGCAGGCAGAAAAGTCATTTTTGTTCTGTCTAATTTACTCGGCCATTTCAGCACATGGAAAAGAGGCCTCTGCTGCTTTGCCATTTCAGCTGACTGGTCTTCTCTGTGGAAACATTGGAAAATAATTGTTAGGGTGTGTTTTACTGAGACTTTTCACTCTTTTCTTTCTGTTGAAATAATATTTATGTAATTTTATGAATTTTGCTTGGGTATCTTTGACAGTAAATGAAAGCAAAAGCAGCAGAAAATGAACAGAAGATAGACCCTTTGGTTTTTGATACATGAGAAGTAGGGTAAAAAGCAAAAAACATAAATATAAAAGGTGGAAAGGAAATACCCCTCTCCTGTTTTTCCACAGCTATTTAATGGAAAATTTTAAAGAATACCAGAATAGTTTTTCTTATGTCAGGCCCTACATATATTTTTCTAAGGAAAAAGAAGTAAGATCATATGGAAGCTTACTAATCTGGTCTTATTTTCTTTTTCTGCAAAAAGGATCCCCACTTTTTTGTGTCTGGTGTCTGTAACTGTGCATGATAGAGGAGCCCTGGCTGAGGATGTGCTGTTGTAGTGCTACTGCTCTGCACTAGGGCAAGAAACCATCCCAGTGCCAGCGCGGTTTAGCAGACGCCTCCCTCCTCTTCCAGGGCTGAGCAGTGGCCCCAGACATGTAACTGGGAAGGGTAAAACTGTACTGGGGCTTGGATGAAGGGGAATGGATGCTCAAATGAAGCTGGCTGAGGGGCTGCCAGTTTAGCTGAGAGGGACTGAAGCTGGCAGTGGCACTGCATTGCATCCATGCAGTCAAGAGGCAGAGGTCAGTCACACAGCGTGGATGCCACAGAGGAGGCAGCAGTGTGTAACCTCATGCCCAGGGTACAAGGGACTACAGCTTACACCAGGCTGGTGAGCAGCAATTTTTCTGAGGTTACCTTCAGTGATGTACTGTCTGAGGGTTCACAAGTATAATGTATGGAATCACATCATTAATAGAAAGATGCCATTTCCAGATTCTTTCACAAGCAGACCTTTCAATTCACTGCACTCAAAACATTGAACACAAAATTCTCAGGTGTCCTATTTTGTTAGAAAAACATCTTAGTCTGGATTTCACATGCTCAGCCATGGGGAAATGGCCCCCACTCCCAGTAAATCATTCTAATGAGAGTTTCTCTCTATGTAAACACTTCAGTGTTTATATGATGAAAGGGAGCTTTTGTCATTGACTTTAACTTGTAGCCATTTCCTTCTACTTCCTACTTCACTTTGAGTTTTCTGCTTCCTCATGTCATTTTACTCTCAGCTATTGTTTGTCTTCTTTCCCCTCAGCTTTGCTTCCTACCCACCTTCTATTGTTTCTGTTTTCCCAGCCTTTTTGACCCTCCATTCCTTCTCTCTCTCCGTTTCCTCTTACAACATCCGCCTTTTTCTGCATTTATCTGCTCTGCAGAATTTCATGGTGTCCGAATACAACCATGGCACAAAGCCTGCTGTGATTTAGTCACCAGCAATCTGTCACTCAACCATAATGAAACCCTGTCACAAACAAAATTCCATCATATGAGAGGAATTTCCTGTATGGGAATTATATTTTTGGATGAGAAGGGCATTTCTCTTGTGGCAACTCTCCCCCCAACATCCCATTCTTTGCAGAGCCAAAAATTGCATTTACTTCAATATAAGAGAATGCCAAACAGAGCCTTTTGGGGAGGGAAGAAGTAGTGCAAACTACTGATAATCAAGATAAATCAAGCCATGACGTAGAACATAAGCACTATGCTCCATTCAATTCAGCTAGGGAGCTCAACTTGTTCAGCACTGTAGGTTATTTTCCATTTGTAATTAGAGCAACAAAGAAACAGCCTTTCCCTGTTCTGCTCCATCAGCACAGCCCCAGCAAACATCCTCATTTTCAATAACTCTTCCCCTTTATCTCACTCTGCCTGATGCCTAATAAGCTGATTGCTATTTACTTTGGACCAACAGCTAATCTGTTAATGATTGATTTTAAATTTTTACAGCCATTTGTCTTTGGCAGGACTTGAGAGTGCGAGCAGCAGTCTTTCTTACCTGATGAATTGGCTTTTCTTTAAAAAAAAAAAAAAAGATTTAAGTCAAAAGTCTTCACTGTTATGTTTTGCTGACAAACAGCTGACACACAGTGAGCAAAGCTTAGACAAAAGGGTAAATCTTCATCAGAAATTTCATAAGCCTTTGAAACCACCAGCAAATAATATAAGTGGACGTTTTGTTAATAGTTGTAGAGGGGTGAAGACCTACTTATGAAGTAAAACATAATTGTACTATAAATTCACAGGGCTTAAAATTCTTAATTAACAAAATTGATGCTTGTAACAATGGTTAGGTAGGGAATACGAACTAATCCTGCTACTGTGCTCGAAAATGATCTAAATTGTATACCATATGATATATGTATTACCATGATATATGCCTAAAAGTGAATTTCATTTCCCATTAAAGGACTGCCAAATAGACAGTAGTTATTTTAATTGCTACAACATAGCAGTGTGGTGCAATTTAATCGTTGATTCTAAAAATGGAAAAGTGAATAATAACAGCTTAGCCTGTATATTCTGAAAAGAATAGGAAAAATTCTATACCAGGAAGCTATGCATATTTATAAATGGTGTTTCTTCAATGAGCCACTTAGGGATAGGCCCAGCAAGGAAATAAATCATGCTTAGAATGCCTATACTGTGTCTCACCCATAGATCTCAAAGCTCTTTACAAAACTATGCAAGTTGTGTGAATATCATTTTACAAAGGGGAGAAACCAAATACCACAAAATGATTTCCCTAACATCTAGAATGTTCCAGATCCAGAGTTTGGTTTAGGACTCACACTGGAAAAAGAATCCCTGTTCAAGAAACCAGGAAAACCACTTTGTACTAAACTATCGGCAAGTTCTAACAATAAATGCCTTTTAATCAGTCAACCATTGATTTATAAGATGATCTTAAGAGCTGTATATTCATTATACATGCTGTATATACATTATATATGCATCCAGGATCCAGGTACATAATGAGGGATAGTCTGACAGAAACAGGGAGGCAACCTAACAGGTTGTGCAGCTGCTCTGTCCCCTTGTTGACAAGGAAATAGCAGAAGAGAAGGTTGTTTAATCCTCATCAGTCTCACACCACAGTTCTGGTACCACAGGCAGCCTCCGTCAGGCTTGAGTTGAGGAAGCCTAAGAACTCTTCCCAGATAATCCCAAAAGCAGGCTAATGTAGGTGTAAGTTGTGACCCACCATTTCCTTATGTATATTTTGCATAATCTGGCCAGGACTAATAAACTGTAACCAAACATAAACTCTGTATGTACATCCAAACCTCTGAGTTACATACAAACTGAGTTACCCAAAGCTTATTATCTTCCACAAAAAATTTGAACTTATGGCTAGCTTAAAATGCAAAGTGGAACTTTCTCAAACAAAATGAACACCAGTGTAACCCATTTTTGCAATACCAGCACAGGCCAGCAACCATTGGTGTGGAGGTTTTGCATTCCATGGACTGGGTGCACAACTGCAAAGCACCGAAAAGGAAGCACTGAACTGTTTGAAGGATGGAAGCTGTAATCTCATTAATATTTTAGATGCCACAAGACATGGAAGCTCCACCTGCCGTCAGCAATATTGTGAAGACAATCAAGGTGACTTGGGAACAGGACTCATGGGCCTCCACAATGGTCTATTGACCTTCTGGTGAAGCAGATACCGTGTGACAGAGATTGCCTATCTCAGCAGGCAGGATGGAAACAGGAGAAAGTGTTAAATATAACCAGGTAGACAGTGATGAATTGACATGCTGAAAAATCGAACGCTTCAGTAATCAGCCTAAGGATCTGATATCAACAACATTTTTCAGTTTTGTCTGAATTCATTGAAAGGTGTAGTTTAGCAAGCTCACTTCTCATTGGTAAGACCTTTCATCTTTATGCAGGTTTTCTGATTGGATTCCGAGACGTCATCACTGGGCTCTGTGTCATTGCTGTTCTTTGCATAGAAAACAGAGAAAACATTTGCATGAGAGTGAAGTGGCCTGAGCAAACCCAGAATTGGAGAAATTACTGGATTTGCAAGATTAAAAAGTATTACCTTGCTCCACTTACAGTGAGAAGTCAGGGCCAGATTCAGCCCCAACATTTACACACACAGTTGTGCAAGGCCTCCAAGCAATTTCCAAAACATATCTGTGATCCTCATCTGACATGACGAAAACATCAGGCTGAGAAATGAGGGATCTATCTGAGCCTTTGTTGCAAGCTGGAGGTGACATTTAGTTGAGGCATGCTCCACAGCAGCCCCCAAAGAGAGGACCTTGGAAGGCTGCAGGTAGCCTTGAGGAGCTGGTCTCCAAAAATGTGGTTTCATGGGCTATTTGCCCGGTTTGAGAGGAGGTGACACTCAGAGCCTTCTCACCAGTTTGGAGATGAATTCCTCCTACACAGCTCTGAGTTCTTCCCCTAGATGAAAGCTGTTTACTGAAAACTTGAAAAAATTAAATACTGCATGTATATTTAGCACTCTGAAGCCTTTGTAGCTATAATTCTAATAACAGAAGTCTAATGAATGTCTTTATAGCTTCATTAAATCTTTGGGATATTTATATTATCCCAAGAAATAATCTCCATCCATTAAGAGTGCATAAATCCTGAAGCAGAACTTTAGATATTGCTACAGATATGCTTATTTCATTGCAAAATACATATAGAGAATTTAAAGAAATCCATTAATAGGATTATATACCTTTCTTCTAAAATATATTTTGAACATAATATTTTATTACAGAAGTCTGACTGCTAGCAAAGCAGTACAGGAGAGGACATTCTAAAGTAATTACTCAGATGGTCAAATGGACAAAAATTATTCAGCTAATGTTTGAAAGATCTTTCATAAAGGAAAAGTTTAGTGTAGTTTTCATCTGTATAAAGAAGCCAGGTTCCTTTCATCTCAAAATTAAATACTAAGGGTACAAATGTCAAAATCTGGAAGTTAAAAAAAAAACAACCAAGGATATTTTTCAGGGTATATTTATCTCAGGCATGTGCTCAGGACTTAAAGATTCTCAGGACAGCTATAAATTGCACATGCAAAGCACCAGTTTTGCAACAAGATGTGCGTTTTTTATGGGATTGTATCTCTTACCTAGACAAGGGAGCTAATGTCACCTGAGATGCCCTTGGATAGCTGGGATAGGCCTCAGCTGCCACTACAGATGGGCACAGGTCTCCCACAGATCCTGTGTCACCCCACCCAGCCTGAACAGACCCCTGAAGTGGCTAAGGACATCTGCAATGGAAGGAGGCAAACATGTATTGATAACTGAGTTTGACCCCATCCATTTTCATACAAATCTCATGCAGCTTTATCCCAGAGTGTGTCAGAAGGTGTCCCCAAACCCTGGGGAGCTCTTCTTTCCAGACACCCAATGAAAAGTGGGTCTTACCACCTGAGAAAAAAAAAAAAGCACTTCTGAAGCACAGATGGATTTCTTGCATTCTTTCCTTAGTGCCCAATCTTTTCCCTTTCTTCTTCCTCACTCTTGTGGAAAAATGAGCCTCAGATCCTTCCCTGACCTGAGTCTCTCAGATCCACTTATACCCTGATTGCCTAGCTGAAATCAACCAAGAACTTTCCCTTTTCCCTTCATTTCTCCATCTATTTCCTATTTGGACTTTCCATTCCTCCACATATATCAGGACTGTGGCCATATTCTTTCATTCTTTAACAGCTTGAAAGCTGGGGCTCTAATTTGCAGCATGATTTTGAGCACAGTAGTAACTGGCATTGGTTAGGTTTCTCAAGAAGGAGAGATAATATAGTTATTATTCCACCCTTTCAACTTCTGAATGAGCTGCATCAGATCCATGTTAGGTTTTACACTTCTGCATCATTTCCCATTAATATTGCAAAGAAAAGCAGTGTTCTCTCTCAAACTGGCTGAAGTGTGCAGCATATGTAGGAGCAACCTCGGCAGGAGATAGATAGTGGCTGTCCCCAGGGTATCCCACGGCTGCTGATGAGGACAGATTCAGCCCTGTTCAGACATTACATGGTGCTACCGAAAGCATACCAAGCATCTCTTCATGGAACATTTTCTGAAAAATAGGAATTTGCTGTAAAATTTTGTGTGTGTATTCATAGATCTCTTACTGGGATTAAACTCTCTGGACTATGGCAGAAGGTTAGGGCCATGGCAGATGGATGTGGAAAGCAAGTAGGTCCTAGGGATGCCACAACCCAGAGGGGTTTGCAAGTGTATCATGCACCCAGATGTGCAGAGCTGGTGGTTTGCAGGTGCTGGTACTCTGTGAGCAGTAGTAGCTGAGGGCTGTGCTGAGCAATACAGACTGTGCACTGCACTGAGATAAAATACTGGAGCATGTGTTGAGATTCAGCTGGAAGAGGGCTGAATGACACTTAAAGGGCTCATCATTGGCAGCATTTCAGGTTGTAGCAGGGGCCTGCAGAAGAAGAAGCAAAAATCTCTTGACTGTCCCCAATTACTTCATATTGGGTCATGATGCAAAACAGTCTTGGACTACCAAAATTAATTTTGGAGGAAAACAAACCAGAAGACGAGCTCCAGGAGTGTAACTGATACACTCTAGCTGCTACTAGGTGTTCAGTCATGGGGGTCAGGCTAGAGTTCATCCCAAATAAAAGCCCAAAGAACTTAAAGTGTGTGGTCAGCACTGAATGTTTTATCCTGCACATCCACTACAGTTGGGTGGCTTTACCTGTACAGGTAGAGAGAACACAACTAACTATCCACAGCTAAAAAAATTAAAATATTTATATGCCTGGGGAGAAAATAGAAATTTAGAAGTATGTCTTCCTTCTGCCTACACTCTTCATCTTTCTTAACAGAAACAGGTACCATTTGTTACACTTTACCCCAACCCCACTGAACATAATTATAATGACTCCTTGTAGTTTAGTCAGCTTGGGTGAGATTTTTAGTTCATTTCTATATACACTGGGGACTGGAAAAAGTGCCTCAGAGCAAGATATGCAAGAGGCTCATTCTGGTTAGCTTATCAAAACAATTATACCATTACTTTTTAAGTACTAAATACTGTGGGCATTATTTTTTTTTTCTTTTTGATGCTGCAATTCCATGATGCACGTATTTACAAGCAAAGGAGTGAAGAGGAAGATTGGCTAAAATGGAGCTAAGATTTGTGAAAGGAATGTTCTTGAGCAGAAAAAGTCTTTATAATTATCTAAATGGGTGAATCCACAGTATATATATATATATACATGTGCTAGGGATGTTTGCATTAGAAATAAAGTCATGATTTGTCTCACCTGGAATCAAGTCCCATGATTTCTCCTTAAACAAGAACATCACCCCAGTATCTGGGATCCCTGAATATCGCCATAATCAATTGTAAGGTGAGATAAGCTTCTGAAGCCTCTGTGTGAAGGTCGGTTGTGAAGAAGTCAAAGATAGGTGTTATGAAGAACATTTCCAAAGATACATTTCCATTTCTGAAGACTATGCGATTCTTCTGTATTCCCAGTACTTCTTCAGGAAGTGTCCCCTTTACTTTGCCTTCTGCAAACTGTGTGGAGGGCCAGCCTGCAGCCCAAAACAGATCACCCAATAACCTGAATTCCTACTGCATCTGTACTTTGCTGTCCAAGCTGGGGTCGCAGTTGTCACTACCTTAGCACTAAATAACATCTACCAGTTGATTTTCTATGGCAGAGAGAGAAGTTGGTTGAACAACTGCTTATAACCTTTTCTGTCTTGTATTTCTTGAAATGAACCATTAGCAAGCTGAATGTTTGTGATAATTTCTGTTTCTCAAAATCTCCACAGCTGTCATCAAAAATTGTCAGACCTTCATGGAAAGGGAACTTCTAGGAATGGGTAGACTGGAGTAGTTCACTCCTGAAAATCAGCTAGTAATATTCTGGGAAGGGAAACTTTTGCTTCATACATTACAAAATAAAGTAATTAATGGTCTTAAACATTATTAAAGTAGTTATATGTATGCTATAAATGAAGTGATATCTTTCATTAAATGGTAAACTTCATGAAATTGTCATTTCAGGAATATAAAGTAAAAGCTATTTGGGATTCAAGCTACCAAACATCAGTGATGATCCCTGGACTTTTCTCAGTTTTTTTAAAGAGTTTTTTCCCATTTTTTTCAGTAGCACGTATTTTACCTCTGAAGATAAAATGGAAGTCAGACTTCACTTTCTGTGAAGGTAAAATTATGCAGAAGACGGAAATACTCTTAATATTCTTAATATGTACCTTTTCTCCTGACTGTCAGGAGTCAAGGAATTTAAACATTTTAGAAGATGGTATATTATAATGGAAATTTTTATAATGAATGTCAGTAGACCTGAAAAGCCAATATAATGCACCTATAAGCAGCCTGTCATCAAAGGATCCAGTTGTCCATGTGTAATGTATTTGTTTAAATTGTAATCACAGTCAAAGACTTTCTCCCTTTTTTCAATTAAATGTATTTAGAGTATTATGAGTTTCTTCTGAGATTGCTCTGTGGAGGTTGATGGAACTCCAGTTTTAATTGTATGTTTAAAATTTTGTATTTTTGTTTCAATCCTCCAAAATTGGTTTTTTAAATGTTTTTGACTCTGCCTCTCCTGCTTTTTCATTTGCGACTTGATTTTTTGATATCTTAACTTTTCCTCCACCCTAGCAATTCTAAAGCTTGAGTAGCTGAAGGTGAAAATGCTGACCCAGGATGCTGCAAATGCCAGACAATTTCTGGATGATAAACGCTTGCTAACACTCTCTTCTTACCTGTCTCTGTCTTCCTGACTTCTCTCCTGTCTCCACAGAAACAGCACAAGGGCTAGACAATATTATTTTCAACGTGTCAAAACACTGCTGTTGGGTTTGAGACATATTAGGCTGTATTTTGGTCATAGTTGCACTGTGGTCACAGGTTTACCACATTAAACTTGTTACTTTCCAGTTTTCCCATTTGTTCAAGGGGAGGTTTACAACTGTTGGAGAGGCATTTTCTGAGATGCAAGTAAGCAGAATAACTAGGTATTATTTAGGTTTGGGTCCTCATTTCCCCTCCCCATCCTGCTCTATAGTAGGGAGAACTATGCTCTTTTACATACAAAGTCAATCTGTATCTAGAATGACTCTCTCTCAGTTTGAGCCTTGGTTCCCTCAATGACAATGACAAAATTTTAGTGTGACTCTGCCTCTCTATGAAGAAAGAATTAAGCATATAAAATGTATAAGACTGCACTTGTCCACGTTTTTTTTATATGAACCTGCATATCCATTTACATACACAAACAGAAGCCATCCAGACTACAGAACTGCACCACTGAAGACATTCCTCAACCGATATGAAAGAGGAGAACATTGGGAAGACTTTGTCCATGTTCCTGTAGCACCCAAAATAGTCAATATGACTTAAGTGGGACAATTTTGGCTTTTCCATTAGGAACCACAACAACTCTGGTCTCAGTGGATCTGCACAAGACACTGTCATTATCACTGGATCATTGACACGATAGACCAAAACAGCTCCAATCTATTGTGTCAATGTGCACTTAGGGAGCCCTTAATCCATGGATCATTGGCATATGATGCTGTAAAATCTCTGTAGGAGACGTTATGGTGTAGCGAGTCAATGCACACTTAGGGACTCCTCCATTTGTGAACCATTTACAGTGCATCATGCCAATTTATACTCAGGGAGCCTTTAATCTGCAGGTTGGTGCATTTACAGTAGCCCTGTATCCGGGAAATTCTTGTAGGCTGTTGTACTGTAAACATAAAGTTCACTTTCTCAAATAAATTTCGGGTTCTCCAAAAGGAGCTCCTGAAGGCATATGAATTCCACTGGCACAATGATGTATCATGCCATGAAAATTTGTAGCTTGCTGGGGTTCTAGGGAATCTTTCAAGATCTCAGTGTAAGAACAAAGGCCAAAAAATGCTGCTGCCGAAACCTTTGTGGTTTTGACCCTCCTGTAAGTTTTTAAAAAATGCTTGAACCAGTCTTTTTAGCACACTGCTTACAAAATAAATTAATCCCAGGGGCCTTCTCTGCTAAAGGATCATTGATCATTTTCATAAGAGCACAGAAAGTATCCTTTTCTGCAAATAATGAATGAGTTGCTGATCCAAAAATGAGACTATTGAGGCAGCTAAATATTTACCAGGGTGATGAATTTTTTTTAATGGTTTTCCGTTTTGCAATGTGTATTTGACAACCTGCAGATGCCTATCTACCTAGTGACATCTGCCCATCAAGCATAGAAGCTACGATTTGTGACCACAAGTGGGTCCAGTTACTGAAAATGGAGAAAAGACAGCCTTCCTGTTAAGTATCCATCCCCCAAGTCTTCATCCTGGTATAAATCACTGTCATTCCATCGACTTCAGTAGGTTTGCGCCAATTAACACCAGCTGACAGCCTAGCCCCATATTTAGTAAAAGCTAGTTTTCAAGGCTAATGGGGTTGATTCAGACCTTTTGCTTACCAGGCAGCTTTGCCACAGGGAATTTTAAAATTCTTTTCCTCCTAAAATGGATGTAAAATTTACCAAAGGCCAGTCCTGACTGCCTTGTTATTTATGATCCTGTGGTTCCTTTTATGAGGACTAGGTATTTCTGCAATGCCCTTTGCCAGCATCCCCTGGATACTGGTGAACACGAGTGCTGGGAACCATTTGGTTTCTGCCTCTTTCCCAGCTGCACACACAATTTGCACCACGTTCTGCTGCTCCACAGCAAAAGGGCATGGTGGGCACACCAAGCACGAACATGCCACCTCACTTCAAAAATCTACAGAAATGCGAAACCTTTCTCTTCTGTTTGACCTCAACAGACGTTCAACCTGGGATTAATGTAGTCTTAGGAGCTTTCCCTGCAAGCTTGTCAGGACTGCTGCTGCAGGCTTGCACTTCAGTCAGCCCATGACACCCCATGTGCATGGGCAGTGCGGGTGTGTGTGGGCAGTGTGGGAGTGTGGGCAGCGGTGTGCAGCCAGGCTGAGGCTGCTGCTCCCTGACTTGGAAACAAAAGCGCTTGACAGGGGCAAGAGTGCAAGCACAGTCGGAGCCAGGGAACCAGCGAAGCAGTAATCCAGGGAGTCAGTAGATCAGCTGTGGGGATGGGGGGAGAGCGGGGAGCAGAGGGCGGTGGCGAGGAGAGGGGAGAGCTGGCAGGTCTATTTGAATATCAGGCTCTGCCACACTCGAGGCTCCGCTGACAACTTCATTACCTCCACATATAAAAATGACTGCAGGGTAATGCAAATGGCTTTTGCGTTGTACACTCGCCTGCGTTCTGCGTGCTGGCTGCAGGCTGAAAAGACCTGGCAATGGAGCCTGGAGGCAGACAAGCTTTTGTCCAATTTAATAGGATATCTCTTCAAGACATAATCCTCCCCTCCCACTCCCCATGCATTATGGAGTCCGGTGACCTGGCTCTTCAGGCACGGGGAGAGAAGGGGGGCTGTCTCCGGCTTGACCTCATCTGTCAATCACAGAAGAAAGAAAGTGAGGGGAAAAGGAGGGAGGGATGCCTACCTATCTGTAAGAAATTTCTAATGAATGTTAAGCAAATTTCCTACAGCCTGACACGGTGATCTAATTAATATTATAGAAATGTCGACGGAATATCATTCTGCAGAGAGGATTTATCACCTTGAACTGCTGTATAACTGATGGTGAAGGAAGGGGCACCCCCGTCCCCCCGATGCTGATTAAATTAGACATAAGCATCAATATGTTACTTATTGGAGACTAGAATTTCATGCTATTACTCTTCAGTTAATCAGAGAACTGTATCTTTTTTTAAAAGATATCAGACTTCCAGTTCTGCTTGTCTGATAAAACAGATGAACAGTTTGACTATACGACACTTACTGTGTGGGGGAAAAATTCAAAAAGAAATCCTACCTAAAGCAGGCTGAAAGGTCCTGCAACGACTTTGGGAAAGCTCATTCCGAATGCACCTGACCCAAAATTCATGGTGGCATTGTACAGACAAAAGGAGCAGGAACATAATATTATTGACCCTTTATTGAACATGAAGAGATTATTTAGGAGGAGGTCTGCCATTCATTTGCCTAAGATGTTTGGAGATAAGTCTTTTCCTGCTGTACAAGATGCATCCAAGCCTTATTTCCTGGAGCCAGGGCAGCTGAGAACGCCTGAGAGCACTGGGTTGTGGCACAGTTCTGCTGCCTCTTGCCTGAACCAGTCACAACCCACTGGGCTCTAACATTTACCTATCTACCAAAATCTGGAAATACAGAGTAAGCCCTAAGCTCTTCTTGTGAGGAGCTTTATCCTAATTATTTGTTGTTAGGGGACTCTCATGTGTGCGTAGCAAACTCCTCTTTCCACAGTAGTATATAACACCTGAAGTTGGTAGGGTTTTTTCCCAGACTTTCTTTTGTTCAGCCTTTATCATTCTTCCTCCAAGGATGTGCGCAGAAAACTCTTCCTCTTGGAGCAACTTCGTTCAATGCGGAATGACCAGGGCACCTCAGCACTGGCACACCACCAATAATGATAACCAGTGATTGAAATAATTGACTTTTCCTTTATGTGTTTACTGCCTAGGAATCAGTATACCAAAAAAATGTGGGGGGTGGTAACTGTCATTATGTTTTGCAATAATGTGGCTATAAAAGAAGGCAGAGCTGTTCAAGACCATGTAACTAGGTAAAAATGCATGAGTCTAAGCATAGGAAAATTGAGGCAGAAAATCAGGAAACATTTCCTCACAGTGAGGCCTTCAATTGTGCAATGGTCACCCCAGGGAAGTGATAGAAGTCTTGGCACTTGAGTAATTTAAAATTAGAGTGGATAAAGCACAGGGGAATATACTATTGGGAACAATCCTGTATTGATAGTTGAATAGACAGAGTCACCTAATTGGTCTTTTCAGGCAGAAGTGGGAGTCTGTGATGACTGATCTGTCCCTTAGGCATTAGGTTGCAGAATGACCATTTTGCATCACTAAAGGCCTGTTCCTGATTTTCTGGTTGGACAGTTTAATGCCTTTCTAAGCTTGACTAGCAGAGATGAATATTGTTGCATCCTACATGGAGCATAAAAATGTTAAGCTTGAAAGAAGTTCTTACGGCAGATAAGAGGATTTGTGATTCTGATCCAAAATGTTGTGATTAAAATCTAACAGTGTGATACAAAATTTAATGAATGGCTGTCAGCATCCTTTTGCTCCGGGTTCAATTTCACAATCTGTTTGATTTTGCACTGCCACCTCACAACATCGGCAATCACTGCCTTTCCATCTTTCTCCCTTGTGCCAGCACTAGTGACTGTGGGGCTGCATGGTCAGCTAGATCTCTAAAAATGAAAAGTTACACTGCGGCACCCCCCAAAGACTTGTGCTCAGCCAAATCAGCTCTCCAAGCAGCTGCCTGCTGTGCTGTGTGGATGCTGAGGCCAGCAGAAGTGGAGGATATGGATATAGCTATGCAGCTTCAGGCTGGGGGCTCTCAGTGATAGCCCAGACTTAGGTCAGCCTCTGCTGATCAGCAAATCCAGTCCTCTTTATTTTAATTTTTTGGAAAAATAAGGCACAGCCAGCATAAGCATTTTGCTATGGTTGTGTGGTCAGTCTCCCAGAGCTTCAGCTACCTTGGGGTCATCATTTGATGACCTTTCATTAAAGATTCCCAGTAGAAGTTAGATCCAGCTGCATAGTATGGGATTCAGCTCATCTCATTTAGCAGACTAAAAGTTAGGCTTCCAGTATCAGCTTTCTGTACCCCAAGAAGAGAGCCGGTCTCTCCAGAGAGTGATTCACCTCCTGTAACTTGGGCTTAGCCTCGAGCACCAGTTTCAGGCTGGGTTGAATCTCAATGACTGCAAAGGGAACCCAGATGACTAATTCAGACTAGATATCTAATTTTCCACAGCAAAAGTGAGCTGGGGTGAATGCCTATCCTTGGATATAGAGAATTAGCCCATGAAGTGCTTGTGATAATGATAAGCTTCAAAATGATATTGAAATATTGTTTTAAATATGCATTTAGCAATCAAATATTCTTTCAGAGAGGGAGCTCTGAAAAATACCTTTTGGGATTGAGAAAGATTTTTTGTGGTCTCACAATGACAATTCTCTGTCTCAAACAGGTGTTTCATCTCTCTCACACATTTTTCTCAGACCCCAGAAGGCATAAACTCAGATTAATTTTGTTTTGTTTTTTATTAACTAGAACCATTTTCCCCTTAATTTGCAAAAAGCAGAAACAACTTGATAGCAAGCTAAGGTGAAGCAGTGATAAGAGAAACATGGCACATAGCCCCACTCTTAAAGCCTATTAGTCTGGCTCATATACTCCTGGGTCCAGGCACAGCCACACAGCTCCTCGCTCAGGTCACCGCCCTTGGCAATACATTAAGGTTTGTGTTCGTGTGGAGCAACTCACACATGGCCCAACAAGTACTCAGATGCACCACTCCACTCGAAATAGGTGGTCTTGTGGTTGCTACACCTGGCTACAAACCTGGACCTCTAAAAGCTGAGCTTTTCTAATACATGTATGCCCTGGGCAGACATTGTGTGAAGATTATGTCTGTGTGACTTCTGCTAAGGCAGGACATGACACACAACATGAGCAAACACAGACTGCATCACCCACCATTTTGTGCTGCTGTGTCCTACCCCCCCGACAAATGTAGTCATATCTGTGCTTGTGTGTAAGCACTCATTCATCACCTTCAGTCCTAAAATGCCAGGGGATAAATACAGTGAAGTTCATCCCTTCTAAACACTTGGGAACTCCTGTGTCCTAAGGAAAGCAAAACTGGGGTATAACATTGGCTTTACACTACATAAAGCTGTCTGTTTGCAGAGTGACGACAAAGTGCACCTTCCCAGCACAACTTAAAGACTGCTCTTATTACACATTTAAATGATGAGGAAAATATGTTACAATTTACTAACATTCTGAAATGATGAAATACAGTAAGAAAGGAATGATAACTTTCCTTTTCAGCAACTGCTTTAACCTACACTAATGAGTAGACTGTTAGGAATTTTCTTCACTTAGCATTTCTCATTATTAATAAATTTTGCACTGACAACTATAAAGTGAACACTTTGGATTTATGCACCTAACCTAATTACATATGCTGCATGTACGCATTTCATTATTTACTTGACAGATTCATTCCTTGATACTATAAATAATTAAAGAAGGATCAAATATTAACAATCAGATACATGTTAGGTCTCCTCAAATCTGAGGAAACAAACACATTTTATTTTCTGTTCAATAAAAATGGAATAAAATAAAATGCTTTCATTAGAAGTATTAAAAAAAAGTGTAAAGTTCTTGAGTGTCATTTTTATTTTGCATAGAGTGAAAATTAAAATGTCCAGCTGCTCTCTAGTCCCTTTACAAGAACATATATAGCAATTTTAATAAGTATAAAAGGTTAGTAATTCCCTTTTGAAAGTTCCTAAATGAAGCATTTTGGTTTAGTGTTTGTCAGACAGTTTGTCAGAGGGAGGTGACTTCAAATGTAAAGTCTGATCCTGTCCCCATGAATGTCAACAACAAATCTGTACTGAACTTCAAGCAGGACAGCATCCGTCCCATTATTTTCTATGTATTACTGGTTCATTTTTTTCCAGACTGAAAACCTGAACTTGCCCTCTCCCACCAAGCACAATCAGCAAGGGCCTGATCCTGCTCACTGGGGAGCCTTGCCGCATATAAAAGGTGAAATTCTGCTCCTGCCCCTTTCTGCTGCTGTGTTACATCCTCTCCGGAAGCATCCTGCTCCAGGTTGGTGGGGTTTTCTGTAGAGAGCATTGCACAGCAGGAACCAGGCAAGGCAAGGAACTATGTGGCCTTTCCTGCACTGCCAGACAGCCCCAGGAACTGCTCAGGGCCTCTGGAGTTGGGGCTCTTCTCAGAAGAGTTACTGCTTAAGCTTTGAGTTATAATTAAATCTGCAGGCGAATTATTTGTGACGGAAAGCTGCTCCCAGTCACAAACTCGTACAAACTGTCTTGCCTGCTGTGCAATTTAAATTGATGTTTAAATATTTCTCTACACATTATTCAATATCTCCATTTGATCAAAAATATTCTTCAATTTGAACAAATTTACTTTCGGATATCACATTCCACAATTTTATCATTTTAAAGGTGTTAAAAATTCATAGATTGCCACATTATTCATCATGCAAGATTAATGCCAGCCTGACAGGTTTTGCAAAGATGTGGGCTTTTTTTTTTCTAAGTGCATATACCATATCTGTATGAGATGTACCATGGTTGTTGAATATTGATTATTCACATCTCCTTTCTTATTTCTGATGCTAAAGAGAGAATATTAGGGTGTGATTGTCAGGGTTAGCATCTCTCTGACCTACACATGTACTATTAATAATTTATGAGTTGATTTGAAATAGATCTCTGTGAAATGAGCTGGCAATAAGCAGGGCTGTCTAAGATGACAAAGATTCAGAACAGGCCAATTCATGTACATTAGCTTCCTGGTTTCAATCTGAAAACAAAATGAAACAAAACCTCAGTGTGCCTTACACAGTAGTTAGGGATATATTATTTGAATACACAAAGCAATATCACTGTTCCATATGAAAATTTATGTCTGGATGATGCAATTGATATATTAGTCAAACTTTCTAAAGTATTATGTTTGTTCAACTATATAAATATACCTACGTGATGCATAAATGAGCAATAAAAAGTATGGAAATCTGTTGGTCAAGCAGATGAACATCTGCTTAAAAATACAGAGCCAGCTCACAGCTCACTCCTAATTCCATTTAAGAGTTGTGTCCCTGAACCCAAAGAAGATAAAAAATTACAAAGGTCAAGACCTGCAAATGCAGCTGCTGGATTGGCTTGAGATTGCCAGCATCTAGTGGGAGCTCTTCAAAGACTAACATTAAGGGGTTTTCTACATTAAAAGCCTTCTTTCTTTGCACTTTATCCCTTAATTTAGAAAGCAACCCTGCTTATGTCCACAGGCTTACTGAGGATGCCCAGATTGCATTTAAGGAGTGTTTTCAGGAGCAGACCTGGAAAAGGCAGCCTGTCTCCTGATTGCTGATAGCAGGCACACCCTGACAAGGTGCCTCTGGCAGAGCTGCACTATTCCGGAGCTGCTCAGGGAGAGGAAGGTGTCCCCTGGCAAGGGGCAGTGGGACCACAGAGTGTCCTGCCGGAGCAGAGAAGGGGTAGCCACACTCAGGACCTCCCAGCACCAGCTGAGGTGCAATGGCAGCAAGTGAGATACAGCTCAGAAACCACAACAGGGCTGCCCATTGCTTTCCAGAGGGCACTCCTAGCAATTTCATAGTAACACCGACTTCTGCCAGCTCCCCCAGAAGAATCACATCCACTAAACTTCAGGCCTCATCAGCTAATATTGGGCTTCTCTCTGCCTATGTCCTTCTTTTCCTGACTGCTGGACTACATCTGTTTGTTACTCACTGACGAGGAGTATTTCTGGTTTCCTTGTTACATGAACCCTTAACCTGCATGGAAATATGGCATATAAGGTTGTTTATTTTTTTTAAATGTGATGCAAAATCAAATGGTAAAAGCAAAAATCCAGATGACTTGAACAGGAAAGAGACTGTTACTTAAACAGCAAACAGCCAACAGTTAGGCATAGGGAAACTAGTTAATACCTTGTTACAATTCTAAAATAAAGATGTTCAGCCAAGGAAATTACATTGAACTGCACAAGCTAGGGCAGCACACAGCAGTGTGTCAGAGTCACAGGGGTGTTGCGGTGACACAGAGACAATGAAATTGGATGACACCAGCTCTTCTCAGTGGGAGGTTTTTCTCTGTCTGTCTCCTGGGAGTTTTGCTGCATATTCTTTGCAGGAAACCTTTCCACCAAAAGTGGCAGCAAGCCTTTTGGAAATCTTATTAATATTCTTCCTCAGTGCTGTAAAGTATGCTGCAGACAGGAGATGACAGTTGCCTTACCGTGAGCAAGGGAAGAGCAGGGGACTAACACCAGCACTGACATACTCCAGTAAAATTGCATTGCTGGTATCTTGGAACGAGAAATGAATCAGGAGGGAGAATTGACTCATAATCCCAAGCCCAGCCAGCAGCCAAAGCAGTTATTTATTATTTGTGGTATGGCACACTGAACACATTCTTCCCAGACAAATCGGAGGGCAAGGTCCTTGCCCTGAAGAACACACAATTTATGGAGCCGACCCTGCAAGATGCTACAGGCCCTCCCGGGAAGAGTGGAGCAATTTCATCTCAGGATCATTTTGGCACATCTTGGGAGGTCTCACCTCTCTTGCTAACACAAATGGTTCTTCTGACCCCAGGAGATGACTTCTGTAAGTAAGGGTGGTTTGGTTTTTAATCTGTGACTGGCGAGAAGTAAAATCTTTTATCTGTATGTGGAGTTTCTGCATGTGCACAGTATTAATACCTGCATAACTGAGAGGGAAGCTTGAACTTCTCAGATCCATCAGGGGAGCTGCAAACCATCATGCATTCAAGTGGCAGAGTTCAGCACACATTTCTCAGCAGGCTCCAAAGCACCATTTCTGGAGGAAAATTTAGACAGGGCAAAACCACATAAAAAAACAGGGAATGAGTGAGAGGTGACTCTCCTGCTGCTGACATCCCTGACACCACCCACAGCCCTTGCTGGGTCAGGAGAGCTTTAGCCAGGGGCCCCTTCCTGTCCTCCCTGCTATGGCAGACAGAGAAACTGAGAACTGCCAGAGGAACCTTCTTTAGGAACAGCAATTCACTTTACAAAGACAAATCTTTAAGGTCTCCCTTCTTGAGTTGTTCCCACAGGGGAATTTGGGTCCTGTCTTCAAAGAAATTTCAGGGGGTGCTGAGGTTGATGGTTATGAATTAGTGCAAACACATCACCACCCCTGCCATGACCTGTCCCCCCAAATCATGTTTCACTAAATTTAACATTCAGATCTCTGCTTCCTTGTGTTGCACCTAGAAAAATACCAAGTACTCAGTTCTCAGACCAGCCAAATTCCTTGTGGACTTCTAAGCCCTGAAGTAGCCCAGAATAGTCTTCTTACAGGATGCAATGCATCAGGGAACATTCAGCTCATCAATCCAAAGCATCAATGAGTTTGCCATCTTCAGAAGGAAACATAAGCCTCATCTTTTTACAATGGCTCCAACATCATCCAGGAACAAGGAGGGACAAACTAAACCAAGGAATTTCCTAACAGCTCTCTTCTGTGGGAAAGAGGAAAGATAACATTGTACTTCTGGCTTTCGGAAAGGACAAAAACTTTCATATTTACAGGCAGTGGCCTGCCCTGATAAATGTGTTGTAGGAAGCCATTGTGATTAGTAAGGAACAAAGTGGGAGGGAAGAGCCAGTAAAGCTCCAGGAACAGCACAATGCCCTGTCCTTGGCACAGTCTTCATCTCTTGCTCAGAAGTCATCATCACTTTCTACAAACAATACAGAATTAAGGATAAGCTTGCAGAGCCTTCTGGTGAAGTGCCTCTGTCACCACCCTAAGAAAAAAGATCTGGTCAGAAAGCAAAATATGAACCTTAAAAGATTCTGCTTGGATTTAATTAAATGGGTTGTTGTAATCTAGAAAATTATATTTACCCATAAATATATATTTACCCATAAAATGCTTGCATTTTATATCAATTTTTGAGAATTGCTTTTACTTATGAAAGGCCAGGTCATACATCCCACCAGCAAAATAAACTCACATGGAGAGGAGGTCTGCTGAAATCAGCTGAACAGGCAACACAGCTTTGGAAAAACAAATTTGCAGTACTCAACACCAATGGTCTTTACTCATGCTAGTAGTCCCAAATTGTTTTAATAACTAGTACCATGGATTAATGAGTAAAAAGTGAAAGATCTGGCCAAAGTCAATCTTTCCTATACTTTTTAGTCAACATCAGCTCTGCTTCCTTCAGTCCAGTTCCAATGATAACACCATCTAATATCAACAAGACCGCAGCACTTCTGCAAGTGTCCCTCAGAGAAAATCCTGTCAGTGCTGCTTATTTAACCAAGCTAAACAAGGTACCCTAATTATCTCTCTCTTCTCACCTCCTGTTTTTATAATTAGTGAGAAGAGTGAGTAACTCTCTTTTTCCAAAATAGACATAAATCTCTGTTATGAATGCTGCGACCCAAAAGATAATAAGCCCAAAATTTTAAAATGCAATAGACACCAGAGGGAGTTTGGTTTCCAAGTTCCAGAGTGCACAGTGCTGGGAAGCAAAAAGCAAATCCCTTTCAGGTGTTTCAAGTGAAACATCAAAAACTGGGACCCCTCTGCTACCTCTTTGGAGTGCTTTGTGCTGATAGCTGGGGTGAGATTTTCACAAGGAACGTGGCACTTTGTCCCTCCCAGCAGGTAATGCAGTGGAGCCCAGAAGCAGGAGGAACACTGTTCCTCCCTCATCTGAGAGACATGCCCTGTAAATCATTGTGGCCACCTCACTGTTCCTCAGTTTCCTCAGCTGTAAAATAGTAGATCCTGTTTATTGTAAGGCTGAATTAATTCCTAATGGCAAAAGACTTTGAGACTCTGGACAGGAAAGCTTTATCATAAACACAGACAAATTATTAACTTCCTATATCCAGCCCATGATGTGTAGACTCTGGTGCCAAGATGGATGTTGATTTCCCAGCAAAAGTCAAACTATCCAAGAGCCAAACTTGCTTTCAGACTTCTTTTCGTGTGTGACCAAATTGGCAGCTTTTTTATGGACAGACACTCATATCCCACCTCCTCTCCCAATGCCTTAGATCATTAGATGCAGCAAGAGTCTTAAACCTTTTAGAGAGCAGGAAACAGTAATAAAATAGAAGATTCATGTAAGCAGCACTTAGAGGGCATTTCTTGGCAAAAAAGAAGAAGCAATCTTATATAAACAGGTTATTCTTCCAACAAAGTTATTTCTTGGGGCTACAAGAATGTCCCAAGGTGGACATTCATACAGTTCCTTTTCTGTCCTAGGACCAGGTCTTCCAAGGCTCTTGTACATCAGGGGAGTGATGGCCTTTTTAAGGAAGAGCAACTAAATTTGTTTAGGAACCAAACTTGCTAGGTCAGTATCAGCTTCTAAGAAAAGCTCTCCCCACATTTTTAGTGCCTCAGTCTCATAATTCAACACACAAAAGCCCTCAAATGACCATTGAAAGCAAAAAGTGTTGTGCAGACACAAATGGGAACACAGGAACCCTGAACATTGTGTGTGAACTCCCGACCCACACTGAGGATTCTAATTAAAGCCCAATTTCATGGGATGAGTGCTGGGTCCAGACCAAGTTCTATGTTACTTTCTGACAGCCATTGCCTTCAAGTAAAGTAAGAACTGGGTCAAACTGCAGTCCTGTGACTCTGAATCTGCTCTCGGATAGGGGCCAGCAGCAAATGCTGAAACTAGACTGCAGGGACAAGACAGGAATAGGGTGGTGCCTCTCTCCTAGGAGACCTGCCCAGCTCTTAGCCCTACAGTGGCTGTTTGCATCCCCATCCAGGGATAAAAACACAAGCCCACAATTTAGAAAAAGCCAACCAACTCCAAAAAATAATCATGTGTCCAGAAATGCATAGGTCAGAGAATGAGCTGCTAAAATACCTCACCCAGGCCTAAGTGAGGAGTGTTATGAAGAACTCAGGGCTGCATTTTCAGGTTTTTAACACCCTCATCTAACCCAGGCTTTTAAGAGGCTTGGCCACCTATAGCTGCTGACTGCCTTTTCCTTGCAGAAACCTTTTAAGAATGTATTGCTTATATAGGAAATTAAAAAAAAAAAAATAAAAAAATCAAGATTTCTGAGCTTGGCTCAGAGGAGTGACTTCAGAAAAATCACAAGTACTCCCTTTCTGAAGCACAAGGAGATACTGTTCTTTTGAAACCATTTTCATTAACTGTGAAGTAACAGGAAATAAGAACTTATGAGAGGTCTTGGAAACTGGAAATATATGGCATTTTCAAAGCATGAACATGAAAAAAAAAAGGATAGACTTTGTAGTCCACTTTATCATCACTACTATTGATCACTTAGGACAAAGAAAATGGCTTTAAACTTACAAGTGAGTGGGTTAAGATTAGATATTAGGAAGATACTCTTTACTGTGAGGTTGGTGAAACACCGGAACAGGTTGCCCAGACAAGCTGCTGACAACCCATCCCTGGGAGTTTTCAAAGCCAGGTTGGAAGGGGCTTTGAGCAACCTGGTCTAGTGGGAGGTGTCCCTATCCATGGCAGGGGGTTTGGAACTTTAATGTCCCTTCCAACCCAACCCATTCTATGAGCCTGTGAAGACTCATGACTTAACATAAGTACACCAAAAATAGGAAATACACCCAGCAATTCATCTCTCTACTGTCTTTCAGAAACAAACAAAAAAATCCCTGTATTTGAAAATGACTGTTTTAAGATGTTCTCTACTTCAAAGCAAATGTTTTTCTGTTTCCAGGAAAAAAATTTCCTACAGCACATTCAAAAAGGCCACCTATTGGTTCCAACAAGAATGTAATTTTTAATCTTAGTGCCATTCAGAAAACAGAATTTTTTAACCCCCAGCACAAGCAGCACAAAGTTTTTACCACTGACTTCAACTGAATCAGTGCTTGATATGTCTTAACCACTTTTATTGTGAAATTTTCATTTAGTATTTATACAAAAACCAAAACAGTCCTCTGGTATTGTAACTTACAAAATATCTGAAGCAAATATATTTTTGTTCAGAAGGCTTAACTGTGGGGCTTTTTTCTGTAAAATTTTTTCCTTGCGTTCTGATTAACCATCAAAGAATAAAAATAGTGTAAGAATCTGAGAAAAATATTCATCTCATTTGACAACTGTTTTCTTATCCTCAAGTGCAAAAAAAAAAAAAACCAAAACAAAAGGAGCAAACACTAGAAGTAATTTTGCAAGCACTCAAAATCATGGGTATCACAGGGAAGTTCTACCACTCAGGCATATTTTAAATATAACCATGGGAAGAAATCAGAGAACGTGCAAATACTTGTAATTACAGTATCCATTTAAACTTTAAAATGTTTTTTATTGCTGTTTGAAATAATTCTAAACTCAGACATATGCTGGCACACTTAACATGGAAATTAGCTGTGCCTGATCAACATTTTATCAAGAGGAACATTTGAACAAAACCTATATCTGCAGCAGTACCTGGGTGGTTTGCTGCTCCTGATCATTGGAAAAGGAAAGATAAACTGAGTGAGACAATGGTTGAGTTGGGTGTACCGTCATAAAAGACAAATTATTCCCTACCTTAGGGAACACGTGAGATAGTTGACATGTGTGAAGATTTTTTGATGTATCAGGAGACACTAAGACAAAATACATTCTTTGAAGGAAAACAATCAAATTCCAATCTATGGGTCTGGGGTTTTTTTGTTTGTTTTGGTTTGGGGTTTGTTTTTTTTTTTTTTTTTTGGTTGGTTTGGTATTTTACATCAAGGAGATCAAAGCTATGATCCAGATTACTGGCCCAAATTTAGGACTGAATACTCACATTTTAGTGCCAGGATTCATTAATTATCCCAACACAATGATGGACATCAAGGCCAATATGTCTATGGTCAAAGATGTCCAGAGGATTAGAGGCACATAGGCCTTATTAGCTGTGTTTTATTTTAATCTGCATTTGACTTTCCAGTCTTTGCAAATTAATTGTGGTTTTACTGTCCATACCCCTGTTTTATGACTTTTCACTTCTCCTCACAGCAGCAAATGGTGGATCTAAGCAATTGTGAAGGGGAAATGTTCAGCTGCCAAATGGCATAAAGCAAGGAAAAAATGAGAAAAGGAAAAACACTCCTCCATCTCTGCATGGCATTTATCACAAGAATAGGTAAACACCTAGCATATAGAAATATGATGATGCCTCATGAAAACCTTTTAATGTCATTGCTAACAACTGTATTCACTACAAGGGCAGTCATTAACAGGTTGCCAGGAGAGAAAATGGAAGCTCCTAGACCGTTTCCATACAGACTGCACTCAATGTGATTACAACCACATCAATGCCAAGAAATGATAATGGGATGAGGGCACTCCCCAGCCAGGCACCATGAAAAACCAAACAGAGAGGTTGTCACAAACCAGCAGACAAAAGGACTTTTTTGACTTTTGTCTTTGTACTGGAGAAGCTGAGGCATATCACGTGCAGTCATCCTTGCCGTGGCTGCATGGAGGCCTGTCCTTGTCCTTGCGCCTAGCTCTCACCCACCCTGAGCATCCTTTTCCCCACAGGGGAAGGTGTCACAGTCCAGGCTGAAAGACAGGTACCTCCCAGTCCTGCCTTCCCCAGGATCATGACCCAAACCCTTAAGTCCCTTCAGCTCTTGGCAGCCCAGACCCTGTTCCCAGAACCTCTGACACTGTGGCCCCAAGTGCTCAGTGGCTCCTGGGAGGGTCCATCTGAAGGTGGGCCCGAGAGACAAGGTCCATGGTGATGGTACAGACCTGTCCTCCAGGCACTTTCCCTTTCCATCACTCCAGGGCTGCCTTTGTGGCATTTTCATTGCCACGGAGCTGGGAAAACCCCACTCTGGTGCCTGTGCTGTCCAGGATACATCCCTCTTCTCCCTCCCTTGCGCTGCTCCATACATGAATAAATTTCTGCTTTTTTTTCCTCTCTGTGTTTATTTTTTTTTTTCTCTTTCCCATTACCCCTTTAATGCAGAGCAGGGCTGCTGATTACAAAAGAGGCAGTTTGACTTGAGCAATAGGTCTTCTTCACTAATCCTCACTGTCATGGAAATTCCAGCTGCTACAAGAATAAGAGGCTCAATCCATATTTGCCAGCTCTAATATGAAATCTGTCAGGGCCCAAATTAATGAGTTCCAAATTCCTTACATCACGATAACAGGTTAAGACTGGTCAATTAATTACATAAATCCTTCCCGATTCATTGTGCATTTTCAGGCGAGATTGTGTCTTACATAACTGGGTGACACCAGGCCTTTTGGCTCTTGCTGTTCCGCAGAAAGGCCTCCATTTAAGAGCAGCCTGCCTGTCACCGAGGCCGGCAAATGTCACGCCTGGGCTCTGCGCTGGGCGCTAACTGCTTTTGTATAAAAATATAAATTAGTTAATTAATTAATAGTAACATGTATTTTCAATATACGGCAGAGCCGTGGAGGCCGGTGCGTGGGGGGCGGCGGGGACTCCCCTATGGGGCGGCAGGTGCAGCCCCCCTACCCCGGCTGTGCCCATCCCCAGCACCGTCCGCGCCTCCCTGTTTCGCCCGGTTGAGAGCTGCGCGGCTGCGGGAGGGGCTCAGGGATGGGGGAGCCGGTGGCGAGCAGCAAAACCCAGAAATAGCCAAAAAACGCTGNGGGCGGCCGCCCCCGCCCCGGCTCCCCCTCCGCCGTTGCCAAGGGCTGCGGTTGCCACGAGTTACCGGATGAAGGCTGGGCGGCCCCGCTCCCTGAGCAGCGGGCGCGGGGCGGAGCGGGGCGGAGAGAGCGGCGGCCCCAGGTAAGGCTCTCGCTCCGCTCCGCGGCCCCGGGGCAAGGCAGGGCAGGGCGCGAGGAAGGGCCGGGCCGGGGCGCAGTGGGGAGCGTGATCTGGGATGCTGCCTTCCTTTTTCCTTTTTTCCTCCGTTCGTTGTTTTGTTCTTTTTCTCCCCGCTCCCCCTTTTTCAAGTCCTCCCCCGCGCTCGCCGCTCGTACCGGCGGCGGAGCCCCGCGGGCTGCCGGCGCTGCCGCTGCCCGCCTGCAGGACCGCTCCCGCGGGCGCACACGCACCCACACCCGCGGCTGCGGAGCATCCACGGACGCCCCGCAAGTCAAAAGCGAGCCCGAAGGCCACGGTTCGATTTCTGTTTTACAAGGCCACTTGAATTAATTTCTAAGCAGGTTTTATTCCAGGAGGCAAAGAAGCGACTTAACCCGTTTTAGCGCATTTTTAACACGAAAGCAGAGAATAATTGTGTCCTTCCTAAAGCGTTTAGGCCTTTTGTGAAAAGAATCAGCCTGAGACTGGAAATTATTATTTACATTTTTGCAACCTTGCAAAAGCTAGGGAAGGAAGGTAAAGCCCCCGGTCCTTAGCCCTGAGCCTAGTCCTGCAATTACAGGGAAACAACACAGGACCATGGCGAGGTTTCTTCTTCCTATCCATATCGTGTGTAACAGAGCAACTCACAAACACTTTTTTGTTTTAATAGTTCATTGTAATTACATAAAATTTAAATATTCATCTGGAAAACAAATTCAGTATGTCAACTGTCAAAAAAAGATGTCGACACCAAAGTTTGCACTGTTCTACAGTGTGGGATTTAGAGTATAAATTTTCCTCAGTGCTTATAGAAATACACTGTGATGTAAACACCAGTTTTCATTCCAAATACACCATCTTTCTGGAGTTCCTTTGCTATGTTTTCTGTAGAAAATGTAAAGAAGTGAAAACCCAAATACAAGAGATTGTGTACGTATACACAGTGTGTATATATATCTACACATATATATGTACTATATATATGTGTATATATATTTTTATATATATATACATACACATATCACAAAAATAACTGAAGAGTAAATTACACATGATAAGTCATAAAGTGATTAGGGTATTGATATTGAAATAAAGGAAACCTTACTGTCAGGTTTAAACATGAGCTAGAAATTAGTAACTTGTTTTATTTAATTACTTAAAAGCTTTTAAGAAATCATCATAAAAATGAGGATATAAAGTTATAAGCAAAAGATGAAGAAAAGCTTTTGAATGCAGAATTATTGCAATTAGATATAATGTAATCTGATTACTGCTTCTAATTTATAAATTAGGTATTATCGTGTTTTTAAAAAAAAGCTATCAGGAAATGTCAGCATTATTCAAAACTAAAAAATGAGAATCAAAACACCAGCGATCAACTGATCAAATTGTATGTCATAGTGTTGAAAAATTACCAAATCATTAAAGTAACAAAAGACATTAAAAAAAATTTTTTTTTAATATTTACACTTGTAACAGTTACATTTAATGTTCCTATGAAACAAAATGCCTTAAAGCCTTTATATGTGGTTATATACAGCTGATACAGGAAGGAGACATACTAGAGAGCATGGAGTACTCTCCCTCCCCCATTACTAAGAAAAATTCCAGTAACACTAGCTACACAAACAACATTCAAAAGATAAATATTTGAACAAATTTCTGTCAAAGCTGAGAAGAAATATATAGTAGTCTTACATTTTTTTAACAGGATGACGAAGAAAGTAAGAGAACAACAATAGAGCTATTAGAAAACAGGTATTTATTTCAGAAACATCTTCATTTGGAAAACACTCGCTGGTGTACTGATAAGCTCCTAGAATTAAAACCAGCCACAAAGACTCTCCAAACCTTGTGTTTCTATAATTTTTGTCAGGTACCGAGGATGTGTTAGTAAGCCAGAACTGTAAAGTGCTTCAGGAGTTTGGCTCAATCTTTTAAAACAAAAGAAAAACCTACATTGTGTTAAATAAAAACATTAATATCCTTCTCAACATTATTCCAATTTTTGGTTTTGTATCTTTCCCATCTTTTAAATAAATTTGCTAAACAATTTTTTTTGTAATGTGCCATCTTTAAAAAAAAAAAAAAAAGAAAAAAAAATCAAGTAATCAAAATCTCTCCCTGGCAATAACAGCTATTTTGAAAG
Source organism: Dicrurus megarhynchus (assembly GCA_013399195.1). Lineage (NCBI taxonomy): Eukaryota > Metazoa > Chordata > Aves > Passeriformes > Dicruridae > Dicrurus > Dicrurus megarhynchus. Next base: position 36,117 of record VXAD01007907.1, on the reverse strand, counting down.
CTACTTTTAGTGATAACTTGTTGCTTTAATTAAACGTTATCACTTTTACATTAAAAATAGCGTTGCTGCTAACTCACACACAAGCTGAGATGGTGAATAGATACATTTGTGCAACTCAGTAAGACCGAGCAAAAAGAAACATGGATATTTATCTTACGAAGTGCTACCATCATCAAAATACAGTGGCTTAAAGTAGTTACCTAAGAGATGTTATTCTCGGGCTATTAAAACCTGTTTCTAAAATTACAGATTCCCAGCTGGATGCTTTAAAAAAGCATGCCCACACATGTTTACGCTACCCCTTACTAGCTGTCTGTTTAATAATCTATTGTTTCTGTAATTCACTGGTTTAAAATGCTCCTTCTTTGAAAGTAACCACAGAATTCTTAAAAAAGGAAGGAACAACAAAGAAAAAAAGGCATGTATTTATATCCATTTCTAGGCCAGTAACTACTGCACTGAAGTTAATGAGAGCTTTGCTAGGGTGATCAGACCCCCTAGCTCTTTTTAATAGCAGTTAAATGTCAAATATAAATACAACACCACAGTGAAACATATTCCTTTGACAGAATCTGGGACAAGACACTACGCAGCTGCTGTGAACAATAAAGAGCAAAACTGACGTTTAATCAAAATAAGTGTTGGTAGTTAAGAAGTTGTGTTCAAGCCTGCCTTTTGTTTGTGAAAAAGTCAATATTCCAACGTGTTAAGTACAGCCACAATGAAATCAGCAGCTCCTATTACTCACAGAGAGTGGAGAGGGCCACATCCATGCAGGGTGTTAGAGCTGTGTGATTATCATAATCTCAGAGAGGGAGATACTCCCCATTTCAGCTGCTGAACTGAAACACCTCTACCAGCATCTTCAAATACAGATGCCTAAAGTGGAACATGTCGGGTGAAATCCTGGCCCTAGCAAGGTCAATGCAAAATTCAGCCATTAGTTTCGATGGACCTCATCCAGGATTTGCACTGGGAATGAGTATCCATAATTCCCTGGGAGCTGAGAATCTCCAGCAAGCCTAGAAATTATGTAATTTTTATTTATATTTCTAAACTTCTAAGCAACCATGCTCAAGAATTTTTGCCTTCAGTACTTACGCATGATAAAACCAGTCTTTCCATAAACATTACAGAAGGACCAGAGGAAGATGTATTTATATCTCAAATTGTCAGCAGCATATAGTTTGTACAAATGTTGTTTTGCTGATGTTGCTGAGCTACTTTAAAAAGTGAGTACCTTGGTGGGGTGTGTAATTTCATCACCAATGTCAAATGACTTCTACAGATGAAACTTCTCTGATGCAAATTACTAAAAGATGCTTTGAATATGTTTGATACAATATACCAACTTTTAAGATGACGAATTAAGTTAGCTTTATTTTTCAAATCCGAGACATGCACTGACTGAGGGAAATATTTTAACTGCCACATATGTCCCAAGAGCATGACTTACCCGATACTGAGATTTTAATAGTCACAAAAACATAAATAGGTAGCATGTAGACCTGCATCAAGATACATTACAAAAAAAAAAATCACCAAAAAGATAGTATCGAGGTCTGTTTTCAATATTTTGTAAGGACGTATGGTTGCGTTAACGATGGGTCTTTTAGGTACACGTTACCAGACAGCCCTGTTTGTGAGGTACACGTAACCAGTAAACAAAGCAGAAACTGCTCTGTACTGTCCTTAAGATAGCAATACAGGAATGATTTTTCATGATTCTTCAGAAGCTGGGCTTGCTTTACATCCACATGAAATGCTGTCATCACTAGGTCCGAGCCCGGAGGATGAACTGCAGAAAAGGGGAGAGGGGGGGAGAAAAAAAAAAAANTGCCCCTCTTTATTCAGGTATGCGAAATTGGTTTTCACAACACACTCAAAGCCTGAGTAACAGAGGAGAACTTTAATTATCTCCAGTCACAAAGAGAGACAGGAAATTTGGACTTTTAATTAGCCATTTGGAGTGCAGTTGGATATTTTTTTAGCAAGATAATTTAAACGCGAATAATTCAAGTCTGACTAAATGAAATTCACATAATCAGAATGCAGATAATTGAATTTCTACTGCATTCATTAATTCAGTGTGGAGGTGTGTGTGAAGACTTCTATGATGAGCTGTCACAGCTCAATAAAATCTCAGTCAATTAATTTTTTCATTATCTTAGTATTACATCAACAAAAAAGTGAAGCATGTGCGTGTGTATGTATGGATATATAATCTCAGAAAGTAAGGATATACAGAAATCACCTCTCTGAATCAGAGTCTGCATCGTTTTTTCCTTTTTTTCTCTCTTCATCTTCTATAGGAAAACGTCTGTTCAGAGAGGCGAAACTGTGAATCGCATCAGCAACAGAGTATTTGGTCTGTCCAGACACACAGGCCTCCATATCTTCTGGGCTTAGCTGAGTCTGTAAGAAGAGGTGAAGCCTACTATCTGAAAGCAATAAAGCATCTTGTAGGATCCTGGAAAAAGAAAAAAAGGCAAATGTTTATATATAACCTGCACACACACACACACACACATATTCTAAAGTGTTTTCCCAGAACAAATTCTAAGTGATGTCCTGCTTTTAAAGTTTTCAGATGAATCCTGAATCAGTAACAGAAGGCAATGAACATATTAAAATGATTAGGTGCGTGTTACTTTCTTATTACATTATTTGGAATTTTAGGTGAGTAAAAACATGAAGCTAATAGTTAGGCACATCTGCTATTAGAATAACTTCAAGGACATTTCTTCCATTTAACCATCTGCTATTACCACATGGATCAATTAATGATTTTTAGGCAGTTGGAGACATATACTCTTACAAAAATTTGCTCTCTCTTTTTTTTTAATAGCCAAACTTATAAAAATTACAAGTCACCGATTTGTTTGGTGGAATAAAGAAGTGTGTAGAGACAGTGAGTAGGCAGAACAGACTTCATACACATGCAACATCAGGACTTCGCAATACCTGTCAACAACTGAGCCAACACTAGCCAAAATTATTTACACTGTTACAAATATGCACATATTTAAGCTAGAATGAAAATGTTTATACTAAACACTGATTTTAATTTATTTGCAGATAGTTTTCAGGGACTCCTAAATTTTATTTAATTCCAGCTATTATTTTCAAAAACCAGTTTTCAAATTTGGTTCATATAGATTTTAAATTATGTCTCCAAATAAATTTAGCACAGATATTTACTTAAAACACACGACAGTAAACAAAATACAATACATTCTGGTGACACAGAAAGTTGTAGAGAGACTTTTTCAAGGCCTGAGAATTGAGGATCATCATCACGATATTAAAAGAAAAGATATGCAACTTTTCTTCAACATTTCTTTAAAGAAGGAATTCTTTACTATGCAAATCCTAGAATGATTAACAAGAAACTTTTTAAATTTCTGTGTGTCGTTTTACTCGTGCAATAAAGACATCAGAGGCTATGACCATGCCAAAGAATGCTCCACAGAAAATTATTTAAATATCTTTAACACTACTCAGAGTCAATATTTACCTATTTATACCCGTTTAGGTTACAGTTTTTACCAAAAAAAAAGTCATTGCTGCGCAACAGGAAACAAGAGATGACATTAATGTAAGAACTAGTAAGAGCAAAAAGAAATACTGCATTTTAAAGGCACTCTGACTAAAATGAAAAGTGTAACTGATTAGTTCCTTCTCTTTAATAAGATTAATGGTGTGTTTGGACTGTAATGTTTTAAACACGAATATGTCTGAAAACTGTTCGCTAAAGCGGCCAACATTACAATAACATTTAATAAACACACAAAAGGATTTCTGGCTTCATTCAAGCCTATAAAAATCTGACAAATTAAAATAAGTAGTAAGAGATCTCTACATGAAGCCATGAGATACTTGTGTGCATGCACATTTCACTTGCCTAGGTGAACACACACACAGTCTCAACCACACAACTCCAACTCTGACACCTTCCAATGAGGAAATGTCTCCAACGACCCTAATGATCTACCAGGTGCAGGTGAAATTGAGTCTCAGAAAGACCAGATTCTGTTGAAGTTCAAAATAAGCACACTTTCATACCTAGAGAAAGCCTTTTTAATCCAATCCAAATTCTTGCAATTTTAATAGCAAATAGACATCTGTAAAATCAATGGATGTAATGTATTAATAGACAGAAAAACTTCTTTGTAGTCTAAAAGCCAGCAAAGACTGTGTAAAAATGATTCAAAACAGAATTTACAGGTCCACACACCTTGACAGCAACAGCTTCATGATTGCAGTTTGAAAAGCCATCATTCAGCAGCCACTAAAAGAGGATTTCAGCCTTGACTCTTGATAAACCCACATTCCAAACAAAGACAAACATTGCAACAAAAAGTAGAAGTATCATTCCAGACAATAAATCCACTTCCATAGTTTATGCAATTGGGAGAGTAAGTATTCTCCTTCTACTTCTCTTAAAAAGAAAAAAAAAAAAAAAAAAAAAAAAAAAAAAAAAAAAAAAAAAAAGAAAAACAAAAGAAAAATAATGTGCTGGAGTTTCCTGTAGAGTAACTACAGTTACAGTTTTTCCCAGGCACAATGAGGGGATGCACATTTCTGCAATTCTAGCATTTGCGTGCCTAATGCCAAGTAACACAGCAAAAAGCCAAGTCATTAAATTCTGTGAATGGCATTTAGTTCCACAGATTTTCCTCTTGCTGCACCTTCAAAAGTTTCCTGCCAACCAGTGAAAACACGAGTAACTAACTGTTCATGAGATTACACTACACTTACAGCTCTGTTGCTGTTTGAAATGTATTTTATTTTCTTTATAAAATAACGGGTAATCTTTAAAATTGATTTTAGATGGTTTGAGGCATTACACCAGAGAAGTAATGAGCACTAATGTCAATGATATTGGACACAAATTCATTTTAGCTTTATTTCATGTCCAGTACAATTCTGCTAAGCCTTGAACTGCTAAAGCACTGTTATTAACTCGGCAGTAACCTAACACATGGAACAGCAAACAAAAGTGATAAGAGTACAGACTGATCAGGACCTCAAGGCTACTGTCCTTTTTCTGCAGCTATAATTCAATTTCCAATTTTACTTTACATTGGACTCATTATTTCACAGTAATTTTCTTTTCTGCTTCATAGTGCCATCTGGAGGTGAAGGGAGTGAACAGAAACCAAGGCACAGAAATGGAAAGATGTTCATAAAGCTAATCACACCCACACTCATATACTCATATATTGTGTGTGTGTTCACTATGTGTTCACATTGAGACCAAACACTCAATGCATTTTGCAAGTCATTTAAAACCATTCTGAAATCAAATATACAAACAGCTTTTACCTGGTCATACCCTTGAAGAATTTCTCTTTTCTCTTAATTAAAAAATAACTCCTGCTTTTCCCACCCCCTCTGAACCAACAGGTTAGACTGCTTTTTAATTGCATGCTTCAAGCAATCAAAACGAAAAATAAATTCTGCACTACCCATAGGTGTTACGCTTTCCTGTTCAAAATACTCTTTCTTCAAGGGAATACCCATACATTTGTCACCAGATGGTACTAGCAGTATTAAGTGCTGGTATAGCAGTTGCTCTCTGGGGCTTTTGCTGTCCTGGGGTCTCACTGTGTGAAGGGCTGTATATTTTAAAAGTAGACCTGGCTTCAAGGACTCAAAAATCACAAACCACCACCTAACAAATTAAAAAGGCAAGAGGGAAGCAGGAGTGTCACAACATTAATACTCTGATGTCTTCACAGAGGCTGGACGCGTGCGCAGTCTCGACACAACCGGCAGCACTCCCAGTGCTTCTTCAACACTTCCAGTGCAGCCAGTGCCAGGCAGGGCTGTGGTTACAGTGATGTAAATCAGCACTCGCTGCCACTGCGCTAATGGAAGAGTCACGGCTCACGGTAATAATTCCTATAAACTGACTGAGCATGTTTAAAAGAACAACAGACCTTCTATGCACGCCTGGAAGAAGAACGAAAGGCTAAACCCTGCAAGTCTTGATCCCATCAGTAGTCATTACTTGTCAGAGATCTCACTCCTCTTGGCCAGATTGCTCACATGCATAATGACTACTTACGTGATTAAGGGGGCTGCAGGATAAGGCTCTACATTAGAATTAGAGATAATAAAATAATTTTTTATTCACAGCCATGTGAATCCTTGTTTGTAAGCTTTCAGTAAATGCTCGTGATCTCTAGACCTTTAAAGAAGCAAGGCTGAAAAACATCACTTCACAACCAGAAGAAATAATGTCATTTTTGAGGAAATGCTGGATACTATATGAGGAATATTTCTCTTTTCCTGTGTTATGGCAAAAATATTTACAAAAGACAAAACGTGTTTTTCCTTATTTGGACAAAGTCCAAAATCTGGTTTTCTTCAACATGATTTTATTAGGTATATTATACACTGTTCTGCTGGAGGAAAACAACATATGGCTGAACAGTACAACTTAATCCTAACTAAAGATTTCCTGTATCTACTGTAACCTAATACAATGACAGATGCACACTTGAATGTGTGTGGAAGGTTAACACTCCGATTTTGTTTTCGACAAATTTACTCTGCCCATTTACATCAGATCACGAGAGCAAGGGAAAAACCCAAGGAGCTGAGAGGCGGGGGATGACAGCCTGTGCTGTGGTGCCCTCTATTGAGCATCCAGCCCCTCAGCCCCAGCCCACACCAAACAAAGCCCCAGTTTCCTCTTTAAAAAAGCTGACTGTGTTTCCTCCTTCACTTTTTATAAGGGAGGAAATGTTACTGGTATCAAGCAACTGTGAAGCAACTGCTGGGTGTGTGATAATGCATGCGGTTAGGAGAAGATTAAGCGACACGCGCCTGCTACACATTATTCCCTCACCAGATAGGAAATACCAGCAAGGCTCCACTGGAGAGTGGCAACTTGCCACTCCTTGGCCACTTGCCCAAGGTGGTTCCACCTGCCCCACAACTGCTGATGCTCCTACCTGAGCCCCTGGCAGGGGCAAGCTGGCATCCATCCCTTTTGGAGCCAGTATCCCACTTTCCGCATCCCCGAGACAGCACCCAGTGGAGACCCCTCCAGAAGAGACCTCTGACCCTGCACCAGCTGCTGCTTATGGGACTGCAGTAGGAAAGGCAAGGAGGTGGGAAGAAAGGGGCACCAGACACGTTCAGAAAATGGCTCTGCCTTAGGCAGATGAATTTTGGGTGGCTTGCTCACTCCAGCACCCAGCAAGCCCAATGCATGGCCCTCTGGAGCAGCAATGCTGTGGATGCCCTCTATCCCCGGTGGATCCTAGCGTTTCCTTTCTCAAAACTCTTAGTATGTCTTTCACCCCATCATAAACTGCATATCTGAAAAGTAATTGAAGAGTAATCCTTCTCCCTAAATCACATAAATATTTGGGATCCAACTATATGAAATATAAAAAAAAAAAAAAGAGAAAAGTCATCAATTGAACTCAACTTCATTCAAAATGGCTTTGTTCATTAGTTTTCTCATGAGCAAACCCAAATTATCTTCTGTGAAGGCAAACTAAATCCCAAAATTAGACATACACATCTACAAAGGCATGAAAGCAAAGAGGATCTTCCAAAAGCTAAAATTATAAGACAGTGTTTTAATTTTGACCTCTAGTTTAAGAATAAACTTAGAGGCATCCTCAAAGGATGAGGATACTTAGCAGGAAAAACACATAATTTTCCTTATTCTTACAAAGTAATTCATAATTGAAAAGGGGCTAGCTGACTTCCGTTAATGCAAATGGCCTCTTGAAATATTAAATTATGCCCAGACAAGAAGTGAGCTTTACAGCTCTTCATCACTCAGAGATAATAATCTGTAAGACAAGTAGATCTTACTCTGCATTTGTGCAGTAAAACCAAATCAAAATGGGACACCTGTTCCCAGATTTCACCGAAGTCTAGTGCTTAACTTCCCAGCTGTTGGCCTAATTCTTACGCTACTGTGCTCAGCACGGAGAGGCTTCACAAAGGCTCTAAGTACGCACTATGCCCTGTGCTAACTCGCCCTGCAGTGGGAAGTGAGGAAGGACAAGAGAACTCTGTAGCCATCCACATATAGGCAATATGGAAGTGTTCCCAGGGCCAGAAGCTGAGCACTAGAGAGCCTCCAGCTGCTCAATCCTTGCTTCTCAGGCATGTAGCTCCTGCACAGGCAGGCACTACAGCAATCTGCTCATACAGCAGCAGGCACAGGGCACAAACCAAGAGTCTGAAAGATCTAAACCCCCTTTTTAGAGATGTCTTGGATCCTGGTAACACCTGGGATTCCTGCATAACAGGTGGGCATTTAAAAAAGTTACCTGCAAACCTCTCCCAAAACAGGTCCACACAGGCTTGAATCCCGTTTCTTCCCACTGCCACAAAGAAACACCAGTAGGCCTGTGAGCTTGTGCACAGTGACTACTGTCATTGCTGGCCTGAATGGAGCTCTCAGCTTTGCAGTTGTGGGTTATGCCCCCTTTCTAACATATCAGAAAGGTCCTGCTACACCTGGCATTGCCAGCCCACAGAATGTGTAGCATCCAGACCCAGAGCTTCAGTAAACTCAAGTGTTTGTATTATACACAATATATATGTAACATATGCATATTGTACATATAAAATACACATAAATACAGAACATAGGTGTATATTTTACATACATATTACATCTGTATATTATACACTGGTGTGTGTATATATATATATATATATGTTTTATACATTCATTCTTGTTAGGGAGTTCCACAAATTCAATTTCAGAGAAAAACATCATAACCTTTGGTTCAGAGTCATAA
>VXAD01007907.1:13216-27286 GCA_013399195.1 Dicrurus megarhynchus | reverse complement strand
GGGGAGAAGCATCATGGCATCGTCGCTCAGCCAATAGGAAGGTGCCTTCTGTGAGCAGCAGCAGCAGCACAGCGGGGCCAGCCAGCAGAGGGCAATGGTACAGCACATAAGGTGCCAGGCCAATTCATCTCAACACAAGCTCTAAAAATTCCTTCCAACTACTCCCCAGGGCTGAGAGAAAGCTGGCACTTTTCTAGCACTCAAGTTCAAACATTTAAATCATTACCTTACAATTGAGTTGCCTCTTTTCCCACTCCCGGACTAACAGCAGCATGGTGAAATGCTCCACATTCTGTCCTTGTCTACCGTCAGTACCCATTTAAGCTACAGTCATCCACAAGACTGGAGCATGAGGATGTGTTTTAAGATTATCTACCTTTCTGTTTTGGCTTTTGAAGTGCAGACAGTGTTTCTAAACATTTCTGATGATGACGTACCGTACCTTGCTACCAGAATGGCCTCTATGCCATTTTAAAATGAGAGTGGTTTTTTTGAAATGCACTACTCCATGGGGCAGTACAGCTAAGACAGAACTGCTCAGACCCAGAAACCTGAGCTACCACACTCTTCGTATTATCACTGACATGCTTCTAGGAGCACAGCCCTTCCATTTCACTGCTTCTCCTTCCTGAGGTGCAAAAATACTCTAATCCTTTTCTGCTTTCTCTTCCCTGACTCACATGCCTTCAGCCAGTATTTATTGGCTGACCTTTTGGTCACAGATCCTATATAACTGCATACAGAGTATTATTCCTGCAGCAGTTAGCTGTCCCTGCCTTCAGCTGCTAAGCCTAACAAATATACCTCGGGACCAATGATTTGTTGTCTGTTAGGGAGGCTTATAATACACTGACTGGAAAGAAGATGAATAGTCTCTACTTGCAGTGTTTCACCATGCCCTTACCCCGAGCAGCAGCTAGCTAACGACAGCCGGCAGAGGTACACACAGCTCCTGCCCCAGCAGCTGTGAGCAGCCTGTTCTCACACCAGCAGTGCCAGGGCACTACCAGAACAGAAAAAAACACTACCAGGGCAGAAAAAAAGCAGAAAATTACACCAAAAGGGGCTCAGCCACTGCAGAAGGTGAAGTGGTCACAGCAGTAGGACTCAGGGATGCAGTACTGAAGTTCATACAGTACTCCCTGGTAATGCAGGTCAGGCTCCAGCTAAGCCTGATGAATGATTTTATACAGATTGCATCTACACTGAAAATGGTCACAGCTGCTAGAGCTCGCTTATGTTAGTGGGACTGGTAAACAAAGTGTGTTAGGAGATCTCACTAGAGAATTTTCCCAGGCTCACAGAGGTTTAGTCCACAAAGACACTGATTTTCCATGAACATAAAGGGGGGGGCTTTCTTCTTTGTACAAGAGTATCTAGTTCATCACTGAAAGCTAGAAAAAGCATCATGGTGTAAGATCTCCCAACCTTAGTATGCAATTGCAATGTGATTTAAATCTAAACCTATTATCTATAATCAGTGCAGTGAAACACAATGGAAAAGCCCCAGCTGAAGTCTCCTTATAACCAGTAGAGCTGAAGTCACGTGTATGAATTATGACAGTGCAAGTAACAAATATAGCTAAACGTGTAGCATGTACAGATGACCACACGGTGGCTCTCAAGTACCAGAGACGAGCCGTTTTAAACCAGGAATTGATGACCTCATAAAAATTCCATCTCTAGGATAGGCTGTACTCACTTTTCCAGGAATTCTTGCAGACCCTGACGGCGATGGTCCACATGATGAGGATTGTTCATATTGAAAAAGGGAGTTTTAGATGGCAGTTCAGGTAGCTGTCTTTATAAAGAGGAAAAAAATACACCAAATGTTAAAACCAAACATGAAACAGCAGAGAAAAATGCAGTAAGCAAATGCCAGCCCCACGCATATGAAAATCATAGGTCATGTTCCAGAAGCTCTTGAAATCAATTTGGGAACACAAGGCTGAGAAACTGAAGGGCTTCTCACACACCTCAAAAGGGAAAATAAATTAACCTGATTTTTCTGGTCCAATTGTTAAGCCTGCATCCATGTCTGGCTGGGTCTCTTATGGTGCTTGAAAGACCTAAGCACACTGAAGAAGAACAAAGAGGAGGTACGAACACCTACACTAGATTGTTATTTCTGCTACCTGTGCATAGCAAAAGAAAATACAGACCAAGTCTCTTCCAAATTAGAGGGGGGCTCACCAAACAAAGGCTATCAGTACAAACCACATTCTTCTGGGTTTAAAGCATATAAAATGCATTGTACAGAATAAACCTGTGCTAGTAAGAAACACAGGATACTTTCCAGATCTGATTTCTGTAGTTCTCCAAATTAAGATGAAACAATCCTTCCCTCCATGACTGACATTATTAAATAGCCATATATAAAGTTGCTCACATAAGCACTGCATTGCTCTGAAGCCTCTGCCGGAGCCAAACAAATTCTCGAAAGCGTCGTCTAACACAGGATGTTTTCCTTGTAAAGCATATACTGTTTGTCTGTTGGGAAATAAAAAACATTTACTTTGCAAATCAGCTTAAGCTGAAGTGCAGGCATAGTATTAAAAACACATCCAAGATGTTATACTAATGCCCGAGACACCAATGGAAAGGTTGACATTAATTCAATTTATGTTAAGGACTGTGCTTTACCTCAGACAGCTTCTACTGCTTCTCAGGGAAATATTTTTCATTGCTTTCTTTTTAAAGCAAGAGATTTGGATTACAGTGCAATTTACAGTAACAGGAAAAATAGACCTCAAAAAAAGGTTTCAGAAGATAATGTCAATCTTTGCAGGGGAAAAAGATCATCTTTAGCTATTCTAGTTACAATCCTGCAAACAGCTTCATAGAGTTTTTCCCATGTGCAGTCCCACTTAAATCAAACCAAAGGAACCAATACAACTGCTCTCAGCAAGTATCAGCATTTGGAAATTTTCCCACAGAACACTATTAGTTCACTAGGAAAATGCCAGTTCATCAAAGGAGAAACAATTTGTGGAAATTAAATACTTTTGCCAAATTTTCCCATGGAGCGTGCATTTAGATGAAATGCCACATACCAGAGAGGACTCCATTAGAAAACTGCCTGCAGTCCAGCCCACCCTACCCTCGCTGCCTGCCAGGAGCCGTAACTCCAGCCAGCCCCAAGACGCAGACTGTAGAGAGCAGAGAGATGACAGCCTTCTGGAACAGAGGAGCACCCAGGATACCTCACAGTTTAAGAATATAAATGCTCTAAGAGCTGGGTAGAAGGGGAACTCAGCTGGCCTAAAAGCCAGGCAGACACCATACTTTGAGTGCACTGAGATGTCTGGGTGGGAGGACTGACCTAGGGACTTGGTCTCCAAAAACCCTGGCACTGTGGTGGCAGGAAGCTGAGTTGAGGCTTAAAGGCTTCAGAGGTGCCCAGTGCTGATCATGTAACACTGTATGCTGGGTTTGGTTAGGGGAGAGTTAATTTTCTTCACAGAAGCTGGGGCTGTGTTTCGGATCTGTGCTGAAAACACTGTTGGTAACACAGGGATGTTTTTGTTACTGCTGAGCAGTGCTTGCACACGGCCAAGGCCTTTTCTGCTCCTCACCCCACACCAGTGAGCAGGCTGGGGGTGCACAAGAGGTTGGGAGGGGACACAGTTGGGACAGCTAATCCCAACTGACCAAAGGGATGTTCCATACCATATGGCATCATGCTCAGCAATAAACTAGGCTGGAGGTTGGCTGGGGGCTGCCACAGCATTGGTTACTTGGTGCTGAGCATATGTTTTCATTCGCATCACTTGTCTTTCTACAGTTTTCTTTATTTTTCTTTTTTATTTCCCTTATTAGTATTATTATTACTATTTAATATTATTATTAATGTTACTACTACATTTTGATTATTAAACTGTTCCTATCTCAACCCACAAGTTTTCTCTCTTTTACCGCCCCGCAATTCTCTTCCCTCCATCCTGCTGGTGGGGCAGGGGGGATGTGAACAAGCAGCTCTGTGGTGCTTAGTTGCTAGCTGGAGTTGAATTATGACACATTTGGTCTAAACAACATCTCCTCAACTTAGCAATTGCTGAGAAAGCCTTAAGACACTTTTATTCAGAGGCACTGATGTCTGCAAAACAGTAATACAGCACCCACCCTGCCAAATCTACAGAATTTCTACTTGCCAGAAATGAAAAATAGAATTGCTTTGGAACCAGTACTTGAAGCACATTGCAAACTCAGAAGTTTCACAACTCCGATTGCCACACAGGAGAGAAGTATTTGTCACACAGACATGTAATAAGTCATCATTTGACTGCTTGCTCTCCTACACTAACTGCTTAACTCTTCCACACAGGAAGGAAATGCTTTGGTCTTGTGCCAAACATTAACCATGTAACCTGGTGCTCTCAAATACCTTTATTTTACACTGCAATTAAAATCCTTGGATCTAGATTTGGTAAATTAGGATAATGCCTTCCGTATGTCCTCCATCAAAGAACAATCAAGAAAACAAAATTATGTATAGGACAGATTTAAGGCACAAAAGCACCATAATTCCAAGTGCACTCCCATTAATGTATGATGGACTACAACCATAAACCCAAATTCAATTACTTCACACATCCAAGCACCACTGAAGAAGCATAATATGAATGTCAAGGTACACTGAAAACAACCACATTGCAGCAACCAAATAACTTGGCAAAACGAACTGAGGAGAATTTGAAGTACACATAACCAGATAATTACTTGAAAAGAAAGTTGTTTTCCCATGAATACCTGAACATTCTTCTGTAATGGTAAGATAACCCTGACTCTAACAGTCTTCTAGCTGATAAGCAAAGCTAAGAATTGTCTGTTGCAAGACATTGTGGAATGCACAAGTGAACACATTAGGTTCAACCCCAGCTCTGCCAGACCTACAACATGGCCACTGGCGAACCCACCTTACCTGTTCAACTGCATCCCAGCTGTTGAAAAGAGAACAATAGCCCCCAGCATCCCAGGAGCAGAAATTCCATTTATATCCCAATGACAACCCTGGCTTGGACAGAAAGAACAATAAGAGCCCAAAGAATCTGTTCTGATATTTTTATACTTACGTGAATAAATATCTCATAGTCTACGTAAGAATGCCACGAGTCTTCTTTCTGTATCCTGGGGTCTCGCACCAGGACAGTTACAAATTCCTGTAAGTGCATAATAAAAATCAAGCAATTAATTTCAGAAGACAAAGAGAGCCTTAAAGACTCTCTTGATTGTTCTGCTGTTCCACAAACTACTGAGTCAGATTAAAAGCTGAACTGCTGTTTTATTGAATTTTGCAACCCTATAAATGGAGAAGCAAAAAGCAATGAATCATCTGAGCTACACCACATGTCTGGGAAAGTCCCTGCCAAACTGCTAGCTGAAAAGGAGTATTTCAGATTAAGTAACACTGTGAGAAGTCATACATGCTTCATGCATGGGAGATGTGATCTTGGTAGCGACAAACTGAAAACCTTACCTTCCAAGTCACACATGTAAAGGAAAATGAGGCAGGTATTTTAGGCTTTTCCCAACATTTGTAATCAACATTGACAAAGTGTACAGCTGAAGATGTGGCACTGGGGCATTTCTGTTCCAATCTGCCCATCAAGCTGCCCAAGGAGGCAACACAGCTACACTGCAGTGCATAATTTCCCATTTTGAGGGGACAATTGTATAGAGTATTTGTTGTAGAAGTTGTGATATCTAGCTTACTTCCTTGTAATTTCTACATTTATATAACAATTTAGAGGGATCCCAAAAGAGAGAGAGAGAAAGGGCCTGTAGACGTTACTGTAATGTAACTGGGCATCACTAAGGGGAATTGGAAGAGACTGAAGAATTAAATGTTTCTGAATACCCTCAGCTAATGATCAAAATTTTATTGTAGAAAAAAACAAAACAAAACCAAACAGCAAAATCCTGATAAATCTGTATATTCACACTAGGATGGAAAATATTCCTTTAAAATACAAAGGTCAAAAGTGTGTTTAAATACCTGCTACTTCTGGAGCAAATGCACAGGCTGCCCTACTCCAGTTGCTTAAATAAACTATTCACCCCAAAAGCTAAGCCAACCACTTGGCAAAGACTAAAAGAAACGTGTATCACTTTAAGCTGTAGATATATTCCCCCTGAGAAGAAGGCACTGCACAAGATCTCCAGGTATAGGAATCGACTGTGGGAGGAATGACAGTGTCTCTGGTAAAAAACATGCTTTTTTTAGAACATATCTGCATAAATCAAGAAATCTTGAACCAGAAAGCTCTCAAAATGTGTCTTCCTATGCCCAAACCAAAGACATCAGAAATAAAAGCCTTACTTTTCAGACAAGTCTTCTCCCCTGACACACATTTCCATGTGCAAACCTTCAGTGGACTGACAGGAGAACAACAACAACCTTGAAAGGCGAAGATACACTTTTTCCTGAACAGCCACTGCACTCTGTACATAGCAGGGAGGCATTCAAAGTCTGGATTAAATAATTTTCCTCTCTGATTGCGAGGTGTTACTGCTTCAGAGATGGGGAGCCTCTGGCCTGATGGCTGGACACAGCCTTTTGGTTTTATGTCACCTTAGCCCAGCTCCTGGTCCCAGGGGTGTTTTCTGTATAATTGGTGGTTACCCTTCTAGTGAGTATCACGAACACCTCACCAAAAAAAGCACATTTGAAACGCTCCTGCCACCTCTGCTGCTTCTTTCCTCACTGAGGAGCACCAGAGGGCCAATTCTCCCCTGCAGCTTTTTAACCCCATGCCAGCATGACACAAGAGGAACAAATGAACAGAGCTTTAATCATTTCTACCAGCTGAGGGTCATGCCTTTACTTTTACAAAAACACTAGTGGGACATATGAGGAAGTTATTTCTGCTCCAGAGAAGATCATCAGCAATGTGCTGAACACAGGAGAGGGCAACCATTTTTTTGGTTGTTTTTCTCCACCTGCCTTCCTGTCTATAATATTTACCATAGATAGACAGATAGATACGGCATACTTTCAGACCCACTGTACCATCTTTTAATGTTGAAAGTTTTCGTCTCCCCAAAATTCCTCTTTCCCTGTGTCCCAATCTTCTCCAAAGCTGCAATCACTTCTCAACATACTTTCTTTCCTTTGCTGAGCACTAAATGCATCAGTCCTGTAAGTGGAAGAAGAGCAATTATGCCAAGAAGCTTTAAACAGGACACTGCACTCCTCTTCCCTTCAACTGGTGCAGCACAGTAGTCACAACCTCAGGCAGCCTTGCTTATAACCTGACCTCAGCCTCCTTCCTCTCATCTACTGCTGTATCAGCTTCTTGCTGACCTTCCTTTGGTCCAGGTTCCCCAAATTACCCCATTTCCAAATAACCTTCCATAACCCTCTCCTTCGTACAGAATCAAAATAGTCTTCCAAGTAAAATACTTCTTCCAAACCTTTATTATACCAAAGTATTGCGACTAAAAGTTGCTATTGTATAAGCTGTTGGCTAGCTACAGCTTACCTTGCAAATCATTCCAGACCACAAGATTCACATTGGAAAACTTCTGTACACTTTTAAGTTGCCATTAACTAGTCACTGAGCTTCAATATGGAGGAAATTAAAATCCTTCAGACTCTACCTACCAAAGGAGGGAGAGCTGCTGTATATGCAGACAGTGTCTAAGCAGTAAAGAACTGAGCCAAGAGGAAAAATGATCTGCAGAACAGCAGAGCACCTCAGCAAAAACTTCAGCCCTTACACACAGTCACTGTCAGCTTTGATTTGAAACACCAGGATTTCAACCGAAGACTGGGTGTTCTTTATTTTTTCCCCTTATTTACCGAAAAAATTACAAAACCAAATTTAGAATGAAGCAAGATAAACGGTAAGCAACTAGAAATGAAAAATGAAAATGTACGGCCTTTCTCAAGATTTAGGGCTACTTCCCCTATCCATCTCTTGAATCCAGGAAGTGTTAACCCCCATTCCTGTTACAGATTTTGCTGCTCTGAAACAGTGGCATTGCACATGTAGGCTGTTCCTTCTCTTTTGACCTTTGAGACTTCTCCAGAATACAAGATCCCACTGGGAAAAGAGCATTGATTTAATCAAAGCAGACCTAACCACCCAGTATAAATGATGATCCACTGCCAGAAAAGGTGCCTATGCTTTTGCAACCCTAGAGAACTAGGCTTGTAAAGGCCAGTATTCACATACAGGCTATGTTACGGTTCAAGCAGAGTTAGGTGGCAGAATATTCCTCTGTGAGATTGCTGCTGTATGCTCAGTCCATCCTGCATTCCCCGGTCACAAACAATCAGGAGGTTACAGCAGTACTGGGCAATAATTGCCTTTCTCCTCTGTATGTATTCCACTCCCTCCCCTCTTGCTATAAAAATGAGGATACTCTCAATAGACATGTCTATTCTCAAGTAATGTACTGTCCACCTGGGGGAGGTGACGCTGACCTCTCCCTCCCACAGACCACTTGAAGACTAACTTAATCATTTGTCACAAAACTGTATTGCGGTTGGGAAACATGGGAAACTCAGTACAAAGAGAGCTGAGGTTTCAGGGACTTTTTACTTTTGCCAGCTGCAATCCTGTACAAGGTATCTTCCTCTCCTGCCCAGTGCTGCTTGGTTTTTCCAGAATTGCAGATCTAGCTATTATGCCACATTACATGTATTTTCAGTTTTGTTTGGTTTTGTTTTTTTTCTTGGTTGTATTGTTGGGTTTTTTTTTAATTGAGGGGCACAATACATGCATTTATATCAATGCATTCAAGCATACGTGTCCTGTAATGCTTCAGTGCAACAGTTTTCTCAAAACCAAAATTTGCTGTTGACACTTAAAAGTGTCCAGGCTTGGGCATGGAGGCCTCTTGCACTATATATGCTCAAGAGAAAGTTACTGAATGATATGGCATCTCCATTTATTCCTTCTCTCTGGAAACTGCTAAATTCAAAGGCAAAATATTTTCTGTCCAAACTGCTAATGCTACAGCTTTGATACAGATCCCAGCAGCCACACTGGACATCCTCATGAATATTCAGAATCTTCAAATCTGCCCCGAAAGTAATCGTAACTACTTAACAAGCAGGAATTGCAGGCTCGTTTCTCTGGCTGGATGTGCCTTTTAATTCCTGGCTAGACCAGCCAGTTTAAGCATGGCACTGGTGGTATTTTGCTACCCTGTCCTCAAGGCCAGGAGCAGTCTAAGTAGACAGGGTCACACATAAATGACAAAATGGCCAAAGTGACACCCAAACCTGGATTACACCTACTCCCTCATGGTTACAGATCTATGCAAAGAACATGAGTGCTGACAGCAGAGTAAAAGGACAGCACTGAGGTCACACAGACACATGCATGGAAAAACAAAATGTTCCATTTGGATCTGCCTCAAAAGGAAAAATAACTGATAAAGGCAGCTGAAGCAAACACTAGAAATCTTTCTCTTTTCATTTTTCCCTTTTTTCTTCCCCTTCTCTCTTTTCTCGTTGGATATATTTCTGCATAATGCAATGGATTCCTGAGAGACAAGGTGTCCTGGGGTGATGTTACGAGGCTCCTTTATTCCACAGCCGCCTGCTCAGTGCCCCAGTCCCTGTATCTTTGGGGCGGGCCCGGGGCGCGGGGCTGGAGCCGCGAGGCCCCAGGTGCAGCGCAGTTCAACGGCTCCGCCCCACGGCCCGGGGGGAGCGGCGGGAGCCGGGCTGGGGGCAGGGAGCGCCCCGGCACCGCTGCGCTGCTCCCTCTCTCTGCTGGGGCTTTGGTTGTTCCCGAGGCTTAGGAAAGGTTTTGTTTGTTTTCTCCTCTTTCTTCCCCTGACCTCCCCGCTTTCCTTCCCTTATCTCCTGCCCGAGGGGCCTGCGGGGTGGCCCCGGTGGGCCTGCGGGGTGGCCCCGCCGGTCCGAACCCCGAGGAAGACACGAGCACCGCCGGCTGTGAGGAGGAGAATCGGCGCTGAAGAAGCGGTACAAGGTTTCCATCTGCCCTTCTCCAGCAGCCTGCTGCGTGGACTCCCCGTCCCGGAGACTGGGGGTGGGGGGTGACCACTTACCGGCTCCTCCCGGGCATCCTTTCCTTTTTCTCCTTTTTTTTTGTTCTCCCGGTTGTGTTTTGTGTTAATAAATAATTCAGGTTTTTTTCTTCCACTTTCATTGCTTTTGTTAATTTTCCCCCTTTGGTGGAGGAAAGGGGGAGGCCCCTTTCCCTTGGGAGGAGGTGCTCACTCCAGAGCGTCTCCTCCTAAAAATTTTGTCTCTAAAACCGGGACACAAGGATAAGGCAGAAGCCTGACTATATAGAATTTGAATGCAAAAAATGTGTCCTTCTCAGAAGTCTCTTAACATTTTCCAACTGGGAAAATAGGAAATCTGACATGGAAATATCTATTTTTAATATGAGGGGAAAATCTACCACAAGAAGGAGGAATAAAAACAATCTCACATTGGTTGATTATTGTATTAATCATTTCAGCTGCATTTTAATTCAAATGTCTGTGCTCAGGACTATATCAGGTGATAAGCTTGTGCTCCTATTACACATCTGATTAGTCAATAACCCCTGAAGAGTAATTTTCCACAGAGCTTCCAAGAAAAATAATGTATCCGATCAGGTTGCCTGTTAGTAAAAGGATGAGGCACAAAAGACATGGGGATTTTCATGCTGTGGGTGTTGTCAACTTCACTCCACACATACTGCGTAGTAAGGCTGATAAGAGACTAACAGCTGAGACAAAATAATTTGTTGAAACTTTTAATGTTCATTGGACTGAGCAGAAGAGAACATGCAAGTGGGATTCTTGTGGTCCATGCAGCTGGTAATCAGAGTTCAGACCCAGCTCCAACCATTATGTCCTATAAAATATCTAAAGACTGATAAAAAGAAGACTCCATCCAAATCCTTCTCTCCCGTTTCAGTGTCTGAGCCCCTTATGCACAGTCACTTAGTCTGAATGAGTATCTGATTCTTCTATCAGACTTTAACAGGAGGAACTGGCACTGCATCATTCCAGAATATTCTGTATCCTGGCAACTAAAAGTATGAAGAATATAACCAATCTTCCCTGATCCATGCTAACCTTAATGAAATTCAATCCACAACTGCCACACTTGAATCCTTTTTTGTTAAAGCTTAGATACAACTTACCTGTTTTTCATGTTTTGGTGTCATCTTCACTGGTTTGTAGTACAAAAAAAATCAACCTGAAAAATAAAAACCAGAATAGACATCAGGTTGGCATTTAGTAGTCTTTTAAAGGTCATTATCACTTTTGTTATTTATTAGTAGACAGTGGAAAAAGCCAGGGTTAGTGCCATATATAGCAGAAAACATCCTTGCATTAAACTGTACCTCAGAATTTGTTCATTTTAAAAATAATCCCTTTTTAGAAGCACTGGGCTAGTCCCCTGCTCTATATATTTGACAGTCCAGTGATGCCTGTCCATCTCTGGAAGTCAGTGCTTTTCTTCTCTGCTCCAAGAGCCATCTCAGGGTTCATCCTCGTACCCACCTCCCCACAGCTCCGCTCTGCCACCACTCCCAGTGCACAAACACAGCCGAGGCAGTGCTGCCTGTGCCTCACTCCCAGGTGCCCAAGGACAGGTCTGTGTGACTTGCAACTGAGGTCCAGAGACTCTAAAACATCTGGGTCAAAAGAACCAAATGCCCATCTCAACCATTTCCCTGAAACTCAGAGAACTGGAGACACAAACTGCTTGGATCCTGCAGGCTAGCTAAAACTCAGGATAAATTTCACAGTGTCCATGATTTTCAAACCTTCATGTAGGGAAGGGTATAATTAGACCAAATCAAAACATCCTGTTATTAACTTACATTTTAACTCTACTCTTTCACTTAAAATCCCAATAATTTTTTACCTGTGTCTGCAGACCAGTAAACTGAACAGTTTGCTCTGGACAGGTACCCACACAGGAAGAGCAGGACAGCTTTATTTACTTGCCAACTTATATACACACCACCTCCTGTTTACTGATACAGAGCCTGAAGCTGCTCTTGTTATTATACAACTACATATTTAGGTCAAGCCCAGCCAAGGAGTGCTGAACACCCCACCCCTGCCCGATGCCTCTTAAAACACTTTCAAATTACAAACTCCACCCGTTTTAATAAAACAGGGCACAAAGATAAGCACACATACATTTTTTTGACCAGGAAATTATTTTGGAACAAACACTTTGTTGCCAAATTTCTATAGGCTCAGTTATATCAGAATAGGATACTCCATTTCCAAATAAAAATGCCCATACATAAGACTTCATCCTAAAGGGTGCCATTGTATAGCTCCCATCTCCATAAAGATAAGGCCATCACTTCATTTCTATAGCCAGAATGGTACTGATAAAATAGGAATATCAAAAACACACTCAAATTTTCTTCTTTTTTTAACTCCATTTATTTACACTCAACTGGCATATACATTCCGAGCTGAAGTTATAGAAGAGCACTTGGACTTTTCTTGCTGCACAGGCTCAGCAGTGTCAAGCACCTCTGCAAGGTGGGGGTAGAGAATTTGTCTCACTGGTTCTAACTGCTGTTAATGCAAAAGTGTATTAGGAACTTTCCTTTCGGGGAGATAAACGGCTTTTACCTCACAGGAGAGCACAAGCACACATCACAGACCTTTCATGGAATTGCATAATCATTTAGGTTGCCTCCAAGATCATCAAGCCCAACCTTTGACTGACTACCACCTTGTCCACTAGACCACAGCACTAAGGACCATGTATAGTTGTTTCCTGAACTTCTCCAGGGATGAAGTGACTCCACCACCTCCCTGGGCAGTCCATTCCAATGCTTAAAAAGCCTTTCTGTGAAGAAATTCTTCCTGAGGTCCAACCTGAACTCCCCTCCCCTGGTGCAGCTTGAGGCCATGTCCTCTTGTCCTGTCACTGGTTGCCTGGGAGAACACGCTGACCCCCACCTGGCTACAGCCTCCTTTCAGGCAGTTGTGGAGAGCAATAAGGTCTCCCCTGAGCCTCCTTTTCTCCAGGCTGAACACCCACAGCTCCCTCAGCTGCTCCTCACAGGACTCACTCTCCAGACCCTTCCCCAGCTCCGGTGCCCTTCTCTGGACTCGGTCCAGCACCTCAATGTCCTTCTCCAAGTGAGGAGCCCAGAACTGGACACAGGACTCGAGGTGCAGCCTCTCAAGTGCTGAGTACAGACAAAAACACTGTGCTGGGTTCAGGCTGTTTGAAGAAGATTCTTTCTTCTGTCTCTCCCCATTAAATATAGTTGTAAACCTATATAGTTTGATGTTATTTTCCCCCCTTTCTGATCTGGTTGAATGCGTTGCACTTTTCTTCAAAATGGCAATTCAAATTTTTTTTCTAGTTATATATCTTTATTTCATCAAATTCTGCAGTGTGTTTCTCTCCTGTCTCTAAGCTGATTTAAGTGAGAAATTATGCAAGCCCAAAATATCTCATTCCTAACACTGCTAGGCTGAAATAGCACGTTTCATTTTGTCACCTGTTTTTCTAATGACTGAGTTATGTGTTGGTGCAGGTTAGCAAGAACAGCTTAGACTCCAAACAGCCACCACAATTTTAAATATTTAATGGCAAAAAATTAATATTTCAACACCAAAAAGCTTCCTAAAATATTTAAAATATGTCCGTTTTTCATCAATTAATTCAGAGAAAAAAAATCAATAATGGAAATGCAAACCCCTCAAAGCTGCCTTTTTTCACTGGTTTCAGTGAGATTGCCCAGTCATGCTGCAGCCACTTGCAAATATAGTGAATGCAATATTCTGTCTGGCAGCAAGATATATATTTGGGGACTTCTGTAACACATAGAGAAGCCAGTGAAGCAGAACACAGAGTGAAGCCAGTGAAACTTCAAGAAGTTATCTTTTTATCTTGAGAAAAAACCTACCGAAAATACCAGTGATGGTACAGCCATCAGAGGACAAACAGAAGGCTTTTGGTCTCTTTTACTCTAAACAAAATTTCCTCTGACAGAAATGAACGAGTGCTGGGAAACAGAATCAAAAAAGCCTGTGGTAGATCTGTAGTTTTGATAAAACACTTTCTGTTGTGACTGGGAAACCACCCCCCCCCCCCCCCCCCCCCCT
>VXAD01007907.1:0-13198 GCA_013399195.1 Dicrurus megarhynchus | reverse complement strand
CCCCCCCCCCCCCATTGCTTTGAGTACGTTTTTGTTCTGCTTCTGATCCATTATCAATCTGAAGACTTCTTTTTTCTTTTAGTTTCATATACTTACTACCTCAACTGCTCCTTGCAGTACATATTTTTGATGGTTCTTAATTGCATAACCAACAAAACTGCCAGGGAACAGCTCCACAACTGCCAACGACAACCACTCAAAAGCAAAAAGATTACGTAGGATGAATTGCTGTACTTCCTGTGCCTAAAAAAGAATCAGGAAGAAGAGGGGGAAAAAACACAAGTACTGCAGTGCTTTTCTTAGGGAAAACAGCTAAACTGCAGTGCTCTTCTTAAGAATAATAGATAAATAATATCAAGTATTATATTTTGTTTCATGTTTTAGAGATTAGTTTGTATTTCAAAATCTAAATTAAAACAGATAATCTAACATTACTAGGGAAATACCCTTTATCACGTAGATGGATTGCTGCTAAAGAAGGAAGTAATTTCTCCCCAGCATTCCCAAACTGAAAGATGAAAAACTTGTACAGACAAAAACCACTTGCTCTAAGAACAGCATGAACAAATGCAAGCAATCCTGGCTGCCTCACTAGTAGCTGTATTTAGCTGCACTGAAATTTTACGATTTCACTCATTACTAGGCAGTGGCCTATGCAATATCCTTATCTGCTCTGGGAGTACTCATGCATTCCATGTGCCCAGTGCTTGCTCTCAAGGGTAAATGCTGGTAGTCAGCTCATCCATCCATCCATCCATCCACCCACCTTTGGTTATTTCTAATCATATAACTAAATGACCACCTTCAGGCTTTAATGGGGAAGTGTGATTTATTTTTAGACCTTGGTGATGATTGAAAGTACTATCCAGTCACAAGCAAAGTCCTCAGCTGTGCTTTCAAAGTTGTTCCCATCATCAGCATCAAATGAAACTTTCATTCAAGGCTTCAATATGACCGAGAGAGAGAGAGATAAAAATTGAATCTCTAAATGCTTACAAGACTTTCTTGCATTTTATGTTTTGCTCACATTAAGACTCAAAAAAAGTTCATAGCAATTTCCATTTACAGCCTGTAGAAAGTTCAGCTGCATCCATACATGGAGTTCACTATCAAAGAACACGCCCATGTGCACCTGGCCACACTAAATTCCTGAAAGGCAAGTGATCCATGTGGA
Source organism: Dicrurus megarhynchus (assembly GCA_013399195.1). Taxonomy (NCBI): domain Eukaryota; kingdom Metazoa; phylum Chordata; class Aves; order Passeriformes; family Dicruridae; genus Dicrurus; species Dicrurus megarhynchus. The sequence goes on along the minus strand of VXAD01007907.1, from coordinate 12,024 downwards.
TTTGTAAGGAAAATATACGTGCAGGGGTGATGGTGGAAGGGGGAGGAACGAGAAGAATCAGTAAGAGAAGCTCTGGAGTGTTCAAAAAACCCCCAAACCTATAAAAAACTCAATTCTATGCTAAAACATAACCACTTGTAAGATTTGGGATAGCATGATGCAAATTTCTTTCGGGGAGCATTCACTGTGTTTGCAGAAGCCTCAGGTTCTGGACTAATTCTTAAAGGTCAGTCACTGGCAGAAAAAGTCACTGATGCAGAAAGAGCATCTCCTGAGATGCCTGTGCCACTGCTGTTCCAAGGGAGTAGGAAATAATGGAGCTAAATCCCCACTTAGTACTAACTCATAGCTAGTCAGAAGCATGGATGAAATACTACTAGAGGTTTCAAATGAAAAGATAACAAGTGGGAGAAAGCGATGTTAACTTGTTTATGGAACAAAAGTGCCTGAAATCGTAAGATCAAATATACTGTATATATCCATGGAAAAGTTTTCTAGTCCAGCAGTGACACAGATGTGACTTACTCTGCAACCTCAGAACACAAGAAATAGGCAACACTTTGAGGGCTTATTCCCCAGTTTTGAAGAAAAAAAAGAAGAAAACTATATATGTATGAGTGTATGCCACCTATATAAAGTGCAGCATTCTGTGTTGCCAAACTGACCACATCCTAACACAGCCTGGCATTTACAGCAATCGGGTACATGGCTATCACAGAACTACTGCTCTTGTTGATGGGGAAAATCTTATTCAAATGCTGTTCCTCAAGCAGGGACTTTTGGTCAATCTGGAATAACTCAAACTCTGTGTAAGCAAATGCCTTCTACTTCACCTGTTCCACCTTAACACCTGGGGTCAACCCCACTGCACTGATCAGAGCGATGAGTTCACTTCTGTTCCTCACTGTTCACGAACCAGATGGTGAGGACTGAAACTCCAGACTGTGCAGGTCACAGAGCATCTTTCCTCCTTTCATCTATCCCGATGGTTATTTGCCTCACCCTCCCTCAGCAAACTTCTGAGTTGGTCTGACGTGAAAAGAATATGAAAGACATCAGCATTTTCATCTAAACCCTACACAACAGTCAGGGGGCCGCAGCCTGCTTAGTGAAGTCAACAAAATGAAGCACCCCTTGAGCAAATCCTTCACACTTCCCAGGCTCAAGGTACCTGTTTCATCAGTGTTGTACTACAGCAGGAGCAGAATCACTTCACTGCTGAGCAAAAAACAAGCACACTGTCTAAACTGCTTTTAAAAGAACAAGAGCTTTCCAAACCATTGACAGAATTCACACACCTTCCCTTCAACCACAATGCAATGTAGAAAGGCACTGCCAAATATCATGCCTTTGTGGCTGCACTTGAAATTCCCAGGCACTGTTGCCAAGATGCTCAGTTAACTACTCCTTCCTATGGAATTTCACTCCATTTGGTTTCTAAACACTTGTTTATGGCCACCAGGTATAAGACAGCTTCTCCTTAACTATTACCCTAGCATTTCTCCCCAGTCAGCCATTCCCTTGTCCTGCAATCTTCCTGACATCAAGGAAGATTGATCAAGACACATTTTACCAGAAGGAAAAAAAGACACTATACAAGAAACTTTCATTCATTTCAGAGGACCTTGAGAATCAAAGAGTTAATGAAAAATGCTAATTTCACTCTGCCCTCCAAAACAAATACATCACAAGGATTACAGTGTCAGGTGTGGGTCACAGATTTCCAGTTACAGTGGTATTATACCACATTTTGAGTTGCTTCAAGTTAATACCATATTGCTGGACAGCAGCATGACTTACCCGCCAAGCCTCTCCGAAACTTCTAAGAGCCTAAAAATAAACAAGGAAGAAGTACTAAGAAATCTGTTCAGAGAGCATCATATGCTTCCCCATTCTCTCTCTTTTTTCTTCTTTTGTTGGGTTGGTTTGTTTTCGGGGGCAGGGGGTGGTTTTGTTTGTTTTGTTTTTTGTTTTTCAGGCTCAAATTGCAGACATATGCACAACCAAAGGACTTCATGGATATTCTGCAGTTTCAGTGGGTTGCTGATCTCAGAGCAACTATTACTTTGGTTTTCTCATATTAGAAACTACTGGTAAGGCTAATGCTGGCATCTTGGGCTTTTAGGCAACAACCACAGAATAGTAATTGTGGGTCACATCACTGAAAGAACCCTGAGTGCCAGAGTTGGTCATGGTAATTATTTATTTCTCAGGGGTAATGCTTGCCACCGCTTCTGCAGACAACCTGGGGACCACTCAAAGCTTTCCTGCAGCTCCAACTCCTGTGTTTTCCAGGCAGCCTGTCAAGCTGGTCTGCCATGTGAGCCAGCCTTTGCTACTCTTTCCAATTCTTATGGTGCATAAGAAGTAGATTAAACTACACAAAATGATTTTGTGGCATACATAATCACAGATTTTTTTGCTAGGACACTTTCAGAAGGCTGACAAAGAGATAAGGCAGTCTCCAAAGGGAAGCATTCGTGACCTTCAAGGTAAAGTTTCAGGAAGCATGCTTGCTGCAGAGAGCTTCTGAGATCCCTTGAGCTGGGAGAAATCAATTTCAGAAGAAACAGCAACCTTGGCAAACCAGCAAATTCAACCATCTTTTCAGCTGTACTCAACATGGAAAATACTGGACAGGCACTAGGCTTCTTACTGATACTTAACATAGAACAGGCACACCACTGGCACTGAAACTCCCTTTGAGAAGGGAAAGCAGCAAGAAATTTCTGGGCTAAATCACTTGCTGAAGAGCACCTGTGTACTTTGCAAGTGACAGTTCTGTTCAGTTGCAGAAGTGATGAGTGAGGACGTACATGTTGTGCACTCATAAACCATACACAGATCTTACGAGGTACACCAACACAGACAGATAAGCCACCCCGAGGTATTTTTCACATGATGCCAGTTACAAACAACACATCAGACAGCTGTAATTTCTAGAAACCAACAAGATGGGGGTTGGAAAGAGAGACCAAAGTCTCAGCATTTCGGAACAGAGATTAAATTCCTAAGAAAAATATTAAATGCTGCTTCTGAAGGAAGGTTCAGACAATGTATGTCTTTCTTTGAAAAATACATGTCTCTCTCAGGAATTAAGTCTTTAAATTAAGCTGCCTTAAAAATAGTATCTTTCTCAAGGTATCTCTGTAATAACTAACTTTTACTTATCACAGGAAAAGAAGGGCTGATGGAAGCTGTATCTTTGCTGCTGAGTAAGCACAGCAAAAGTCAGCAAATACCATGCAGTCTTATCGCTACATTTGTGTCTCTGTCTCTCAGATGCAGAGGCTGCCATCACCTGACCCTTCCCTTCCTGACTCACCCACTGGAACATTTTGAATCTCATGTGCCAGAAATTACTCATTTTTTGCTCATTTCAAACTCTTTTAATTTATGATACAATTTTTGTCTGCAGCTTGAATTGCTGTTACTTAGCACTACATGTTTTAGCTTGGCTTTCTTCCCACTGCGGATTTCCTTGTGCTATCAAAACATCTATTTTTGTGATGTGCTACCTGCTCCAGTCCAGGAAGTGTTAAGTGTTTGGTCTCAGGCCCAGAGAGGAAAGTAAAGCAAAAGTGAGAGTTTTGGCTGCAACCACAGAATTAGAAGTCTCAGTCTGATGACATGTGTCTGGGGAGATGGCTGGGAAAAGACCCAGCACACATACAGTCAAAAATAAAATGAACAGGTAAGCAGTAACATCCTGAGATAGATGGATCCTAAGTAGTCTGTACAACTGCAGTTCAAAACAGTGGGTAAGACAGGAAATACTGCAGTCAATACAGTGTGCCCACAAAGCATTTTGATCAACTCTCCTCAAACTGTTGTGTCTCTTGTGTCTTTTAAGTGGGCCAAGCCCATGAAGGATCATTACAACAGCGCAGCTGGATCAGATGTCCAGTCTTTCACACTATGGCAATTCACTCTTTGGGCTCTCTTCCTCTGAAGAATGTATCAGATGGCCCATCACTGACACAAAATCTTATGTTGTCTCATCTGTGTAGCTGCATCCACATATTGCACTAGTTTGTGGGATGGGTCTATCAACCATCAAATTAACCATTTAGATATGTATTAACAGTGAACTCGACTGGGCAGTTTGCTTGTTCAACAGGCTTTCTTACCTTTCTAGATGCTAGCCTGTGCCAGAGGCATGACAACAGTATTTGGAAGTAAATAGCTTCTAAACAGCTTTACTTTTTACTAAAGCAGGCAATTCCGAGAAACAAACACCATTTGGCAGGAGAAACTTTTCATGAGACTGACCAGCATGAAAAACAAGCTGAAAATCAGTGATTCATCCATATCCCTGGATTTTCTACTTCTCATTTATTTTGTGCCTACGGAACATTAAGATGTGATTTTAGTTGCTTTCACCCCATTGCTGCACCATAACTTTGTAAGACTGATATCAGCTTTTGGCCAATTCTTGGCACAGGAGGCTCATGGGTGATGTGGCAAACTTCTTTCCAAAGTCATGAGAGAACAGCATGAGGCACAGCAAATATACAGAAATGGGAGGGAGAGAAGAAAAGCAGCACCTGGGCTTGACTGCTCTGCCATCACAGCCAAGTCAAAGAAGTTGCTGGTCAGCCTGGAACAAACACTGGTTCAAGATCAAGATAAGAGAAGCAAAGGTAAAAATGCTTGCAGGACAAGTACAGCCCACAGCTTCCTTTCACAGTGCCCAAACCCACGTGATATTTTTCCAACAACGAATTCAAGCAGACCACTAAGTGGTCTGAACAACAACTTCTGCCTTCAGTAGGAGAAGGATTTCACCTCACAGAGCAGGTGCTGCCTAAACAAGCAGAATGCATAGATCTGTATGGCAAGCCTATGAGAAAGCAGTGAATCGAGATGAAACTGGTTTGTGTTAAATAACACTTATTCCAAGTTCACTTAAATGTATTTCAAGCCAAAAAAAGCACAAACCTTAAAGTTTGTCTTTAAACCTTTAAGTCTTAAAACAGAACAAGTGTCAATTTAAATGATCACTTTAACTAAACCAGTTGAAACCTACACATTATGTACGGACGCATTTGAAGTACTACTGTGTGGTCCTACAGTTAAATCCATACTAAATGTCCATCACATGGCTGGTGGGATCAGACAATCACCAAGAGATCCTCTCCAGCTCTGCTGGTTTGTAGAAACCCAGCGATGTTGCAGGGACAATCACAATCCCAGGGCTATGCACGGATCGCAGAATGAAACTGCAATCACGGCGCCTCAATGAAACCAACAGCCCAGATGAAGCAGGAGCTGAAGGTACCAGTTACCACACACCCCTGTAGCTGGAAAGCCCTCAGAGGAAAGCCCCACGGCAGGTATCCAGCCTACTCCCCACTGCCTGTAACTTTTGTGCAGAACTGACACCATTAGGTCACTAGTGCCGCCAGAGATGTAAACAATCATTACTGAGGATGCATTCCCCTTTAGAGGTGAGTTTCAAATCCTGCACCACATTATGTACAGGCAAGTGCTTTATGTACTCAGAAAGAACTCTGTAAGGATAGTGCTGTCCTTGACAGGATCTGTGTTATTGTTCTAGCAGGAGAACAGGAAGGAGAACGGGTGTCATCTAGACTAAAAACAACACAACTTTTGCAATTATAAAAGCTAGCTATTAACTGACCACTGAAACTCGTAATTTCATTTACATTAAAGAGAGAATAAAGCTATTCAAGGTTGGAAAGTTACCTAGTTTAGTCAAGCTTATGGAGAAAAGACAAACTCCTTGGAACTAAGCTTTTCTAGAAATCCAGTGAAAGGGCAATCATATACACGAACCCAATTACGATTTTTCCACACTGCCAACACACTTACATTTCAGACGTCTACGACAAGTCAATTACCACTCAAAGTTGGAATGACAGAAGCTCTAGTGATCCTCAGGTGGTCAAAACAATTCTGGAGTGTCAACTAGTGTTTGCCACAGCGTTGTTCAGATGCTGTAAATCCTAAAGCCTTATTTTTCCAAGCAAACCTATTACTCTAAGAAAATATATTTAATGTGCAAAACTCGCCTTGGTCCAGAGGATCTGTGACTCTGGAAATCCTGGAGAAAACGGAAGAATCCTTTTTTTGAAAGAAAATCATTGCTTATGCACATATGCCATAGAACAGGATATTATTTTCCCAGTCTGACTGAAGCCTAAAGATTGCCCTATGTTTTCCTAAAGATAGACCACAGTACTCCAAATGATCTTTACAATTATCTTGCATTAGTTACAAGGTTTGGTGCAAATATTGATGGGTAGTTTTCCTGAGAAAATCAAGATGCTTTCTTTGCAAGCTGACCTGGACTATTAACACCAACCAACCAGGGTTTGCATTTAACCCCTGCAATTCAGCTGTGGAAAGCTCACAAAAAAAGACCTCAGCTGGGAGAGGATCTTGCATTTCTACTCTAAGGTTTAGCATTGTATTACACACCTACTGTTGACATCTTTTTCCCAGCCAGCAGATCAAACAGATCTTCCAACTTGGCATATTCTGTGATTCATCTTCATCCACCCAGAGAGGGGGAGACAAGGGGCTTTCTCTCCTCTGGAATGAGTGATGTGCCTTCCTGTCCCCCCAACTCCAAGCAGTCATACCTGCAACCAGTGGCCAGACTGATGTAACAAATGCCACGTAGCCATAAGCGCTTGGGGAGCACAACAACTCGTATCTCAGACATTAAACACCAGTCTCATTATTTCACATGTCTGAAGACATGTGAGGGTGTCTTTGGGCTGTGCATGAGACAAGGCTGTTAGACTCAGCTGTTCTCAAAGCACGATTGCAATGACACTACGTGCCAGTGTGACTATTTATACACGAGTGCCTAGCACGTCATAGGCTCTGGCATTATCAAGATGTTCTTCAGTGCCTGAGACTTGCAGATATGTCCCTTCTCCCCATAACCACTCCCCAACACCTCCACTGCCACTTCACCTTTTCATATATCATTAGCAGAAATTCATTTCTTCTGGGAAAAGCACATTGCTCCTGGGAAAACAAAGCCTTCCCCTCTGGGAATACAACTGAAGACCTCATTAAAATAGAAGTTTAAATTATGACTAATTTAAAACCACACATCACCATTACACAACTAAAACAACGAGACTATTAGAAGGCAAAACTTATAACCTGGTGACTGTTGCTGTACACAAGAAGCAAGGTAGGTGAGCAGTTAGGGCCTCCCTGAGGGACAGGAGGAGCAGGAACTTGAAGGATGCGTTGGCAGCACACACAGAGAGCTCAGGGTAAATTACTCATTGTCAATTCTACAGTAAAATAGATGCTTTACTACAGGAGTAGAACATCTGGCTTTGAAATGTAGTTTAGCTGTAAGTGCACCTTTCTAGACATCTCTGTTAGAGAAGAAAGGGAGAGGAAGAAGTAATTTTCTTAAGCCACGAATCCTTTCAGTATCAGGAAACGGGAATTCCTTCATACCACAAAAAAGCAGGCACGGAGGGTAAATTGCTTCCTCTTTTTGTGCACAAGAGTTACCAGAGAGAAGACCCATTATGAAATCATTGCTAGTTTACTCGTTCTCAAACAAATGGAACTCACTGGTGTGCATCCTGCCCCTCAGCTCTGCGACAATCTACAACCAGTCACATGAAGAAGCTGGAGCAAAGAGAAACTCCCTTCAATCCAATCAAGGACTTCCTTTCAGGCCGGGCCCACAGGGTGATGCTTTTTGTAATGGTTTTTGCAAGGTTCCTGTCTATTGATGAATTCACTTGCCATACTGGGAGACAGTTTGACGTAAGTCATGCTGAGGTGCTAGTGGGACAGCGTGCAGTGCTGGTGTGCTGTGAACACCTTGAGTAACACCTGCACAGCATCAGTCCAGGGATATACCCTGTTTAGCTTCAGACTTTCAGCAAAACAGAAGAAAACAAGCAACAATGTAGTATATATGTCTGTCACCTAAGCAGTGAAGAAGTAAGCGCACCAGGGAGCAAGTCAAGGCCAGCACAAGGCTGGCAGACAGTGTGGGCTCCTTTCTCTGTGGAGAACAGGCCCAACAAAACCAGAAAGGAAACTGAAACCAGGAGCCCTGAGGACATTTAAGGGTTCTGTGAAGACATTTCACTAATTGGACCTTGAGAAGAAAAATACTGGTTTGAATTTCTCCAAGTTGAAAGGGGATCCCTGGAGGAACATTGTGGGAATTGCAGGACCATTTGTGATTTCATCATTGAATTATGTTCCACTAAAACTCCCACTGCTCTGCCTGGTCTACAGGAATCTGGACAAGTAGGATTCAGACAGCTGAACTTAGACGTTCAGTGTCTTCACGAATGCTCACAAGGTGTCCTACTTATTCTTCAGCTACTGCTCAAGAAGAGTGTGGATCAACTGTAGGTCATGTGCCAGCCTCGTACAAGTGTCTTGAATCCCTCTAGACAGTCACCTTGAAAGGCACCAGTCACACACATCAGGCAATTGACCCGTGCCCAAACTGCTGGATGCTGCACAGGCAGCACTTTGGTGCTCTGTGCAGTGCAGAGGGATTGCTCAGGAGACCCTGCTCCTTCTGCAACACCTCCCACCACGAGGGTTTGTCTGTGCCAGGGCTGCTGCGAGTGGTGCAAGCTGTCTTTGCAGTCTCTCTGCTTCTTCTTTCCCTCCCACAGATGCTCAATTTTAAGAGCACAGAGAGCTGTTGGCCAAGCGTGTGATTCAGTTGGAGCGTCTGCCAACAAGGAAATCGTGATGGCAGTCCGCTTTCTGTAGGTGGAGAGATCACTCCTGCAGCCACCAGTGAGGTGGCATGACAAGCTTTTTATTTTTGCATTCCTGTCCTTCAACGTCTATATGCAAAACATGAATGTTTTGTAAACAGACTAATCAAGGATTCTCCTGGGTTTGTTCTTTTCCCTCCGATCTGGGGAAAAAGAATGCTTACGAAAGGTGTTTCTGTTCTTAAGATCTGTGTAGATATTTAGCAAGCAATGATACAAAGATCCAGGGTCAAACACAGCAAACTTGTGCATGTAACTCCCTGTAGGCATAAAGCATGATTTGCTTCTCTATTCCAAGATTTATCTTGCCAAGAAGTCGGGAAATTCCTGTAGGACACATAGCTGTGCTTTTCTCTTTGTATTTTTATGAGAAGAACAAAAAAGTTGCTGAGGGTTCCTTTTTTTTTTTTTTTTAGATTATAAAAATATGCAAAATATTTAATGAGAAGAAAGAAAAAACACAATATCCTAAATTACTGAGATCTCTTTTACTTCTCTGTTTACAAAACCCAAAACCTTATGCATAGTACACACCACATGCATGGAAATAAGATCTGTGTGACACATTGCAGAGATACAATACACCAAAGTTGTCACCTGTCTTATACTACCTACCTACTCCCAGGAAGCAAGAAACACCCCCAGCGGTCCATGCTGCTGAGTAAATGTTCACAACTTTTTTGCTTTGTGATTTATCATACTGTGGGTTTTGTTCTTTTGGGTTTCTTGTTTGCATTTGCTTTTTAAATCAACCTGCCAGAGGAGTGCTTCCTTCTTTCACATAGAGAAGTACAAAATTGCATGATACAAGCAGAGACGGTTGCAGTTGCCCAAAATGATGGCAATTAGGAAACATACTGAGCAAGAATTGACTAAAATGAGGCCACAAGACTGATTCAGCCCTTTATGGTCAGAAAGGCCCCAACTTCTGCATTGGTACCCTTGACAGTCTCTCTCATTCCCCAGGAGAAGGGTGGGCGGAGGGGAACACCACCCTGAAGCAGGTGCCTGACCAGCAGGCTCAGCCCAGCAGGCCAAAGGCAATGCTGCTCTGTGGCAGGGGCAATGAGCTGCGAGGGGAAGGAGGGAGGGAGGCATCAAGGAAAGGTGCTCTAGGGTTGCTTAGCTGGGTATGTTCAAACTGATGACTGCCATGGCCTTTGGGTGGAAAAAGCTATTCTGTAAGAGATCCACATGCAGCAACTGCAGCAGTAAGGGCTCTAAAATTTCTGTGAACAGAGCCTTCACCCTTATTATGTTCTGTTCCTCGTCTGCTCGGTGGTAGCACTGAAATGCCTTGCATCAGTCACTTCACCAGTCCTGGCTCGATGGTTACAGTCCACCAAGAGGTCACTTCATGTCTGCCAACTGATGGTTTGATTCAATGCTCACTTGCTCTTATGCCTGAGAATTGCTCAGTTTGACCCAAATCCTCAGTAGTTTTTGCTCAGTATGGCAGAGTGCTTGGGAAGGGAAATCTCAGGACACTCGGAGCCTTGGCACAGCACAGCACCACTCACGTGTGACCTGTACGCTGCACCTATGCTGAAAGCATCTCATCACTGTGGGCATGCAGAGATCACAGAATCAGCTCAAGCAGCTACACTAGGGCTGGCTAACCTCCAGAACAGCTGTTCTTCAGGAGTTAATGTGGAAAAGCACAGCTGTTTTGCAATGGTACGGGAGCACAAATCCTTAGCAGTAACATTTTCAAAATATTTTCCTCCTTTTATAAAAAATAATTAAATGTAATTATTTTCCAAATAAAATTTAAAATTATCATCATCACCCATAATAAAGGTAAAGTATTTCTATGAATACAACCATGATGTACCAATGCAAGATCTTTAAATTCATTAAAAGGTAAGTACTCCTTAGATTCAACACAAAATATACATTATAAACAAGAGTCTGCTGGATTTCAAGTCACGCATCATAAATAATACCCTAGGCTGAGTCAGGCATAATTATTATTTGCATCTTCTACACAAAGTAAACGTTGGTATTTCCACTTTTCTAAAGGAAGTCCAGTATTGTGTCATTCAGGAAAGCCCTGCCTTGCACTACTTTCAGTTTCAGTTGTCCCCAGCACAAACAGGAAAACCCTTCCCTTCACTTGAGCCATTTCTGTCAATGTGACAAGCAGGGTGGGCAATGAAACCTCCAGCTGCAGTTTCCCTTGGGTAATGGGTGATGTGGGCACGTGCCAGGTGGGAGCCTCAAACACACCCGAGTGGGCCAGACCCTGATCCTCAAGAGCTTGGCTCCACATTTCCATCTGTCTTTATCCCTTGGACACTGCTGGCAGAATTGGGCAATATTTACTTAGAATTGCCATATCCTTGAAGGACTGTGAGAGCAGCCAGTTGTCCTGATCTGATGGCGATCTGGGGGTGATCCCAGCAAGGGTGAGATGAGCAGCAAACACAGGCGCCTCAGGGAAAAGCACTGGCAGCTGCCCCCGTGCCTCTGTGCCCAACTCCACAACATGACCCAAGGCAAACCCAGCAACCCTCAGTCACTGGAACTTCCTTTGGTTTATAAATCAGTTAGTTTTAATTGCACACAGTGTCTTCATAGGCTGTCTTCATACGTACCTAAAAATTTCTCATGCTGCTTAACTTAGATAACACAATTTAAAAATAACATAAGGCGGTCTCCTGACTAACAGAATAGTACATCGAATACGGTGCATTTAATACAAAAACATGCTATGATATCCATTATATATTTGCATAGTATATGTATATTCTATGCTATATAATGTATATACACAATAACAACGTGTGTATATATACAGACAGAGCTTTTGCACATCCCTGTGATCTTCAGATCACAGTTGCCAAAGGCGATGGATTTGCTACGGCAAAACAAAAAGGAGTGGACCAAAACAAGATTAGTAATTGCTTAAACCGAATTTTCTCCCAGCCCGGCGTTAATCATTGCTAAGAGCAGTCACCGCGCCGTAAACCGCGGCGGAGCCCTCTATCAAAGATCGGGGGGAAAACACACTCCAAAGGGCCGGCAGGAGCCGGGCACCGCCGCCGGGGCAGCCGGGCGACAGGGCTGGCTGCTGGGCCAGGGCTGCCAAGCCGCTCCTGAAGCGCGGCCGATGCCACCGAGCCCGGGCAGCGCCCCTCCGTCCCCCGCAGCCCGGGGGAGGGCGGCCCGCACCCCGTCGCCCCGGCGCTCCCAGCGCCGCACACAGACACAGCCCCGGCAACCCGCCCCGGTGCTCCCGGTTGTCCGGAGGGTCTGACACCCAATGCCG
>VXAD01007906.1:2035-42249 GCA_013399195.1 Dicrurus megarhynchus | reverse complement strand
TTTTCTGGGAATATTTCTCTCTTTTTGGGGATTATTTTTGATATCCTGGGAATATTTCTGATTTTCTGGGAATATCTCTCATTTTTTGGGAATATTTCTGGTTTCTGGGAATATTTCTGGTTTCCTGGAATTANCTGCTTTCCTGGGAATGGTTCTGCTTTTCTGGGAATATTTCTCATTTTTTTGGGAATATTTCTGCTTTCCTGGGAATGGTTCTGCTTTTCTGGGAATATTTCTCTCTTTTTGGGGATTATTTTTGATATCCTGGGAATATTTCTGATTTTCTGGGAATATCTCTCATTTTTTGGGAATATTTCTGGTTTCTGGGAATATTTCTGGTTTCCTGGAATTATATTTTATATCCTGGGATTGTTTCTGGTTTCCTGGGAATATTTCTCATTTCCTGGGAATATTTCCATTTTTTTGGGAATATTTCTGATTTCCTGGGAATGTGTCTGGTTTCCTGGGATTATATTTTTGATATCCTGGGAATATTTCTGATTTCCTGGGAATGTTTCTGGTTTCCTGGGAATATTTCAATTTTTTTAGGAATATTTCTCATTTTTTGGGAATATTTCTGCTTTTCTGGGCATATTTCTCATTTTTTGGGATTATTTCTGATTTTCTGGGAATATTTCTGGTTTCCTGGGAATATTTCTCATTTCCTGGGAATGTTTCTGCTTTCCTGGGAATATTTGTCATTTTCTGGGAATATTTCTCATTTTTGGGGAATATTTCCTTTTTTTTGGGAATATTTCTGATTTCCTGGGAATATTTCTGATTTTTTGGGAGTATTTCTCATTTCCTGGGATTATATTTTATATCCTGGGAATATTTCTGATTTTCTGGGAATATTTCTCATTTCCTGGGAATATTTCCATTTTTTTGGGAATATTCCTGATTTTCTGGGAATGTTTCTGGTTTCCTGGGAATATTTCTGTTTTTCTGGGATTATTTCTGGTTTCCTGGGAATATTTCTCATTTCCTGGGAATGTTTCCATTTTTTTGGGAATATTTCTGATTTTCTGGGAATGTTTCTGGTTTCCTAGGAATGCTTCTGATTTCCTGGGAATATTTCTGATTTTCTGGGAATATTTCTCATTTTCTGGGCATATTTCTCATTTTTTGGGAATATTTCTGATCTCCTGGGATTATTTCTGGCTTCCTGGGAATATTTTTGATTTCCTGGGTTCATTTTTGATACCCTGGAAATGTTTCTGATTTCCTGGGAATATTTCTCATTTCCTGGGAATATTTCCCTTTTTTTGGGGATATTTCTGATATCCTGAGAATATTTCCATTTTGTTGGGATTATTTCTGATTCCCTGGAAATATTTCCATTTTTTTGGGAATACTTCCCATTTCCCAGGAACATTTCCAAAGGACCCAGCTGAATATTTTCCTGCCTCTTTACATCCCATTCCCTCTTCCCTCCAAATAAAAACCAGAAGCAAGGACCCCAAAACCAACCAGAAAAGAGCCGGAATTCCCCATTTTTACTGCAGAGCTTCCCTTTTCCATGAGGAGACTCCTCCTTTCCAGGTTTTTTTTTGGGAACAGCCAGCTTGGATGACAGATAAGTGACATTCTCCTGCCCTGCTGTGTTTTCCCAGGGGTTTATATTTCCAGGCACGCTGATTGCCTCCATCCCAGGCCCTGGCAGCACGGAAAATCGGGATACATTGTCATCTGCAAGCTGATCAAGGTAACGCCCCAAGTGCCCACTCCTGAGATTGGAAATTCCTCTTTGAGGAGGAGATTTTGGTGCCCTTGGTTGGGGTGTAAAATCTGACTCCGTGGAGTCACTTTTTCCATGGAATTTCAGGAATTTTTGGGGGGTTTTAGGGTTTTTTTCCCCCCCTCCTAGTGACTCCTGCTCTCTGGAGCTGGTTCCAGATCCCCACTCCTGAGATTGGAGATTCCTCTTTGGGGAGACTTTGGTGCCCTTGGCTGTGCTGGATGTAAAATGTGACTCCATGGAATCACTTTTTCCATGGATTCTCAGGAATTTTGGGGATTTTAGGGATTTTTTCCCCTTTCCTGCTGATTTCTGCTCTCTGGAGCTGATTCCAAATCCCCACTGCTGACACTGGAGATTCCTCTTTGGGGAGACTTTGGTGCCCTTGGCTGTGCTGGGTGTAAAATCAGACTTCAAAAGTCACGTTTTCCTTAAAATTTCAGGAATTTTACGGTTTTTTTCCCCTTTCCTGCTGATTTCTGCTCTCTGGAGCTGATTCCAAATCCCCACTGCTGACACTGGAGATTCCTCTTTGGGGAGACTTTGGTGCCCTTGGCTTTGCTGGGTGTAAAATGTGACTCCATGGAATCACTTTTTCCATGGATTCTCAGGAATTTTGGGGGATTTTAGGGATTTTTTTCCCTTTCCTGCTGATTTCTGCTCTCTGCAGCTGGTTCCAAATCCATTCTGCTCCCGTTTTCTCTCCTGACATTGGAGATTCCTCTTTGAGGGAGTCTTTGCTGCCTTTAGCTGTGGTGGGGGTAAATCTGACTCCATGGAGTCACTTTTTCCATGGATTCTCAGGAATCTTTTGGGGATTTTAGGGTTATTTTCCCCCTTCCTTCTGACTCCTGCTGTCTGGAGCTGATTCCCAAACCCCTCTCCTGCGACTGGAAATTCCTCTCCCATCCCAAACCCGCCTGAATTTTTGGGACGCCACAACCACAACCCACTCCCCGCTCTGAGCCCAAAGCTCCCTACACCCCCAGCTTTGGGGAGAAGGAGGATTTATTTCTTCCTGCTAAAACACCTTTCTAGGAATAATTTATAGATTCATGGAATTTTTTCCACCGCAGGGCAAGGTCCGAGCGATCGCCGAGAACTCCACCCCCGCCTCCACCTGCCCCTCGCCGGGCTACGACTGCCACGTCTCCAAGCACGGCCCCACCAAGAGCAGCCCCTGCAGGGCTTTTGAGCAGAGCCAGGTACCCGGGGCAGGCCTGGGAGTGGAGAGCACCCGTGGCTCCCTCATTCCTGCCTCAGCATTCCGGGTTTTTTCCTTGTTTCCCAGTACTACGTGTACGAGGTGAGCGGCGGCGGCGGCGCGGCCGAGCGGCCCAGGCAGGTGTGTCCCTACATCTTCCTGGCCTGCCAGTACAGGGAACCCGAGGCCATGCCAGTGCTGGCCATACACGACCTGTAAGCATCCCAAACCTCCTCTCATCCCTAAATTATCCCTTTTTGCTGCCTGCTTTTCCCATCTCTAAACAGCCTTTTTGATTTCTCTCCTTTTCTCCAGAGCCGAGCGTAACCACAAAGGTGAGAGCCGCTGGGTTTTGGGGGGATTGAGGGATTTTTATCTCTTTGCTCTCCTCTCCTGCTTTTTTTTTCCCACCCCTGAGCTGGTGTCCCTTTTCCCTGCAGCCCTGTACTGCCCATGGAGGGGCCAGCTCTCCATCCGGGGCCAGCTGCTGTGCACCATCGCCCTGAGGACGCCCCACAGCTCCACAATCCCAGCCCAGCTGTAAGTTTGCCCTTCCCGTGCGGTTTTTGGGGTGTCTCTGGGTCGGTTTTGTCTCTCCTGCCCCCCATCCCTTTGCTGCTGGAATGTTGGGACAATCGGGGAGGTGGTGCTGGGTCCCAGCTGGGTGAGGATTTAAATCCTGGAATGGTTTGGGTTGGAAGGGACCTGTAAAATAATTCCGTTCTGACACCTTCCACTAAACCAGGGTGCTCCAAACCTGGCTTTAAACACCTCCAGGATCTGTGATTTGGGGGTTTTCAGGATATGAGGATCTTGGTTGCAAACAGCATCCCTAAATTATCCAGAACTCCTTTCCCTGGTTCCACAGGACTCCCAATTCCCCTTAATCCTGAAATCCTTTGTGCTGCATCCCCACAGGCCTCCCAGGCTGGACATCAACCACGTCATGGGATTGTCTGACTTGGAGAAAAAGCTTCCAGAAGCTGCATTTGGGAAGAAAAAATATTAGGGAATTGTTTAGGTTGGAAGGGACCTTTAAATTATTTAGTTCTGACACCTTCCACTAAACCATCTTGTTCCAAACCCCATCCAGCCTGGCTTTAAACACCTCCAGGATCTGTGATTTGAGGATTTTCAGGATTTGAGGATCCTGGTTGCAAACAGCATCCCTAAATTAGCTCTCCTTAATCCTGAAATCTTCTGATCCCCACAGGCCTCCCAGGCTGGACATCAACCACGTCATGGGATTGTCTGACTTGGAGAAAAAGCTTCCAGCAGCTGCATTTGGGAAAAAAATATCAGGGAATGGTTTAGGTTGGAAGGGACCTGTAAAATAATTTAGTTCTGACACTTTCCACTAAACCAGGGGGCTCCAAAGCCCATCCAGCCTGGCTTTAAACCTTCCCAGGATCTGTGATTAGAGTATTTTCAGGATTTGAGGATCCTGGTGGCAAACAGCATCCCTAAATTATCCAGAGCTCCTTTCCCTGGTTCCACAGGAGTCCCAGCTCTCCTTAATCCTGAAATCTTCTGATCCCCACAGGCCTCCCAGGCTGGACATCAACCACGTCATGGGATTGTCTGACTTGAGGAAAAAGCTTCCAGCAGCTGCATTTGGGAAGAAAAATTACACTGGGAATGAAGGTGGGTGTGGAATATTCCAGTGGGATGGGGAACTCACTGGAATTGCCACCAGGAGTCCCATCAGCTCCACGTGGGATTGCAGGTGACAAAATGCCAAGGAAACAGGAGGAAAAATCCCCGGGATGTTTTCCTGGCCACATTCCCTGGGCTCTCCTGGTGTGAGGAGCCCATTCCTGGGATAGGACAAGGTGGGAGGTGCTGTTTGAGAAGGGAGGGGAATCCTGAGGAGTTCTTTTAAAATCCCACTGCTTCCAATCCATTTCCACCCCCATCCTTCTGGGACAGCAGCACCCGTTGGTTCAAAATTCATGGAAGAAGCAGCATTCCAACAGCAAATCCTTCCTTTTGTCCCCAGTCTGCTTTCAGGGTGTGTACTCCAGTCTCTACGAGGTGGAAATATCCAATAAGGATCAACACAAGATGGATCAGCTGGTGGAAAACCTAAAGGAAAAGGACTTGGTAAGTGTTTTTCTGGGAGAAGAGCAGCCTTTAAATGGAATTTTTGGTGACGTTATCCACAACTGATGCAAGATGGAATTCATTTCCGTGCTCTCGGTGTTATTTTCCTGCTTTGTTGCCTTCAAACATTTGTTCTCTCTGTTTATCACCTGAACGTGAACCCCCACGAGCTGGGAATTATTTCTGGAATATTTTCCTTGGGATATATTTTTAATTTATATTTTTTTCCAGCACATTTGAGCCTTTTTATTCCCACTGTGATTATCCTGGCACCTTGTATCTCCAGGATAAAACCACATTCTTTTTTTTTTTTTTTTGCTGGGATTTGGGATTTGGCTTTGCTGTTCCTGCTTCTCTCTCCCATTTGATGCCTCCTGTAAATCCAGGGTTGTAAATCCACGACTGGGCACATCCTCCCCTCACTCTGAGCTGCCTGGAAATGCAGCTTCCCGCATGGAATGTGCCACAGGAAGTGTTTGTGGATCCCTGAGGGAAAAGCACTTGGATTCCCTGAATTGTTGATTAATGAGTTGGTAAAAAGGGGGATTTAGGAAAGATCTCTCCTTGATGAGCTCACTGGAGGGGTTGGGCGTTAAATCCATCAGGAGCATCCTTTCTCCATGGAATTGCTCCCAGGGCTGGAGCCCCTCTGCTCTGGAGCCAGGCTGGGGGAGCTGGGAATGTTCCCCTGGAGAAGGGAAACATCCAGGGAGAGCTCAGAGCCCCTTGCAGGGCCTAAAGGGGCTCCAGGAGAGCTGCAGAGGGACTGGGGACAAGGCCTGGAGGGACAGGACCCAGGGAATGGCTTCCCAGTGCCAGAGGGCAGGGATGGATGGGATATGGGGAAGGAATTCCTGGCTGGAATGGAATTCCCAGAGCAGCTGTGGCTGCCCCTGGATCCCTGGCAGTGCCCAAGGCCAGGCTGGACATTGGGGCTTGGAGCAGCCTGGGACAGTGGGAGGTGTCCCTGCCCATGGAATGGGATGATCCTTAGGGTCCCTTCCCACCCAACCATTCCATGATTCCATGATGCCATGGCACCCCAACCTGGATGAATCCATATCCCTCATTCCAGTGAGTCCCAGCCCCTTTGGGATGTGCTCCTTCCCTCCCCTTGCTCTGGTGTTGAGCTCTGTGGCTGAATCCACTTCGGCAGCACCTCCCGAAGGTGGGAAGGCAAAATTCCCTGGATTTCCTTTCCCTTTCCATGGTGCAGGACCTGGAATTAAATGAAAGTGTGGCTTTGGCTCCTCTGGGTGCTTGACTTCCCTCCTCATCTCCTTGAAAATCACCCTGGCACTGAGAATTCCCAGCTCTTCCCCTGAGCTGGCTCTATCCAGCAGAACTGCCGGCTCTCATCCCTTCTCCTCTCCGGCTTGAGACAATTCCAGAGGCGGAGCTCCCATCCTGAATCCCGAATATTATGCTGGGATCGGGCAGCATTTCCGAAGTTGTTGTGTATTCCTGGAGGAACAAGGGCTTGGATCCAGTGCCCTGCCGTGTCTGAATGCATGGAACGGGATCAGTGAGCTCCCACTGGAAGCCTGAGGGTTGTTCAATTCCCAAAGATCCCTGAAAAGAAGGAAGGAGGAGATCCAAGCGTGGAGGAGGAGAGGCAATCCAAGCCGAGCTCAACACCCAAGCACAAGGAGAAGCTGATAAGAGCCCTTATCTCTTTATCTGAGGGCTCCCCCAGCTCTGGCAGAGAATTCCAGCCCTTTCTTGCACTCAGCCAATTTTTTTTCCCACAAATTTCATTGATGGCGATGCTGCCAAAATCCAGCTGAGCTTCAGCCAGGCCGTGCCTGGAATGTTGTGTTTTCCAGATGCTGGGAATAGCTTTCCCGTCAGGCTGCAATTCCTGCCGGGGCTGGAGTACGAACGTTCATTAATTACAGCCAGCTTGACTAATCTCAGTTTTATTTTAAAGAACAGCTGGGAGGAGTTTGAGGCCTGGAAAGGAANTGCCGGCCGTGCCCAGCTCCCGGTGCCAGCCGTGCCCGGTGCCGGCCATGCCCGGTGCTGGCCGTGCCCGGTGCCGGCCATGCCCAGAGAGTGTGTGACGGGGCTCTGATCTCTGTGTTTGTTGCAGGCCATCATCAAATACCTGCGGGAGCAGGGGGTGCTCGTCCTGCTCGCGGCCTCAGCCTTGGCTCGGGACCACGGNTCCAGCTGAGCTTCAGCCAGGCCGTGCCTGGAATGTTGTGTTTTCCAGATGCTGGGAATAGCTTTCCCGTCAGGCTGCAATTCCTGCCGGGGCTGGAGTACGAACGTTCATTAATTACAGCCAGCTTGACTAATCTCAGTTTTATTTTAAAGAACAGCTGGGAGGAGTTTGAGGCCTGGAAAGGAACACTCCTGATCCCAAATCCCAGGTGGGATGGAAGGAGCTGTGTCCCACTCCTGATCCCAAATCCCAGGTGGGATGGAAGGAGCTGTGTCCCACTCCTGATCCCAAATCCCAGGTGGGATGGAAGGAGCTGTGAATGCTCCTGATCCCAAATCCCGGGCGGGATGGAAGGAGCCGGGGGTGGCTCAGCTCGTGGCAGCATGGGCTTGGTGCCGGCCATGCCCAGTGCCGGCCGTGCCTGGTGCCCANGGGCTGGGCTGGGCTGGGCTTGGGTTCCTGCTGGGTTTGGGAGGCAGCACCTGAGCTAAAGCTGCTTCCTTAAACTGAACCTGGTTCCTTAAACTAGAGCTGGTTTCGTAAACCTGGTTCCTTAAACCGGACCTGGTTCCTTAAACCAAACCTGGTTCCTTAAACTGAACCTGGTTTCTTAAACAAACCTGGTTCCTTAAACTCAATGTGGTTCCTTAAATAAAACCTGATTCCTTAAACTAAAGGTGGTTTCTTAAACTACATCTGGTTTCTTAAACCAAACCTGGTTTCTTAAGCTAAACCTGGTTTCTTAAGCTGAACCCAGTATCTTAAATAAAAACTAGGTTTCTTAAACTAAAGGTGGTTTCTTAAACTACACCTGGTTTCTCAAACCAAACTTGGTTTCTTAAACTAAACCTGGCTTCTTAAACTGAACCTGGTTTCTTAAATAAAATCTGTTTTTTTAAACTAAACCTGGTTTCCTAAACCAAAAGCTGCTTTCCTAAACTAAACCTGGTTCCTTAAACTAAAACCTGGTTCCTTAAACTAAACGTGGTTCCTTAAACCAAACCTGGTTCCTTAAACTGAACCTGGTTTCTTAAATAAAACCGGGTTTCTTAATTTAAACCTTGTTTCTTAAACTAAACCTGGCTTTTTAAACTAAACCTTGTTTCTTAAACTAAACCTTGTTTCTTAAACTAAACCTTGTTTCTTAAACTAGACCTGGTTTCTAAAACAAAACCTCTTTCCTTAAACTAAACCTGCTTTCTTTACCAAAACCTATTTTTTTAAACTAAACCTGCTTCTTTAAACTAAACCATGTTTCTTGAACTAAACCTGCTTCCTTAAACTCCACCTGGTGTTTTCTTTAAACTCAACCTGGCTTCTTAAACCAAGCCTGGGTTCCTTTGCAGGGCTGGAGCCCAAGGAGCCTGTCGGGCTCCTGGCACTGTTCCTGTTCACGTCGCCACGGGCGCTGGGCCCCACAGGTAGGAGCTTCCCCTCGCTGCCCTCGGGTTCTGTTTCGGGGTGGAATCCTTGCTGAAAGGTCAAGTCTCTCTCTCCAAACCCAGCTTTTTCTAATGGGAGCCAGCCCAGCTCAGCACAGAGCGATTTCTCTTGCATTTCGAGCCGATTTCAGCCCGGCTCTGCGCTCTGCTGGCTCCCTGCACGTGATGGGAGGGACTAAAAATCGCTTTGTGGGCCCTTTCCAGCAGCTCCCGGAGCTGTCTGGGTGTGAGCTCCGGGAGCCGGGTTCCTGCCCAGCCTGGCTCCCATCCCGACAGACACGTGGCACTTTGCTGGACACGGCTCCAAAGTGGGGGGAAAAAATCAGGGAATTGTTCTCAGCCGAGATAACGAGCTAGAGGTCACGGCTTAGGAAAGGTGAGGAGAGCTGGGAAGAGGTGGGGAAAGGGCTCTGGTCCCAAAAAAGGGTTTGGAGTTCTCTGTGGGATGCAGAAGTTGTGGATGTGGTGGCTGGGAGGGAAAGGAGCGGGGCTGGGCAGAGCTTTGCTGCCCTCAGGGCGAGCCGGAGCTCTGGGAGCTGGGAAGGGAATCCCAGCATTCCCAAATGTGCTGCTTTTCCTGCAGGACAAACACAGGGAGCGGAAAAACAATGCGGAGAGAGGCTTTTTACAAGGCATGGAGTGACGGGAGACAGGGAATGGCTTCAAAGTGACAGGGGGCAGGGATGGATGGGATCTTGGGAAGGAATTCCTGGCTGGGAGGGTGGAGAGGGGCTGGGCTGGAATTCCCAGAGCAGCTGTGGCTGCCCCTGGATCCCTGGCAGTGTCCAAGGCTGGGGTGGACATTGGGGCTTGGAGCAGCCTGGGACAGTGGGAGGTGTCCCTGCCCATGGGGTTGGAACTGGGTGGGCTTGGAGGTCCCTTCCCAGCCCAAACCATTCCATGATTTTATGAAATAAGAGAAAATGAGGAGAAACTTCCAGCTGGCTTTTTGTGGGATGATCCCAGGGATGAGCCAAGAGTGCTCCTGCCAGAACACTGCGGTGTTCCAGTCCTCCCACGGGAGCAGAGAGGCTGGCACTGCCTATGGAAGTGCCCAGGACACATCCAGCTGCCTTCCCTGGGAAAAGCTTCCCATTCCAGCAGGGAAAACTGACAGCACATCCGAGCACAGGTTGCTTTGTCTTTTTTTTGGGGGGGTTAACTTCCAGCTGTAAACCTTTTCCTTCAGGATTTGGGCTTGGAATTTTGGTGAAGGTGTGCTGGTGACGTGGCAGTGTGGGATTTGGTGCCTGAGTTCTGTCACCTGGAATTCCGGGATGTGCTGCTGGGGAATCTTTCCTGTTTTCTTTCCAGAATATCCTCAAGTGGAGGGATCAAATCCAACTCCAGGCCCTGCACAGACACCCCAAAAATCCCACCCCATCCCTGGGAGCGTTGTCCAAACGCTCCTGAAGTTTTGGGAATGTGCCCATTCCCTGGGGAGCCTGTTCAGTGCCCCAACACCCTCTGGGTAAAGAACTTTTCCTGATATCCAACCAAAACCTCCCTGGCACAGCTCCAGCATTCCCATGGATCCTGTCCCTGTCGCCAGAGGGCAGAGACTGTGTCAGGGACGCTTGGGCAGAGGATTCCAAGTGCCAGGTCAATCCTGGGATCAGGTTGCTGCTTTGATGCCTGGAGGAGCAGAGGGATTTATTCCTGACATCCTGGGAGCTGGGAGAGAGGAGAACAGGGAGATCCTGATCTTTTAGCGGGATATTGTAGGAGAAGCTGATGGAGACTGGAGAGGGCACAAGGAGCATCCCAGAGGGATGGGAAGGTTTGGAGCAGCAGAATAAAGGTGGGGAGAGCAATAACCCTGAGTGAATAACCATTCCTGGTTATTCCCTGGCATCCAAACATTGACGGATCCCGGATGTTTTCCCTCTGGAGCAGCAGGATTTTCCCACACGTGCTGTCCCGTTCCACCCACACAGCGTCACCCAACCAGTCCTGACCCTCTCCTGCCTCCTACACCTCTTCCCCTGGGATTACAGACCTAAGGCTTCTCCTTTCCATGGAGAAAGGAATCTGCCGTGCAGGGATTTGGGATGGGAAGGGAGGATCAGCCGTGCCGTGGGGCGCAGGGGACGCGAGGAACACGTGGGAATGGCTCACGGCAGACTGGAAGGATGAATAATATTCCCCATTCCCATATTTCCCCTTTCCCAACAAGCCCTGGATCTGTTCCTTCCAGCCAGAAGGAGTGTGGGCAGCCATTCCCTGGGCAGCCATTCCCGAGCCAGCAGCTGAGGTAGGAAACTGGGAATTGGCTCCCAGGGACTCCCAGGCTTGCCGGGAAGCGGGACCAACAGGGTGAGGAAAATCCCACGGCTGGGAGGGGACGAGGAATTCCTTTTGCTGGGAAGAGGGGTGACAGGGAAGGGCTCTGAAATTGTCCTGTGGCCAAAAGAAACCTTGGAATCGGATCATAGCACTCAAGCCTGTGGGTGCAGGGCGCTCACTCCAAACCCTTGGATTGCCAAGGGAAAAGCTGGATGAGCTTTCCTGGTGGGAAGGGATTTCTGGGTCACGGCCATGCCAGACAGAGCCGGATCCCACAGGGCTGGGACCTGCTCATGTGGATCCCTCTGGAGAGGTTGGGATGTTTGGTGGGATCCAGCTGGAGCAGGTTTGGGAGCTCTGGGTGGGAGGCTGGGACAAGAGGTTGTGAAATTCCAAACTTTGGGATAACCAAGGACATGGAGATGGGGTCAGCATCCAGGTGGATGGACACTGGGAGAGAGCAGGATCCAGGAAGTGCCAAACTTTGGGATAACCAAGGAATTAGAGATGGGGTCAGCATCCAGGTGGATGGACACTGGGAGAGAGCAGAATCCAGGAAGTGCCAATCTTTGGGATAACAAAGGACATGGAGACAGGGTCAGCATCCAGCTGGATGGACACTGGGAGGAGCCAGGAAGTTCCAAACTTTGGGATCACCAGGGATACAGAGACAGGATCAGCATCCAGGTGGATGGACAGTGGGAGACACAGCCAGGAGCTGCCAATCTTTGGGATAACCAAGGACATGGAGACAGGGTCAGCATCCAGCTGGATGGACACTGGGAGGGGAGAGAGCAGGATCCAGGAGCTGCCAGTCTTTGGGATAAGCAAGGAATTGGAGACAGGGTCACTGTCCAGCTGGATGGACACTGGGAGGAGCCAGGAACTCCCAATCTTTGGGATCACCAAGGACTGAAAGACAGAGTCAGCATCCAGCTGGATGGATATTGGGAGAGCAGGATCCAGGAACTTCCAGCCTTTGGGATCACCAAGGAATTGGAGACAGGGTCACTGTCCAGCTGGATGGATACTGGGAGGGAGCAGGAGCCAGGAACTCCCAACCTTTGGGATCACCAAGTGCATCCCACGCTGGCAGCAGGTGGAGATGGAGCTGCTGGAATTTCCATCCAGACAGGGACGTAACACAAGGAATCTGGGAATGGTGCCACCCTGCCAGGACAACCCCAAACTTAAACAGGTTTAAAGTTAAAAAAATGACAAATCCTGTCTACTTCCAGACTGTCCTAAATGTTGGATTTAGTGGGAATTGCTGCAGTGAAGGATCTCGGACCTGGAATTTCCTGCAGGATGGGGCTGCTTGATAAAACTCCAGCGTTTCATTTCAGTTTAATTCACTTCTGTGATTCCCACATGGAATTCTTTGTTCCCTTTGGCATCAATCCAGGACATCTTCCCTGGGGCCAAGCTGATTCTCGGAGCTTTTCACTTCCGTGCTCTCCTCATGTGGAACGGGGAGGTGATTTAGGGAATTCCACCCTTTCCTGGTGGGATTTAAATGATTTTTCTTTCCCTTTCCCAGCAGAAAAGCGGGATGCAAAGGAAGGAAGGCACAGGAGCGACATCTCCTTAAAAATCGCCTCAGTTTTGCCTGGCCTTCGCTATGCCTTACGGAAAGCCGCCAGTTCCTCCTGGAATTCCTCCGGCAGCACCAGCACCCGGATCAAGGAGCACCTCCGGGAATATGCAGAGCTCCAGGAAAACTCTCAACCCTCCCCCAGCCACAACAGCGACGTTCCCGTTCCTTCTGCGCTCTCTCCATCCGAGGATGAAGCCGCTCATCCTTCCCAGAAACTCTCGGAGCGATCCCTGGCCCAGCTGCAGCGTTACCTCGCCGATCCTGGCAGCTTCACCTTGGGAATGTCGGCGGCCTTGGAATGTCTGAGTGGTGCCGGCAGCAATTTGGGAGCCGATCCTGGGAATTCCTCCTCAGCCGTGCCCCAGCCGGATCCCGCTTCTCCCAACAGGAGAGACAAGAGCAAGGCTCCAAATCCCACTCCGGAGCTGGAGCAGGGTGAGGAGGGATTCCCAAAAAATGCCAGCCCTTCCAGCAAGCTCTGGGGCCAGCAGAACAGGAGGAAATCCATCCGGATCCTTGGGAAGAATCTGTCACCCCTCAAGGCACATCCCGAGGAAGACGACAGCAGGAACAGGGAAGCGACCAAGAAAAAAACCAACACGGCGTTGTCTTTTCCCAAAAAATCAGGATCCAATCCCAACGAGCCCATGCTGAAATTGGCCAATTTGCAGTTTCCACATGGGAGGAAAAGAGGTGAGTGCTGGAAAAATGGGATTGAATTCCTCCTGCTCAAGGGTTCGCTTGGAACCGTCTCCTCACCTTTCCGGGCGCCCGGAGCACATCCTGCATCCCAATAAATCTCCTGGGAATTATCCCAGGGAATGAGCCTGAAGCTGGATGCAGTGACCTTGTGCTGTTCCCTTCCTTTGCTTCCAGGCCAGGTGATGGATTTATTCCCAGTTCAACCAGGATAATGAGAAGTAAATCCTAAAAAAACACCTCCCTCTTCCTGATTCCTTTTCAATTCCCAAAGAATTCCCAAATAAAAAGAAATCCCCCTGTTTTTTCCCTGCCCCAGGTGCAGAGGTCCTGGCTGCAGAAATCGTCCACAAGCCCCAGCGTGAAGCTGCTGAGAAGGAATCCTCAGCTCCTGATGCTCCTGGCCTGGAGGCAAAGAGGCCAAAAACTCTGGAAAACCCGGACACGAAGAAGGTTCTGGTTGCGGAGAGCGGCACAAAACCAGGGAAAAGTAAAACGCCGAAAAGTTGGGAAAACCGAGCATCCAAACCTGCAGAAAATGAGCAGGCAGAGAGTGGTAAGAGAGCTGTTCCCTTGGGAAAAAATTCCTTGGGAAGCTGAGCCATCTGATGGCACAACCAGAGAGAAGAGGAGGGGAAATGGCTTTGGATTGGAGCAGGGAAAATGTCAAACATCGGGAAGGAATTCTGGTGTAGAATTCCCAGAGAAGCTGTGGCTGCCTCTGGATCCTTGGAATTGTCTTGGAATAGCAACCTTGGGATGGTGGGAGGCATCCCTGCCCTTGGGATTGGAACTGGATGGGCTTTGAGGTCCCTTCCCACCCAAAGCATTCCATGATTCTGTGATCGAACCACTGCCACTGGAATTCCCGGAGTGGATCCAGCCCATCCTTCCCGTGGGTTGGCTCCTGCCAAATTCCCCAAAAAATCCCAAAAAAATCCCCCCAAAAAAAGAGTGTTTGGCTGTAAGAACCCCTCAATTTCTGCATCCCACTCTGCACTTCCCAAGGAAATTAAAAATCCTGGAGCCCAGCCAGGAGCTGGGAGGGGGGAATTTGGGATTGCTTTTCCATGGCTTCATCCTGGCTTTATGGCCGTGGAGGTTTTCTCTCCATTTTTGGGGTTTTCTCTCTGTTTTGGGGTTTTCTCTCTGTTTTGGGAGTTTTCTCTATTTTAGGGGATTTTTGTCTCTTTTTAGGGGTTTTCTCTCTGTTTTTGGGGCTTTCTCTCTCTGTTTTAGGGCTTTTCTCCCTGTTTTTCGGGGTTTTCTCTCTGTTTTGGGGGTTTTCTCTCTGGTTTAGGGGTTTTCTGGGAGCTTTTTGTACGTCAATTATTTCAAGGATAACCCAGAATTCATCCGTGAAAATCCCAAATGCTCAAACTTCCAGAAGAATCGAAGCAGAATAAAAAGGATTAAGGAAAATTTCAACAATTCCTCAGGTTGTGTTGAAGGGGGGATTTTATCCCCCCCACTGCATCCCTGTGCTTTTTATTCCCGAGAAAAAAACCTTCCTGAATAATTCTCAACTCTGGATCATTTCCTGGTAGCCATGACCATGGAGATGGTTTTGAAAAGTGTGGAAAATCCCTCTTGGAATTTTTTTTCCCGGAAAACCTGCCCAGATCCCCTCCTTGGTGCAGAACTGTGCGGCTTTCATTTATTTTTTTCCCTTTTTTAATTCACTTTTTCCACTGGTTTTTCCCTCCCTCAGAGCTGAAGGAGCCGCTCTCCCACCTCCCGAGCGAATCCTCTTCCCAATCCCACGGAGCAGAAAGCCATGGGAATGAGGTTTATCCCGTCGGAATTCCTGGCGTTGCCTTCACTCCACGAGGGGACGACTGCGAATCCCACGCCTTGAACCTGCTGGCTGACCTGGCCCTGGGCTCTTGTATCCCTCACTTTATTCCCAAGGATTGTGGGATCATCCCGGTGTCCTGCAGCCTTCCCAGCGATTCCAAGGAGCAGCAGAGCCTTTCCAAGCCCAAATCCCTGCGCGTGGCTTCCGACCACAAATACCACAGGGCAGAAAAGCACGGCAGAAAAGCCACCTCCACCAGCAAAGCATCCCTGGACCAGCCACTTCCTGAAAAAACACATCCCAACCATCCCACCTCTCCTCCTAAGGAGAAAACCTTGGGAATTTTTGGTAGGACCAGCGTGAATCCCATCCCTGCCAAGCTCCAGGCGTTGCCTCCTCGGGAAGCTCCAGAAGCCGCCGAGGTGAACAAGCACTCCATCATCTCAGTCGAGCACTCCTACGCCTCCCCCATGCCCGAGCATCCCAGGAAACAGCCCAATCCCAAAGGGAATCCCGGCTCCGGGCCAGCTCCCTCCAAAAACGGCACCAGGAACACTCCAGCAGCTCCTTTGGTCGGGAAGGTGCTGCCCTTCCGTCACCAGCAGCAGAGCAGCGCCTCGGAGCCCAGCAGGAGCAGGAGGTCTCCCAGGAAAAAGGAGGATTTTTCCAAGAGCCACACGGTGAACATCTGCGGGAATTCCATGAAGGTGACGTGCCGTTGGGAAGAGGAATATCTCTTCCACTTGGACAGCAGGTACACCAACGATTCCCTGGAGAAAACTGTCATCCGTGCCCTGCACGGGTAAGTCAGCCCGGAATGTCTGGAGGGGTTTGGGAAGGGGCTTGCCTTGGTTTTATAAATCCCTTTGTTTTCCCTAAGGATCGATTCTGTCCGTGTTTGCCGAGGTACAGCTGCTGTGTTTTCCCTGGAAAAAAGGAAGGATTTGGGAGGGTGGCGGTGGTGGGGGACAAAGTGGGTGTGACCCAGCCACGTGTGCTGGACCCAAAAATCTGCCCTGTCCTGGGCTGATCCCGCCGTGTGGGCTGCGGGAAAAGCGGGAATTCTGGCCCTCTGCTCCGCTCAGGTGATCCCACGTGGAATCCAGCTCTGGGATCCCAATATCAGGACATGGAGCTGCTTGGAGAGTCCAGAGGAATCCATGGAACTGCTCCAGGGCTGGAGCCCCTCTGCTCTGGAGCCAGGCTGGGAGAGCTGGGGGTGCTCACCTGGAGAAGGGAAGGCTCCAGGGAGAGCTCAGAGCCCCTTGCAGGGCCTGAAGGGGCTCCAGGAGAGCTGCAGAGGGACTGGGGACAAGGCCTGGAGGGACAGGACCCAGGGAATGGCTTCCCAGTGCCAGAGGGCAGGGATGGATGGGATCTTGGGAAGGAATTGCTGGCTGGAGATCCTGGAATGGAATTCCCAGAGCAGCTGTGGCTGCCCCTGGATCCCTGGCAGTGTCCAAGGCCAGGTTGGACAGGGCTTGGAGCAGCCTGGGACAGTGGGAGGTGTCCCTGGACACTGGATGGGCTTTGAGGTCCCTTCCCACCCAACCCATTCCATGATTCTGCAATTCCCATGGCTCTGCAGCTGGAATTGGTACCTAAAGCCAGGACCCCGAGTCCTCCATCCCTCCTTTGGAGCTCGGAGTTCCTAATTTTTCCCGTTTTTCCAAAAAAAAAAGCTGGAATCTGCATCAAGCAGCGATCTGTGCCCTCCTTGCCCTGCGGGGAAACCAGGGATGAATTCCAGCCGTGAATTCCAGGCACGAATTCCCTGGAGACGAGGGGGGAGGACGGAGATGGTTCAGGCTGTCTTTCCTTCCCTTCCCAGGCCCTGGGATCCCGATCTTCCCGACGACGTGGAAGGGATGAAGCTGATCCTGCACATGTGGGTGGCTCTGTTCTACAGGAAGCCCAGCAAGCTGCTGAGCAGCTCCCGGAAGGTGGTGGAGCGCAGCAATCCCACCAAATTCGTCTCCATCAGCAGCTCCGGAGGTTTCCTAGAGCTCAGCGACGACAGCCAGGACTGCTTCGGCTTCGAGACGTGTCCCGCAGACTCTGGCTCCGATCCTGACCAGACTCCCAGCAGCTCCCTGGATCCCAGCACCTCTTCTTGCCAGGGCCTTTCCCAACCAGAGAAAAGCCCCGCGGATTCCCAGACGGACGCGGACGGAATTCCCGGCGCCGTGGATAGCACGGTGTCCTCCTCCTCAGGGGAGCTGCCCTGCGGGGAGGAGGAGGAGCCTTCCTCCACCAGCTGTCCCGAGAGCCTTTCCCTCCGGGAGGATGCCGGGGAAAGCCGGGATGTGGGATGCAGGGAGACAGAGGTCGTTCCCGAGGAGGGCGCGCGCAACGTCTCCAGCGTCAGCGCGGTGAGTTCGGGCTGGGGGGGACTCCCAGGCTCTTGGAGGAGCAGGATTTTCCAAGAGGAATGGAGCACATGTGCTTGGGGGGTGCCCAGGGAAGCGGGGACGCTCTCCAAGGGGGAGGAATCCCAAATTGGAGCAATTAAAGTGCCCGTTTCTGATTTAAACTCCGAGTTTGTGTGAGGGCTGAGTCCTCAACCGAGGGGTCAGGGGAGCCCCCAGCATCCCAGAGCAGAATTCCAGATCCAGGAGAGACACAGCACGGCCATTCCTATGTGGATTTGGAAAGCTGGGATTTGTTGCCTTGGAAGTTTTTCCCCCGTGCAGGCGGCAGCGCCGTGCTTTGCATCATTTCCCTCGTCCCTCTGGTGAAATCCATGAAAATTCCATTCTGGATTGAGTTTGGAAATTAATTTTTCCCACTTTCTCCAGTCTGCACGTGGTCAGGAGTGGAGGTTTTTGGGGTAAACATAAAACATTTCTCTGCTGACGTTTTTCCAAGCCTGAATTCTTGAATTAAAAGAATTCCTTTAAAACTTCCACTCCTGAACAGAGGAGCAGCTTCCATCGGGCTGGAACTGCACGAAGGAAAAAATTCCAGGTTTTTTTTCCCGCATGGGTGTCTCGTCTCCTGCGTTTTCCCATGAGGATTAACCTCTGGATTGTGTCGTTCCAGGAGGAGCCGGTCAAGGAGAACCTGCTGGATTCCAGGCTCACCCCCAGCCCTTCCCAGGAGCTCGGCTGTTCCAGCAAATCCCCGGCTGAGTTTTCCAACCCCAGCAGCCAAACGCCGAATTCCAGCTCGACTCCATGGACAGAGCCGCCCTGTGCGGTGCAGGAAAACGGGGAGCAGCAGGAAAACCAGTGGGAAGCAGGCTCAGGGAGCGGACCCGGCCCTCCTGAGGATGGGGAGGGAACAGGAGACGCTGGACACCCTCTGGAAGTTGAGGATGGCAGCTGGGCCGCTGGCGCTGATCCACAGCCTGCCTGTGATTCCGTGCCCTCGGAAGCAAATCCCGCGATTGCAGAGCCTGGGGGAGCCACTGAGGAAGGGGAGGAATCCCAGGAGCCCTTGGAGCATTTGGGAAAAGAGGAGAGAGAGGTGGAGGAGGGAAAGGAGGAGAAGGAGGAGTCTGAGGACGAAAGCTCCTTCCTGGAACCCGTGGATTTGGTGTTGTCCGAGAGCAGCGATGCCGAGATGGAATGTGAGCACGGCGAGCAGAATCCAGGGAATTCGGCGTCTCCAGAGGACTTCAGTGTTCCTGAAGAGGAGCCCGTGCCCAACCCCACCTCCCTGGCATCTCTCTGCCCCGACAGATCCACACCAGCGCTGTCAGATGGGACCGGGACCGATCCCGGAGGGTTTCCCAAGGAGATGTCACCAAGCCGGGATGAGCTCCCAGATCCCTGGGATGCTCCGGGCAGCCCAGATTCTAAGACAGACGGGCTTGGTGTGGCCAGCCCAGCCGAGCTGGGGTCACCCCACAGTGACAGCGGGGAGCTGCTGTCCCCTCCTGATCCCAGCCCTGTGCGCGGGGTGCAGCCCGACAGCGTTATGGGAAACCCGGGAGCCGCTGGAGACACGCTCGGGAACGGCTTGGAGCAGAAAAACCAGGATCGTGCGCCCTCTGCAGAAAGGTGGGAGCCTGCCGGGAGCACGGCCGGCCTGGAGTTCCCCTGTGGCCAGGGAATGGCCCTGACCCTGTCCCCCGACTCCAGCTCCGTCTGCCTGACCTCTCCCGATGGATCCGTCGATCCGTGGGCTGCTCCGGAGGATCCGCCTGTGGAGAGCCTCCAGTCGCCGTCCCAGAGCGAGCTGGGAAGGAGCAGCTGCCTTTCCCAGGTGTGTGAGGATGATGCTGCTCCTGAGCTGAATTCCCTGGACACTGAGGAATCGAATCAAGGAGGGAGCGGGGTTCTGCTGGAAGAACAGCATGGAAGCGCCGCTGCCAGTGGCACAGAGGAGCTGGATGATCCCCTGGGAGCAGGAGATGGCCAGGACTGCCCCTTGGACTACAGAGGTGATGACATAGGAGATGATTCCAGAGCTGAGGAGAGGGAGGATGAGTTCCCTGAGGCAGAGAATTCCCCTGGGAATGACACAGTGAGCATGGAAACGGCGGCTGACGCGCCACAGGAGCCGGAGATCCCTCTCCACCATCACCTGCTGGAATCAGAGCCCTCCTCCTCCATCCGGGAGGGGACCTCAGCCATCAAGGAGCTGCCAAGGCAGCAGCAGGACTTCCCAAATATCCACGGAGACCCAGCTCCTGCTTCTCCCCCTGGCGCTGGAGACTCAAACCCCCCCATTCCCGCGGCGCCGAGCCGGCGGGAGTCCGTCCTGTGCTGCCTCTGGAAGCCGTGCCGGGAAGGAGGAGCTGCCCAGGTGAGCGTGGCTGCCTGGAGCCTGGATGGCTCCTTAGATCCCGGCTGTTCCCAGGAGGCGATGGAAGCTCCGCTCTCCCCCGCGGATGAGTTTGAGCCAGCTGAGCCGGGATCTGCTCCTCCTCCTCCGTGCGATCCGTGGGACGATCCCGAGGGTGCTGAGCCGGGCTCGCCCTTCCCTGAGGCACTCCCTGGGATGCTCCCTCCTTCTCCGGACAATGCCCGGTGGTCCGGGAGCTGTGGCAGCGCCGGGAGCCAGGCAGGGGATGCTGGAGGGAGCCCCGGGGAGGAGCCCACCCCGCCTGAGGATCTGGAAGGAGGCAGCATTCCCAGTCCTGCTCCCTTCCCAGCCCGGGAGCGTCCCCTGTTCGAGCCCTGGGCTGGGTGTGACCACAGCCCCGAGGGATCCGAGGCGTTCCCTGATCCTGACTGTGCCGGCACCGAGGTGGGAGAGGGAGAAATCCCCGATTCTCCCATCCCGGCGTCGCCATTGGACGAGCACAGGGATCCCTCTGGAAAAAGCCCGGAGCTCAGCGATGCCGAGGATATTTCGGATGAGCTCCCAAGGGAAGAGCAGCTCCCAAGCGAGGACGGACACGAGGGCTCGGCCTTTGAAGATCCATTGGAGAATTCCTTTGGGGACTCGGAGCAGGAGTATTTTGAGGGGAATTCACGCTCCCCACTTCCAACTAGGAATTCCTGCATCCTGAGCTCCACGGATGCTGCAGGAACAAGGACTAACTGGGACAGCTCCCCCAGGAGCTCCGTGCACATGGAGGAGCACGGAGAGGACTGGGATCAGGGCATCCCCAGGGATTACGGGAGCTTCATGGTCACCCGGCAGTGCCAGGAGAGGATGGAACATTTCCAGCTTCCAAAGAGGCGCAGCCGCCGTGCCCGGGAATCTCCTCTGCTCCGGTCCCTGATGGGGACCTGGAGGGGCTTTGAGGAAATCACCCAGAACACTTTGGACATGGAATGCCTCCGCTTCCATTATAAGCTAAAACAAATCCTAAGGAGTGGCAAACCTCCCTTTTCTACCTCCAAAAGCATCTTCCCAAAAGACTTCTGCGCCCCCATCCCGCTGTCCCCGCGCAGCAGGAGCCCCTTGCAGGTGACAATTCCACCCTCGGACGCGTGGCTGGGCGGGCTCCGCTCCCGCCGGCACAGGGATAACCAGGATACCGGGAGAGCCAGGTCCCGGGCCCAGAGCCGGGATCGCAGGGCTCCCCTGCACCTCGGGAAGCTCCGATACGACCGCGCCCTGCCGGACTCGCGGGGGGACGTTGCCGTCATCCTGGACGAGTATTCCCAGTTCCAGAGGGTGGTGCTGAGCAGGGCCGAGGCCGGGAGCGAGGGCCCGGCGCAGGGAGAGGCCGGGAAAGCGCGGATGGGGACGGGCCAGCCCGGCAGGACGGTGGCGTTCGGGGCGGTGATCGCGGAGCTGCGCGGGGCCCTGCGCGCCCACCTGCGCCGCCTGGCCGACGGACAGCCCGGAATGTTCTACCTGCTGGAGACGGGACAGGAGCCCTTCTTCGACAGGGTGAAGGTAGGAGCTCTTCCTGGGCTGGGATGGGTTGGGATGGGCGGCTCTGGAATAGAGCTGAGGGCGGCAGGAGCAGGGAAGCTTGGGCAGCCTGGCAGGGATGGTTTGGTTCCCTTAGCCCAGGAGCCGCCTCAGCTCCCAGCACCAGGAATTGGAGTCAGGCACTGAGGTTGGACAGGAGCCTTGGGATTGGGTCATCGCGGAATCATGGAATAGTTTGGGTGGGAAGGGACCTTAAGGATCATCCAATTCCAACCCCATGGGCAGGGACACCTTCCCTATCCCAGGCTGCTCCACCTGGCCTTGGACACTGCCAGGGATCCAGGGGCAGCCACAGCTTCTCTGGGAATTCTGTCCCAGCCCCTTCCCACCCTCCCAGCCAGGACTTCCTTCCCAAGATCCCATCTAAGACGACTCTGGTTCAGTTTGAAGTCCAGCCATCCCCAGCACTGCCGAGGCCACCACTGCCCGTGTCCCCCAGTGCCGCATCCACAGGGCTTTAAATCCCTCCAGGGATGGGGACCCCACCCCTGCCCTGGGCAGCCCATTCTCCTTCCTCTCCCCTTGTTCCCAGGAAAATATTCCCGATCCAAACCTCACCTGGTTTCTGTTCCAGGCCTTGCTGAAGGATGAGGGGTTTGTGAGGATGGAACCCCTGAACTTCTGCGGGGCCGCAGGCCGGGACAGCGAGCGGCTGCTGGTCATCGTCAGGAACGAGGACATCTCCTCCCACATCCACAGCGTGAGCCTCCATCCCTCTTTTCCTGCTCTCAGAGCTGTTCTTTAATCCCAGCATCCATTAAAAAGGTTGGAACAGCTCAGCTCAAAGCAGTGAGGTTGGGCTTCTCTTGTCCTGCCATGCCTTGGCTCCCTGATTCCAGGGAATGTTCCATCCCTGTGGCACCGTCCAGCTTTGGGCTTGGGATGTGGGGACTGGGATGGGATGGGATGGGATGGGATGGGATGGGATGGGATGGGCTCCGTGGATTCGGGGTGGCACAAAGCCCCTGTGCCCGGCAGGTGCCGTGCCTGCTGGAGCTGAAGCGCTGTCCCGGCGTGGTGTTCGCCGGAGTGGACGATCCCGAGGATGTGATGGGTGACACATTCCAGGAGCTGTTCCAGGCCGGAGGCTTCGTGGTGTCCGACGAGGAGCTGCTGGAAAGGGTGACCCTGGGTGAGTGTCGGGGCATTTGCTGACACATTCCCAAATCTTCCCGTCGGTTCTGCTTCCAGTGGGGAATTCTTGCCCTCTCTCTGACATTGGGATCCCATCGGGATAGAGGGCCCAGCTCGGGAATCCCCAAAACATCCAAGGGCGGGGGAGGGCTGTGCCAGGATGTTCATTCGGCCTGGAGAACCACGGAATGGTTTGGGTGGGAAGGGACCTTAAGGATGATCCCATTCCATGGGCAGGGACCCCTCCCACTGTCCCAGGTGGATCCAAGCCCCAGTGTCCAACCTGGCCTTGGACACTGCCAGGGATCCAGGGGCAGCCACAGCTGCTCTTGGAATTCCAGCCCAGCCCCTCCCCACCCTCCCAGCCAGCAATTCCTTCCTGATATCCAATGGAAAAGGGCCTTCAGGTCCTTGAGGGGAAGTGGCAGAGGGAACTGAGCCAGCTCCTCTGGGAGCTGCAGCACGAGCTGACAGGGCCAAGCTGCCCTTGTCCTTCTGATGTCAGGGAAAAATCCCCACCAGGACATGATTCCAGTTCCCCACCCAGGGAAGTTTGAGGCTCCGTCCTTGGAGGGGCTGAGCTCCCCTGGGCACCCTCAGGTGGCCCAACTCTGAGCAGGGCTTGGCCCAGAGCCCCCCAGGTGCCCTCCCACCTATCCCTGGCTCTGGTGTCCCCTCAGGCCAGCTGAAGGAGGTGGTGAAGGTGCTGGAGAAGCTGAACAGGGACGGGAGGTGGAAGTGGCTCCTGCACCACAGGGAGAGCAAGAAGCTCCGAGGAGACCTCAGGTAACGGCTCTGCCTGGAAATTGGGGATTTTCGGGATGGAGCAGCAGGACTTGGGACCTGGAGAGCATCAGATGGCCTGGAACATTGTCCTGGATGCGATCCTGGATGAGGCAGAGCTCTGGCAGCTCTTCTGGCTCCCTGCTGGGCTTCCATAAGGCCCTTCCCTCTCTCCCTGGCAGGGCTGCCCTCAGGGAGTGCTGCAGGCTCCTGGAAAGGCCTGGGTTTCCTTGGAGGAGCTGCACATTCCCAAAACTCCAAAAGCAAACTTCCCTCCCTTCCCACCAGCTCATCCCAGCTCCTGACATACCCCCAGAGCTCAGGGCACCTTCCTGGGGCTCTGCCCCTTCTGCTGTTTCTTTTTCTGTCCCATCACGTTTGGGATTTGGGATGGGATGGGATGGGATGGGATGAGGAGCCCTGAGCTGGTGATGAAGAGAGGGAATTGCCACTCCAGTTCCCACCATGGATGGTTGAGGATGGAGCTGCTCTGGCCTGGGAAGGGTGGAGTGAGAAAACTCCTGGGTTGGGATAAAGGAAGTTTAACAGGGAAAGGAAAAGCTGGGCATGCAGGCAAACCCAAGGAATCCATTCCCCATTCCCCATCACCGGCCATCCCCAGGGCAGCTGGGCTCCATCATGACTTGGGAACCAACACCACCTCTGCAATATCCCCTCTTCCTCCTCCTCCTTCCAGCTTCATATCCCAGGCATGATTCCAGGCTCTGAATATCCCTTGGGACAGTGGCAGTCACCTGTCCTGGCCAGGCCCTGGTGGGGTGGGCGAGGAGCAGCCTTGGCTGTGCCAAACCCCC
The DNA here is from genome assembly GCA_013399195.1 of Dicrurus megarhynchus. Taxonomy (NCBI): domain Eukaryota; kingdom Metazoa; phylum Chordata; class Aves; order Passeriformes; family Dicruridae; genus Dicrurus; species Dicrurus megarhynchus. The sequence goes on along the minus strand of VXAD01007906.1, from coordinate 18,144 downwards.
CTCAGCAACAACAAAATATCCCAGAATTATCCACAGCTCCCAGCATGGATCCCAAAGAGCACAGATCCCAGTCAGCATGAATCCCAAACAGCACAAATCCCAAACAGCCCCACAGCAGCTGCTGAGATGAAAATGAACCCAATCCCAGGCACAACCTGGGAGCTGTCTGGATGGAGCAAGGGGGAATTTGTCACTTTTGATCCATATGGAGCAGCAAAATTCCACCCTTGAGGCTGGAAAAAACACCTGGAAGGGCAGATCCCGCCCTCCCTGCTCATTCCCTGGGAAGGGATGGGGAGGGATGAAGCCCCTGAGCCCTCCCCGTGCCCCTCTCTCAGCAGGGGCGATGCCAGCGCCCAGAAGAAGCAGCTGCTGCTGAAGTGGTGCCAGGGAGCGGAGCTGGTGGAGCTGCTGCACTTCCACGGCTGCGATTCCCCAGCGGCTCCCGAATCCCGGCACGTCCAGTGCCTGCTGGAGCTGCAGGCGCGGCACATCCGCGCCAGGTTCGCCGTGTATCTCACAGGTAAAGGCATCCCACACCCAGCAGGTCTGGAATTGCCCTGGAAAGGGATGGAGGAGGGATAAGAAATCCCTGTTTTCCTGCTGTTCCTTCGGGAATCGCTTGTTCGAGGCGGGGGTCAGGTGCAAGTGGTGGAAAGCGAATGGATTTTTTGGAGGTTGCTGAATTCCAGCAGTTTTTGGAGCCTTCGTGCTCCAGTTCTGGCCTTGTTGGCAAAGCACCAGAGCAACCACGGTGGGATTTAGGGATATTTCCCACAGGTTTAGGAACAACCTCGTTTGTTTGAATTAATGATCCTGCTGCTCTTCCCCTTGCAGAAAATCCTGGCGGCAGCAGCAGGGAAATCCTGGAAAGCAAAGGAATTCTTGTGGCTGACATCAACACCTTCCTCGGGACGGTGCAGAAAGTGGCTGCTCCATTCAGAAGAAGTTACTGGTAAGGTGGGAAAGCTTGGGATCGATCCCAAAAAGCTGGGAGCAGCTCCAGGGTTGTCCGTGGGATGGCCAGCAGGGAGCTCTGCTCCCACAGCAGAGCAGGGACCGTCCCAAAGCGCCGGATCTGGGATCTGCCAGCACTCAGGGCTGACTCCTGCAGCCGCATCCAGGAGAGCCACGCTTGGCAGTGCTGGAAAATGGGAAAAACTCCAGGCCTGGCCCTGGGGAAGCTCTGCAGGAGGCTGGCACTGCCCAGACGGAGCCAGGCACTGACCTGGGCCACGTCTCTGTGTTTGCAGGTGACAAAGCGAAGCCACGAGGACACGGTTCCTCCCCAGGCCCTGTGGCACCAGTTTGGGCATCCCAGTCCCGCAGGGGACATCCCCACCGTCCATCCCAGTGGATCCCGGACACTGCTGGGGGCAGGGGAAGGTCGGGTTTAGCTCTGTACATAAATCTTATTTAAAGGTGGGAAATGCAAATCCACGGGGGATTCATTCCCTGCCACCCAGTCCCACATAGGAAAGGTTCTTTTAACGGTACAGGTAAATTATTGGAATGTTTTCAAGTCTTTAGTGCAGCTGCCATTGGAGCATTTGGAAAAGGAATTTCCCAAAGTTTACTTGAAGGCTAGGAATGAGAAGAAATCCATTTTCCACGGCTGTCCAGGCCCCACCCAGGCCCACACTACATTTCAGCTCACCCCTGTTGCCTCCTGGTACCGGTTCCCTGCTGGGACTCGGTGCATTCCAGCACATGGAATGCTTGTAAATAGCGGGAAGCCGGGATGCAGGAACAGAATAAGCTCTTATTTATGGGGGCCAGGATGGAAACGCCGTGTCCGAGCCCCGTTCCTGACCCGGCTCCACGGGGCAGGGGTGTCCCTTCAGTTTGTTTTTAAATCCAAGACTGCGAGGCCATTCTGTACAGGATGAATTTGTAAAGAGTTTGATTAATAAAACCTCCAAAAAAATGAACTTGCACCCAGCTCTGCTCTCTGGAAAGGGGATCCCGCTCAGCACCCAACACAGGAAAGGGAGGGCAGGGGATTTTCCAGCTGGGAGAGAGGTTGGGAATCAACAAAGGAGTGAGCAAGAGCATGGTGGGCTCCTGGATGATGGATCCCATCCTGCTTCCCAGCAGGAAGGATGGAATAACCAGAGGAACAACCAGAGGAACAACCAGGTTCCAGCAGGTAGGGACAATGGAATCATTTAAGGATTTCTTTTCCACCTGCACGGGGGGAACTTCCTGGCCTCACTCCGGCACCAGGTCCCGGCAGCTCGGGGTGGGAAGTGTTCCTGGAAGCGGCACCTCGGGAAGAGGAAGTGCCAAAAGCCCTGGCTGGGAGGAGGGAGCGGGGAAGCCCCAGGTGGGTTGAGCTGAGCTTTGGGCCTGCGATAGGATCAAAGCCCAGTTCCTGTGTGGGAACGGCACCGGCTGAGGGGAGCCCCTGCCACGGAGCCAACCTGGAGAGCTGCTCCCAGGCTTCTCCTCAGTTTTCCTGGCGCTCGGCATGGCTGCGTGTGCCCAATGCCAGCCAGGGAATCGGGATTGCTCTGGATTGGAACATCTCGTGTTCAGGATGGAGAGGAGCCCCAAGCAGGGATTATTCACTGCTGCTGCCATTCCCAGCTGTGGCACCGGGGTGGTTGCAGGGAACAGGGACTGTGCCAGAGCACAGCCTGAGCCACAGCTGCCCTGCCAAAAGCAGCCGGAGCAGCACAGCCTGGGAAGAACAACCACAGAACCAGGAAACCTTTTCCAGCAGGAAACCTCTTCCAGCAGGAAACGCTCCCGTCTCACCCCTGGCAGGCAGAGATCCTGCGGGATTCTCAGCCCGGAGCTGCTGCTCCCAGAACTGAAGTGAATCAGACCAGAGCCCAGGACTGGTTTCCAGAATTTGGCTTTACTTCGCAGTACAGAAATCATTTGGAGCCTTCAGGAGACACGAGAAGCACAGGCTCTGTCATGCCGATACCGCAGCGCCGTTTGGTCCATCCGAGAAGCCACCAGGGGACAGAAAATACTTCCACATCTTGCCTGCTCTGTAATTTGTTCTCTCAATTTTATTAAGATTAAAACACAAAGGAGCCTTAGGCACAGCTGTGTCCCAACCGATGTAAACAGGTTTAGAAGCTTAAGTGGAGGTTAAGTTCTGTGCCCAGAACGAAGCCAACATTTGCTGCTACAATAGGTGTGGGCTTTGTCCATGATACAACTTTGCCACAGAGTTAAGATTGATGGGAGAGACTTTAGGGATGCTGTCCACAATAATGGAGTGCTCAGTTTCTATTTTCCTTGATATCAGGTTTGAGTGACATCAGCGTCACATCTACGAGCTCACCAGAAGCACAGGATTGTGAAGGATGTTTTACAAATGATTAAAAAGACAAGGTAAGACACAGCTGTCAATGAGTTATTTCAAATCTGCACCCACGTCTACGTCGGCAAAAATAATAATAATAATAATAATAAGTTCAGTCTGCCTTTCGCTTACGAGGTTAGTCAGGAAATCAGTCAGGAATTTGCCAGATTCTGGACAGCAGCCCTACTAGAATGAAATAATTAACACATGATATCCAAAAAGGGAACATTACCAGTGCAGTACTCTTCAATCTCTCAGAGATGGGATTACAAAAGCAGGCCTTACAATATTGAATTTCGTACAGTGTTCATTAAGTTCCTTATATATTCATATTAGCCGATTTAAATTTCTCCTAATTAGAGACTCTCATTACTGCTGCTCCTCCTCCCCGTAGATGTCGTTTTTCTTGCGTTTCATCTCCTCGAAGTCGAACTCTGATCCCATCATCCTCTTATAAATATCTTTGATGTCGTCGCACGTCGTCTCAAAGTGGGTGGTGGCGTCGTAGGTGCGCGAGATGAAGATCTGGAAGCAGAAGCAGCGTTGGAGCCCCGAGCTGGAGCCTCTCCCCTCCCAGCCCAGCTCAGCCTTCACTCACCTGGCTCTCAGTTCCCAGGTCGGTCGGTGCAAACAGGTCACTGATGCTCACAAACCTGGAAAAGGGAAAAAGAAAAGGGTCAGGATGGTTTCAGAGCGGGAATGGTTCGATCCAAGGGCATCACTCAAGGTGCTGAGGAAACTCTCAACAGCTCTTGGCAGCCAAACCGCTCCAGCTCTCCCAGCAGAGCAGGGAGCAGGGCTCGCTGAGGACTCACTTCTGCTCAACGGGCTCCAAGAGGTCCAAGGCTGGCTTGATCTCCTTCTCCGGATCTGCGGTCTCCACGGTGGTGCTGGCGATGGCGATGTATTTGCCCTGCGCCGCCACGTTGTGAGCAGAGGAGATCATGCACACGTAGATATCTGGGAGGACAGGGCACAGCTGCATCCCAAAACCTCCTCCAGCCTCATCCCAAAAACCTGCCTGTCCCCCTTCCCGCTGCCCTGACACTCAGCAGCCCCTGGGTTCTTTAGAGCACCTGGAATGAGTCCCATCCTTGCCCTACGTGCTCTCATCTCCTGGCTGGGGGGCCTGGACATGGAAGATCTCCAAAGCTCTGTCTCCCATGGCTCTGACGGTTCCTGAAATCCAGTGGGGTTCCCAGTGCTCAGTTCCAGGCGGAGGCAGCACCTCCCCTCCTGCACACAGCCCTCACCCCCTCCCAGACACCCCACACCCCTCAGACACCTCTCCCATCTGGGGCACTTCCTGCCGCAGGTTCCTCACAAGGTTTTCTGACCCCAGGCTCCTCCCACCTCCCCCAATGCTGCTCTGAACTGAAGTCCAGCTTTGCTGGGGCCTAAACATTCCTGGGCAAGGCCATGAAGGGTCCATCTCCCCGTCTGATCCACACCTTGTCATGGGTTAGCATAGTTTGGTTTTTTTAAGGAAGGCACCCACAGAGAGGCCGGTGACAACCACTGCCTGAGCCCACGGGGTGAGAGCTGCTCTGCACACACCTGATTTCCGGTTGACCTGGTTCTGTGGAATGATGATCTGGCACGAGTTGGCATCGTTCGTGTTCTTGATGGGGTGGCTCAGGATGCAGATTACCCGGATCACCTGGCCCACCTTCGTCACGCGGTCCGACACGTAGCTGGGATCGCAGATGAGCTGTTTGCAGCGAGCCACCTGAGCACAAACAGGGAAAAATCACCAAGGTCACATCAAAAATCATTTTTCTGGTAATAATTTAATATTTGATCAATCTGAAGGCCGCACACACTTTGGTCTCTAGCATGGATTGTCACCTCTGCTCCTGGCCAGGACACGTCATTCCCACCCCAAGGGACACGTTATCCCACCAGCAAGTGCTGAGCTGTCCCGTGAGTGCGTGCTCCAGTCAGGAGCACATTCAGAGCTTCCAAGCAGCCTGCAGCATTCCCAGTTTTATCCAGCCAGGTGGAAGAAAAGCTGCGGGAAGGCCACGTGCCAGCTGTCAGAGCAGCTAAAAATGCCAAGGGCAAAGCTGGTTCCAGGTTAGACACAGGGAACAGCTCCCTTCCAGTTCAGCCAGCCTGATTTATTCACTGCCAGCCCATGGAGGCTCCATCCCAACTCCTGGAGCAGGGATGCTGGAATGAGCTCCAGCCATCAGGACATCGTGTCTTCAGCGAGCTGGCACAGGGACAACAGCCCCAGCCCAGCAGCTTTGGCCCTTGGGCTTAGAAAAAGTTTTTCTCTGTATTTTTTCTGCTCGAACCCAAAAAATCGGAGCTGTGAGGGGCAAGATGTGGGTGGGGAGCAGGGAAGGATGGGAAGGGACCGTACCTCCCCCTCGGACTTGACCCCGACCACTTTGCCGTTCTCTATGACGATCTCCTCGATGGGCTTGTTGAGCATGTAGGTGCCTCCATAGATCGCACTGAGCCTGCAGCAGGAAAATCCCTTCAGCACCTCCGTGGCTGCACTGCAACAGCCCTTCCAGCCCCCATTCCGCTTGGAAAAACCCCACCTCAGACTTTAACCTCTGCAAAACCCCCTGCTTAAACACAACGGGTAAACACTCTGCAGACAGGATCTCTGAGCAAATCCAGGGGTAAACAAGCCCACAAAGAAGCAATCTCACGTGAGGAATCACCTCTTCCTTAGGAAGTGAGAGAACCACTAAGGACCTCAGTATTTTTATACAGCATCACAGCCTGGAAGCTCAAGCACTGACTCCACACATCCAATATCCCCACATCCAACATCCCCACATCCCACACATCCAACATCCCCACATCCCACACATCCAACATCCCCACATCCAACATCCACACATCCCACACATCCAACATCCCCACATCCAACATCCCCACATCCCACACATCCAACATCCACACATCCCACATCCCCACATCCAACATCCCCACATCCCACACATCCAACATCCCCACATCCAACATCCCCACATCCAACTCCACACCCCCCTGGAGGAAACCCGGAGTCAAAGGCAAGTGCTCACCGTGCAAAGCCCTGGGGCAGCTCTCCAAGGCCATAGAGGGGGTACAGGTAGGGGCTTTTCCCGTATCGAGCCAGTGATTCGCTGTACAGCTTAATCCTGTTGATTGTTTCTTGGCAGGGTTGATCTAGATAGCTGGGAAGGACAGTTAGACCATTTGGGATGTTTCCCAAACCAAGACTTCCAGCAGAATACACCCAGAGAGCAAAACACTGACTTCCTGTGAAGTTTCTTCCCCACCCTCCAGCTGCTCCTGGCAGTGCTTCCCTGGGAGTTCCCTTTTAGGAGCACTCGGTGTCACAAGTTTTACTCAGGAACCCTCAAAGTTTAAAATAACCAATCAATCCCATCATGACCCCATACCCTGGGATTTGGGGGAGCAACTGACCCCCACTTACTCGTCAGTCCTGTAGAGAGCGAGGGCATGGCCTGTGAAGTCAATGACATCTTGGCCCAGGTCAAACTTCTTGTACACATCCCTCATGGTGGTTTTCTTGGGATCCACACCCTCGAAGGTCCGCGGATCGTTCTCGTCAAAGTTGGCCACATACACCAGGAATTTCCTGAACCGGCGCTTCTCAAACAAACCCATTAAGCCTAAAAGCAAGGTTTGGTCAGAATTCAACAGATCCTCTGTGGTTTTTGTGGCTTTTCCATTGCAACAGAGTATCAGCAGTGGGTAAGAACTGCTGAGTGTTCAAATATGGGATGGTTTGGGTGGGAAGGGATCTTAAAGGTCATTAGTTCCAACCCCATGGGCAGGGACACCTTCCACTGTCCCAGGCTGCTCCAAGCCCCAATGTCCAGCCCGGCCTTGGACACTTCCAGAGATCCAGGGGCAGCCACAGCTTCTCTGGGAATTCCATTCCAGCCCCTCCCCACCCTCCCAGCCAGGAATCCCTTACCAATATCCCATCTAACCCTGCCCTCCTCTTCAGCCTAAGGCCATTCCCCTTTGTCCTGTCCCTCAAACCCCAAACACGAGGCTGCACAAGGCACCATTTATCCACCTGAATTCTCCACAAATTGCAGAAGCAAGACTGGGCCTGCTGAAACGTGAGGGCAGAGGCAGCACCTCCACTCCTGCCAGGATGAGTCTCTTGGAGACCCCACAGGGCCCAACTGAAGGAATTCCTGATTCCTTCAGCAAACAGGAATATCTGCCATGAGGAAGGCTCAGACCTACAGATCTGGGGCCTTAACTGCAGGAGTCACTTTATCAGAGGTGCTTCTGAACACATCCCACGGCTGGAGCTAATGGAATGCCCTCTAGAGCCTAATGGATTTCACCACACTATTATTAGTTTTATTTGAAGAGTGACATTTAAGTAGGCAACAATTAAGGTTTGAGGTGCCACACGGCGGAATTAGTCATTCCAATCTGCCTGCAATGTTTTTCACACACACAGTTCCAACACGGACCCGACATCAAATATTTATGGCAGAGCTGGGAGCACAAGCCCCAAATGTAAGCTCTTGAGGAAGGAAAATCTTGCCAGGTTCTCACCAGAACCTCACAGAACAGGCAGCTTGGAAGCTCCAAGAAAACAGGGCTCAGGAAGCCCAAGGCTCACACTGCAAGTGGTGTTTGAAGTCAAAGAGGTGCAGGAGAACCCTGAGGATGCTCCTGAACAGAATATTCCAAGGGATAGGTCTTGCCTCTGTTTAGGGGATTCAGAGGGAACAAATAAGGAGCAGCTACTCACTGGAGGCCAAAGCTTCTGCCTCAGTGGAAGGAACTTTGTAGATCTTTCCTCCCTTGTAGACGAAGCTCCCCTCGATCACCTTGAAGTCCAAGTAACGAGTGACTTCTGTGTAGAGCAGCATCTTTACCAACTGACCTGGAAGGGGGTTTGGCACAGTCAAACAAGGACACAGCAGCTCTCAAGGCAGCTCTTCCAACACGACAAACCCTTCCCCAGCAGCACCACATTCAATTCCCAGATAAGCTGGGACTAAAGCAACCAAGCCTTGGCTGGGACCTATCAATTCTTCCACTGCAGCAGCCCTGAGCCAGGCACTGCACAATCCGTCCATCCCCTCGTGCTCCAGGACGAGATTCCAGCAGCCACCGGTTGGTTTTAGGCAGAGGGAGTTGCCCCTTCACTGATACTGGGTTTGGTCTAGACCAGTCCCAGTACCAGAACACACGGATTCAAGGGTAAGGATTTGTAAGGAATGACAGTGCCTGTCCCATTCCAGCACCCAGCACCAGCCCAGGCTGAGCTTACAAGGAATATCCGGGAGCTCAGGATCACTCACCATTAGCCATAAGGAATTTTGGAATGAGGTCCACGTTCCAGTCTCTTCCCCGCCCCATAGATTCTGGTGGAGTTCCCGGGAGATTAAACCTTTTGTAGAGCTTTGCAGAGAGAATACAGAACTTATTATAGCCCAGGAAATGTGTCTGGGTGTCATTCCTCCCACACATGTACACACTTTCCACCCCCACAGCTCCAAGCTGAACACAAGCTCTTCAGAGCCAGCTTTTGGCTGGAGTTTGAGCTCCCAGTTGAGTTTGGAACACATAAACACATCCAGTGAATTGTTACAGTAAGAAGCAGGCAATGTAATTCTGCTCATCCAGGCTTTCTTCATCCAAGGCTTAAGCACTTGGGAATTTTTGAACCTGATGTTCAACAGGACATTCCTTAGTCGAATTAACAATTTAGCTGAAGAGTTTTAACATCCAGCTGTAACAGCTCCGGAATGCTCTGTGCTCAGATCCCAGCTGGGAATTACAGCAAAGAAACACAATCTACCAACTACAAACACCACAGTGGTGTCTCCCCCACTGTATCTGGTGAGGAAGTGCCATAAAACTTCCTTACTCAAAGGAAACCCTCAGAGTAATTAATTTGAAGCCACCCCAAGGCTAACTGGGAATAAATCCCCTTTATGTGCCTGGGAAGGACACAGTGGATGGGTCTCTCCACACTTACATCTTCCAGGGGTGTAATGGATGCACTTTCCCCTCCATAGTATGAGTTACGATCCATGTGAAGGACTTTCTTTCCATTCACTGACATGATCCCGGAGAGGATGCATTCCTGCAGGAAGGAAAGGATACAAGGGACAGGTGAGCTGCACTGGAGCCTCCTCCTTCTCAGTTTTCCTAAGGAAGAGCATGTTCAGACAGCTCCATTTGCAGGTAGCTGCACAGCCCTCTGAAAACAAGCACAGCAGTTGCCTCATTCCACAATTCAGGCACCTCTCGGAGGCAGATTAACCCCTTAATAAATTTACTGTCTGCTCTGGGCAAGCTACACAACCACCACCTATCATGACTTCCCAGAGGAATTTTTTGGGAATTCCATGCATTTGAGCATGAAAATGCACTAAGAAAATCTGTCCTCTAAGCCACCAGCTATCAGTTTAAGGATGTCCACAGAGAGGCAGCAGGAAGCATGAAATCTTACCTGGACTTCCATCAGCCTCCTCAAAACCCCAATTATTAATATTTACCACACTGGGACACTCAAGAGAATCAACAGCTTCTCTTAGAGAGCAGCATAAAGAATAAATGAAGGCATTTGGGTGCTTCATCACCTCAGCTTTGCTTTCCTTGCTCTGTCCCCACTGAGAGTCCCTGGAGCAGCAGATCAGCTGCTGTGTCTGACTGCAGCACCAAGAGGCTGAGCCTCACCGCAGAGCACACACAGCCTGCAGAACCAGCTCAGGGCTTGCACAACTAAATCCCCATTAAAACACGACTTTGCACCAGCTCTGGCATTCCCCAGCCAAAGAGCTTAACAAAAACTTGAATGTTTGCGTGCTTAGGACAGCTTATCTTGGAGGTTTTGCTGATCTTGCTCTGCCTCAGCTCCCTCCAGCAGCAGAGTTATGTCTGCACTGAGTTCTCATTCACTGTCACAAGCTCACTGGTAGGTCCTGGCCACATCTCACATTATGGGTGGGGTTTGGAGCAACCTGGGATAGTGGAACCATGGCAGGATGGTTTTTAAGGTCCCTTCCAAGCCAAGCCATTCCATGATTCTGTGATCACCTTTCATTCAGTTTGTAAACCCCCATCCAGCTGCTGACAGATGCTGCCACTGCACATCTGCTCATCCAGGCAGCCTGGCCCTCCTGCAGAGATCTGTGGCTCCATGAGATCCTTCCTGTTTACTCCACAAGCACCTCAGTCAGGACTCTCCTCCTGTGTCACTTCCCCCTCCTGTGGAGTGCAGGAGGTTTATTTCCAACTCCAAACTGACCGATGCAGGTGTCAGTCAGGAAAACCACAAACACCAGGAGTTTCCCACTGTGTATTGTTTGTGTAAATCCTAACTCCAGTCAATCCTCGCTGTAAAGGAAGCTGTAAAATCAACTTCCCCAGCCAAGGCAGCTCTCACAGGGGGTTGTTTTGTGCTGAAGGTCAGACATCTGTAGGTGCAGGGACTGCTGGCAGGGATCGCTGCCTGAGGATTTGCTGTTCTGGTGCTTCCAGGTGGCAACAGAAAAACCTTCTCCATTGGGACAGCAAGGCACTGCTGGCCAGTCTGTCACCCACCAGGATGTCACCGAAATCCAGCCAAGGACCTGAGGAGCAAAGCTGGAGCTGCCTTGTGGACAGCAAGGACGCTCGGAATTCAATCCCTGAAGTCATGGAAGATTTCCAGCACGGTGCCCACAAGGCTTTGTGATCACCACATGGATCCTGAATAGTGAGCCACAGTGCTTCCCACAAAAGCTCTCCATGATCCATCAGCTGCTCCTTCCAGCACTGTACCATCCTTCCAAGGATCCTACAAGGTCCCTCCTTTTTCCCACACAAGCTGGAGCAAGCAGAGACCCTCACAGCAGACACAGCTGCACCAAACCCTGTGTGAAGTCACTACTCAAGGCCTACAATGCTGAGTAACCACAGGAGTGAAAGTGGCTGCAGTGTGTCAGCTACAGCGTTAATGATTAACCACACCCAACATGGAACTGTCACACCAAGGGCACCATCACCAACCAGTTAAATTCACAGAGCTCTACGGTTGCACTCCTTGCTCTATCCTTGATTTATCCCCCCCATCCCGAAAGCCTGGCTCACCAACTCTGCCAGACGGTGGCACAGGACTGCAAGTGTTCACGCTGGAGCTGAGCCACAAGGAAGCCAACCAGGATTTCACAACTAAGTAAGTATCAAAAGGAGGGATAGAGCTACAGTAAAAGCAGCACAAGTTACATCCATTGGTCTGGATGTCAGCTGATTTCAGTCTCCCATTTAACTTCAAAGCATTCCTTGCTCTGTATTCCCAGAACAGTGTGCATCCCTTCCCCAGGCCCAAGCTACCAGCATCCCCTGGAGTGAATTTGGGCACCAGCAGAAGATATAAGAGGCCTTAAGTACCTCTTCAATCTTCTTTCACACCCATTAGACACTGCTACGGGAACTGAGGTGGAGCTATTACACTGCTATTTAATCCAAGGCTCATTGAACACGTCCCTTCCATCAGGCAGGCTCCTGCCAGGCCCCGGAGCGCTGAAATCCTGCACAGGCCTTTCAGGGCACTTCCCTCTGCAGCCATGATGGCCATAAAGCACACGGAATGCACAATGGATTTATCCTCCCAGCTCAGCAATTCCTTTGGATGCCGTGCTGGCTGCATCCGCTGGGCCACGACCGGGAACAACTTGATGTGTGACGATGTCATTTGGGTGAGGGAGTGAGGAAAACAAACAGCCTGTGCTGATAAGGGGAGGACTGAGAAGAGTTTAGAGTGCAAATAAAAAAGGGGAAGCGTCAGAGTTCAAATCTGTGCATTTTTTGCTGTTTTATAAACGTCGCCACTACCAAACAGGAACAGGGAGCAGCTGCTGACAGCAGCACCAGGACACAGCAGGGAGAGCTCCGGGTATCCAGCCGGGATCCGACAGAGTCCTCATGCAAATTGCAGTCATGCTGCTACTACAATCCACTGCCTCAGCCAGTTCAGGTTACGAGGCTCCCAGGAGCTCATTGTGCTGCTGAATGAACGACAGAGCAAGTCTGAGCGTGATCAATGTCGTCTGCAGCAACGCCCAGCTGCTGCAAATGGCCGAAGAACCAGGGAGGAACCAGCGTTGGCAACGTGGAGATAGCACGTCCAGTGTGAACCCATGAAAATAATTATACAGAGGAACATGGAGGTATTGGTGTTTCCGTGCTTGCTTAAGACCATCAGCTCTTCCCTGGCGTGCAGGAGCTGGTCGTGACTAGACCGTGTGCATGCAGAAGCCTTGAGGAATGGAGGGAAGCAAGGAGGTTTCCATGGACTTTCTCCAAGTAGGGCGGCAGTTCAGAAAGGCTCAGACAGCCCAATGGAAACTCGAGCCAGCGCCGGTCCTGTAACGGCGCCGAGGGGAGGATTGGGCACTAAGCATTGAGCAAAATCCCTTCGGCTTCGGGAACGGGCTCTGGCACCGCCAGGCTCTTTCTTCGAAAGGCAGGGCCGGGCTGTGGCCAGCGAGAGTCACAGAAGGGCTGGGCTTGGAAGGGACCTCTGGAGCTCCTTGGTCCAACGCCCTGCCTAGGCAGGGTCACCTGGGGCAGGTGACACAGGCAATTCCAGCTCTCACCGCCTGACCCAAAGCTCTGCTCATCCTACAAACTGCAAAAACAACTCCTCACAGCACTGGAACAATCCCCACTGCTACCTGGGGATGATGCAAGGGACAGTGATGCCTCACTTGGTCCTCACAGTCACTCTGAGGCTCTTTAGGCAACGAGGCTTGGGCCTGTGTGACCAAACAGATCCTAAACCAATGAGTTTGGCTCCTCTGCTCCTACAGAAAGTGAATCTGTAATTTTGTGATGGATTTAAATAGCCTTAACACAGGGAGGCAGCTGGCAGGTAAGAAGCTTAGTTCAGCCTGCAAAGAGTGAAACCTCAGCAGGAACAGAGCATTCACCTACTGGGGCTGAACTGGAGGGTTTAATTATCCCCAAAATTCATGGAAAATAACTTTGTAGAAGCACAGAGGGCAGATAACAGAGCCTGTCACCGGGCACAACACCCCGCTCCTAAATAACCCAGTGAGGAAGTACCGAGCCACTTCCACACCAGAGAAGCAGAAATTACGGTGAACTGAAAAAGAGAGGTGTGAAAATACAACCACAAGGAGTTCTCCAGCCTGTGATCACTGCACCAGATTCAAAATGAGTTTGTGCAGTAGGTCTGCAGGAAGATGATCCCTAATCTGCAACACACGACGCACATGGCAGGCCTAAGCCCCGGACCTTAAAGCTATTAAGGCTCCAGCTCCCTGCAGAAGCCATTCCCACCAGGAATGAGGCAGCTGGAAGATCTACCAGCTCTCACGCAGCCAGACCCACCAGGGCCTTGCAAACACTGGCACTTCACACTGATCCATGAAGAAGGGAGCAGGAGGAGCCATGGAGTTCATTACACCTGGTGGAAGTTTCAGGGGTTGTAGCAGCAGCAATTCAGGATTATTTTTCCCCACAGAGCTGACACATCTCTATGAGCTGGCACTGCAACAGGGTCTCTGATTAGCACACGGAAGGGAAAAGCTGAAATAGTTTGAGTGCCAGTAATCTCAGTCCTAAAGCTGCCTTAGTCCTTCATTACTGGTTGAGGAAGAGATTAACACCTGAAATATTCATGTTGCACTTCCAGATCCATCCCAGAGGAATTTCCACGTGCACTCACAGAGCCCCTCGGACGTGAATGACCACTACAATGGATGTATTTGTGCTCTTTTACAAAGCCTCCAACGACTCATTCTTCCTCTTTAAACCAACAACTGACCTTTCCCTTTAGAAAGAGGAAAAAAACCCCTCCAGATCAGCAGCAGAGACACATCCTCAGAGCTACAAGAGGGGCCTGATGGGGCTCCAGCAGCAGAATCCACTTGTGCCAGGATCAGGCTGGAGGAAGGGGTGGTTGCAAACCTCACCAGAACTTCCATGACAGTTCCTTTGGAAAAGGAAAGGAACAGCTGGATGTGTTTCCAGCTCCTTTTCCTCAAGAAGCCTGACTGTGCCAGCACCAGTACCAAAGCTGGAGGAGCAACCTTCAAGCTTCATCTGACTGCAGAGGAGTCCTTTAGCCCAGCCTGAGACACCACTGGCCGGCCACAATGGTTGAGCCAACACCAGGAATTTTAGGATGGCTGAACCAACACCTCTGGTTTCCATTCTTTTCCACATGAGCTGCTCAAGACAAGATGAAGTCCATCCTAATTGGTATTTCAGAGGGAAAGCCAGCATGCCAGAAACAAAATACGCGCTCCTGGATATTCCCAGGCTCTGGAGTTTGGTCAGCACACCTTAAAATACGGCCCTAATTTATTCCTTTTAACTCAACTGCTGCTCATTAGCAGGAGCTTGTCTTAAAAGGGATTTCACAAGAGGCCTTTTGTCAAATTTACACTGGCATTTGTCAGTTTGAGATTAAGCCCCCATGTTCACCAACTTGATACCCCGCTCACACTAAAGCATAAATTAACATTTTAATGGAGCTCAGATCTATTGGAGGCCCCTTCACTACAAGCTCATTATATTTCACCTCCCCAAAAGTCCCTTTCCCTGCTTTGCTGAGCCAGGGGCAGGCTTTAGGACAGACTCCAGCTTTCCCTATCAAAGGGAAGAAGCTTTTTCCTCCTAAGCCATTCCTCCACCTCAAAGGAAGAGCCTTGAAAGGAATGAAAGCAACTGGGAAAGTTGGGTGTCCCCTCCAGCAGCAGCTGGGAAGACGCTCCCACACTTTACACATTTCCTTTGTGCCACATTCCAAGTTTGTTACCCTTCTTCCCAAACCCAAAAGAGGGGGATGATAATCCAGCTCTGCCTTCGGTGGGGTCCTGTGTCAGCAGCCACGATGCCTCTGGCAGCCCCGTCAATCACAGCGCCCAAACCACAGGAGGAAACGCGTGGATTTCAATTTAATCACCGTCACCAGGGAAAGTGGGGGAAATCCCTCCCGGCCAACCCCAAAGAGATCCCTTTGTCCAGCACCTTTCCCCACTAACAGGAGGGAACAAAAGCAGGAAAGGCCTTTTCACAAGGAGGAAAACCTCTCCACCATATTGGATTTTCTTCCCCCCTTCTCCAAACAATGCCTCGTATTTGTAACCTGCAATCCGCCCTCCCGTGGCATCTCCCGGCCTCCAGGGACGCAGGAACCGGGAGAAATCCTCCCGCAAACCTCCCGGGCAGCGGCACTGCCATGTTTTTTTTTCCCCCAGGGCTGCCTGCGGCGCGGGCTGCATCCTCCACAATAGGACAAAGCCCCACCACGGCTCATCCCCCTCCCTCCGCCGCACCCCCATCAGCTGTCAGCTTTCCTTAGGGATCACCGGGATGCAGCGACATCGCAGGAAAGGGGATTTTTTTGGTGGGGGGGATAAGGGAAATTTGACAGGCTCGCCAGCCTCCCATCCCCCTCCTGCTGCAGTCAGGGCTGGATGGAGCCGAAGGCTGCAAAGGCGGAGCGGGAATGGGGATGGAGAAGGGGGGGGATAACCACGGCTGCCTCCACCCTGCACGGACCTGCAGCCACGTTAGGTCTGTGATACGGGGGGAGCGGGGAAGAGATGTGCGAAGGGGAAAAATAAGATAATAATTAAAAAAATAAATGAAAGGCGATAAATCCCCGGCGGCATTTTATTGTCCGAGTCTCCCCACGCCCTCCCTCCGCAANCTCGGGGGTCCAGTTAGGGATGGGGGGAAGGATCCAGGGTGGGGATGGGATTGGAGCTGGGGGGTGCTGTGAGAATTAATGATGGGAAAATGACCATGGGGTCCCCCGGGG
>VXAD01007905.1:0-30841 GCA_013399195.1 Dicrurus megarhynchus | reverse complement strand
TCTCTCTCTCTCCGTCCAAACACCAACAGCACTAGCCCACAAGCCCAGGTGAAAGAGAGTAGCTCGCTGGACCCCTCCCCCTGTGGCCAGGTCTTTTGTTTCTCCCAAGCACCCAGCCATTTGTCTCCCTGGCAACATTTATGGGGAATATTCCTCAATAGACAAAGAAAACAGAAGGGGAACTCTTGAAACCCCAACAGCTAGACAAAGCACCAAGGTGGCATTTTGGCTGCAATAAATGGATGAGTTTTTCTTGGAGTTCCTAACTTAAGCAGATAGTGTAATGAAGTCTTAGCAAGGCAGACACTCTTGGGTTTAAAGTTACAACAAACACAGGCTACTACATTTATATTTGTAAAGTTCTTCAAATCTTAAGAATGCTGAAAAACTGCTCTTCAAATATTCCAGAACTCCCATTTAAGCAGCATCTGTACAGCTTTTGAGGATAATTAGTTTTGTACTTCCGTAAGAAGCATCATAACTGTACATCAGAGAAATGCCTAGCATTTCCCTGGTCTTTAAGAAGAAATAATGTAATTCCAGCTCATCTAGTCTTAAAAGGCACAGTATTAGCAATATATAATCCTTTACATTTACAGAAAACAGACAATGAAAATTTCTGCTACATAGTAATTATGCTTCAGAATTTCGATGCCTTTGTTTAGTTTGAGATCTCCAAACTACCCCCCAAAACCCTATGGAAAATTAGGATTCATACCTCAACTTCATGATAAGACATGGCATGATACAGAATTTCCATGAAACTACAAAAAGCACTATCAACTGTCCATGTTCTTGCATGAAAGCAAATATAAGGCAAGGTGAATTTCTTTGAAAATATTTACTCTCCAGTTTCCTGTCCCTTCTGTTTGTTCACAAGAAGGCACTTCTGCTTCACAATGCATCAAAATACTCATCTCAAATCACAGAATCAACTAGATTGGTAATGACCTTTGAGATCATCAAGTCCAACCTATGATCTAATACCACCTTGTCAACTAGACCCTGGCATTGAGTACCACATCCAGTCTTTTCTTAAATACCTTCAGGGAAGGTGACTCCACCACCTCCCTGAGCAACCCATTCCAGTGACAAATCGCTCTTCCTGTGAAGAACGTCTTCCTAATGTCCTAAACCTCCCCTGGCACAGATTAAGACTGTGTCCTCTTGTCCTCTCATTGGTTGCCTGGAAGAAGAGACCGACCTGGCTACACCCTTATTTCAAGGAGTTCTAGTGAGTGATAAGATCTCCCCGAGCCTCCCTTTCTCCAGGCTAAACAACCCCGGCTCCCTTAGCTGCTCCTTATAAGACTTGTGTTCTAGACCCTTCATCAGCCTTCTTGCCCTTCTCTGGACATGCTGCAGCATCTCAACATCCTTCCCAAACTGGGGTGCCCAGAACTGGACACATTACTCAAGGTGCAGCCTGACCAGTACCAAGTACAGGGGAAGAATGACTTCCCTAGTTCTGCTCGTCACACTAGTCCTGATACAGGCCATGATGCCATTGGCTTTCTTGGCCACATGAGGACACTGCTAGCTAATGTTCCTTCTGCCGTCAATCAGTACCCCCCAGGTCCCTTTCTGCCTGGCTGCTCTTCAACCATTCTGTCCCCATCCTGTAGCACTGCAGGGGGTTATGGTGGCCAAAGTGCAAGACCCAGCACCTGGTCTTGTTAAACCTCGTGTTTTTGGATTTGGCCCATCTATCCAACCTGTCCTGGTCCCTCTTCAGAGCCTTCATACCCTCCAGCAGACCGACACTAGCACCCAGCTTTGTGTTGTCTGCAAATTTGCTGACAGTGGACTGAATCCCATCATCCAGAGCATCAATAAAGGTATTAAGCAGGACTGGGCCCAACACAGATCCCTGGGAGACACCACCAGCGACTGGCTGCCAACGGGACGCAGCACCGTTCACCACCCTCTGGGCCTGGCCGTCCAGCCAGTACTTAAACCAAGAGTTTGCACCTGTCCAAGCTGTGGGCTGCCACCTTTTCCAGGAGTGTGCCATGGGAGATGGTGTCAAAGGCTTTGCTGAAATCCAGGTAGACAACATCTACAGCATTCTCCTCATCCACCAAGAAGGTTAACTGGTCATAAAATGAGATCAGGCTGGTCAGGCAGGACCTGCCCCACCTAAATCCATCCTGGCTGTGTCTGATCCCTGGGCTGTCCTGTAGGTGCCACATGACCACACTCAATATGATCTACTCCATAACCTTGCTGGGCACTGAGGTCAGGCTGACAGGCCTGGGGCTCCTGGATCCTCCTTACAGCCCTTCTTATAGATGGGCATCACATTGGCATCTCCAGTCATCTGGCACCTCTTCAGTTAGCCAGGACTGATGATAAACGAAGGAGAGCAGCTTGGCAAGCTCTTCCACCAGCTCCTTCATCACCCTAGGATGGATCACCTCTCGCCCCATAGACTTGTGAGCATCTAAGTACCTCAGCAGGCCTCTGACTGCTTCATCCTGGATTACAGGGGGGTTATTCTGCTCCCCATCCCTGTCTACTAGCTAAGGAAGCCAGTTGTCCTGATGACAATGTGAAAACTATGTTAGAAACTTTTGTCCTCAGTGCTCAGTCTTTCAGCCTAATCTCCTCAGTGTGAGGCCAAAACAGGGGAAGATTAAAGGCAAGAACTTCTATAGTTTCCTGACATCCAAAATCCTTAAGAGCTACTTTAGTCCCAGCACAAGGTTAAAGACCACTTCTGTTATTCTGCATTAAACCAATGTCCTTCATCTTTTCTTTCCTACATGGAAAGACTTCGCTCCTTTGACGATATTGGGGATACTGAGCACCCAAAAGATCTTTGTACCTGAAGGAAAATTTTCAGCTGGTCAACAGTGTGAATTGTTCTCTTTGTCAGTGTTTTTTTGAGTTTTGGGTTTTGTGGGGTTTTTTTGTGGGGGTGAAATTGCAGGAGGGTGCATGTGTGGGTGGGTGTGTATGTGTCTTTTAAGGAGTTGGTATATGTGTGGGTCTTGATTTTTTTTTTTTTTGCAGCCGCATAGGTACCAGGGACATCAGTTACACAAACTGTTTTGTACCAGGGAAACCACTGTGAATTATCACCAACATCAGCTGATAGTTCTTTTCTCAGCATTGTCCTCATATCCTACCATTAGCAAATCTGCCATCAGAAATATATATTAATTTCTAAATGATATAAACAAGATTAGGTAGGTATGTCGATTTTTTCTATGAACATATATGGCATATACATATGCAAAACAAATAGTGTCTGAGTAGCTTTTCTTTGGAATAGTGGGAGGAACATTTACTTGGCTTGATTTTGATAACTTTTTTAAGCCTAATCATTTCATAAATGGTGTTGCAGGAAGGGTTCATTGAATAATTGTAAGCAAGAAAATGGCAACTATTGTGAGGACAGAATGAGTGATTAACGTTACTCAGATCTGTTGTAGACAGAGCAATCTTATATAAAAAAATTAATTTTTTCCCCAGTTTCACAGCATCTGTGCATTTCAAAAACACACTTCATCACACACTTGCATGTATGTTGTTGAGAAAGGACAAGTTATTACTGCAGAAAGACACTGATGACAGCACTGTCGTACATTTTCCATATTAACAACATTCACCAGTAGATACTAGATAATATGAAAAATGAAAATTGTACTTTGGATATTTGCTTTTCCCTGGGGGTATGGCTGGATCTGGAGACTTGAATTATACACAGACACACAAAATTCACATTCACCAATCTTGTAATAACATGGTTAAAATCAGACAAATATAAAACCTGGATTTTCTGTGGATTTTTATTCAATTGTTTACAACCCCTTAACAATGTTCTGTCAAAGTCAAGAAGTCTACAATGAGAAAATTTGGCAGTTTTACACAAGACAGATCTGTGTTATCAGGAATGTCTGGTGTATTACTACATGCAATCAGAGATGAAATCATTCACTCTTTCCACAGTTTGTGGAAACCAATTCACACAGAGGCTAGGTACAAGTCTTAGCTGAACACACAGTTGTCTCGGTTTGAGACAATTTAAAGGAGAACACTCTGGAATAAGTTGTCTCCCTTTAAGGATTCCAACAATCCCTTTTCACCAATAAGGAATGATTACTAATAGATAAAAGTGAAAAAACAACAGTTTATTAATAAACAGAACACCACTAGGCAGGGGAGTGAAAGAAGTAAATAACTGCTAGATATCAAACTGCTAACCCTCACAACCCCACTGGAACAATGAGAGACCAAAATGTCAGGAATACCCATTCCCAATATGGGGTCTGGCAGTGAGGGGCCCAGACTTGTAGGATGAAAGGGACGAGATGGCGCCAGATCCCTCTCGGGAAGGCAGGAGCCTCACAGAGTAGTTTCAGCAGCAAAGGCCCAATGGCTCATCAAGCTTTGACCTCCCCACAGCAAGGCACAGCAGAGCAGGCATGGCAGGCAAAGCAGCTGGGCTGGAGACACTTTGTGTTTCCTGTGCCCAGCTTGGCTCAGTTGACGGTGACTGGGGCTGGGGGCCACTCTGCTACTGTCTGTCAATGTAATGACCCGAGCTTCTGTCAGGCAGCTGCGGAATTCGTCCTTAGGGCAGCTCAAATATAGTTACTCTGAGCTGAGGAAAAAAAACAAAAAGGAAATAAAAGCCTTTGCCTGAACAAAGAACAAAAACAGCCCGTGAAGCAAACACCACGAAAGTAAAGCAACAAAGCCCTGGAGGGGGAATTTTAAAAACACCCACACACAGCAAACCACCCAGACTACCGTCCCCAAGGTCTCCAGCTGTAAGGTTTAAAGATACAGTAACAATTTTTGGGCACAGATTGATGTGGAATACAGTATTAGTATGAATCACCCAAGACAACAGTGCAGAGCCCTGAAAACGTATTTAGTTGCATGTTTCTGCTCATACCTTTGTCAAACAAGTTACATACTGAAACTATCCATAGGCCAGCCTAGAGTTGTCCACTTGGATTAATAGACAATTTCCCCTTCCATTAACAGACAATTTTGTATTCCACCAGAAAGACAATGCTTTCAACAATTTCTCCCCTTAGGAGTTAGATGTTTGGCTGGAACTTTATTTAAAAGACTTATCCTCAGTACAGGACAGTCTGAGCAGGATTTGCCATTTTTGGGTGTCATCTGCTTTGCCACTTGTAGTGGAAAAAAGGAGTTCTCTATGTTGTTGCAGAAATAAGTGCACAGAACTGCTGCCATCTCCCAGACAACAAAGCTGTTACATTTTTACAAAATACCACTTCTATGCAGTCTGCAAAGTTAGTTACAGAAAGTTAGAGCCCTGGGAAGAAAACAATCTTGTGCTCTATTGGTAATGCCATAGGAAAGCTCCATTCAGGAAAGATACTGTGTTACCAAAGACGTTGCAGAACGGATGTTTACTGTCCTAGACTGGTGGTAGGGAAATGAAGCAGAGGTCTGCTCCAAGATGAAGGAAATTTCTCTGTTGGAAAGCTGCATAGGCCTGTCAACGGTAACTTAGAAAGGAAGGGAAAGCATCTCCCCTCTTTACCACTCCCAAGTGATAGCAGCATGGTGCAGACAAGTATGGTAGAACTAAGCTCCACAATCTAAGATCTTGGAAAGACCTAACCTCCCAGCAATGAATCAGGCCAAGACACATAAATCCTAGAAGAGATCTGATTGTATTTAATTTTGCTCTGGAAACCACGCTCTGCTTTCAAGAAATCATGGGCAATCTCGTGAAAATAATCTGGACTTCACAGATCGTATTGGACCAAGCTACTGTTACAAACAGCGTTAAATAAATTGGGATCAGGAATTTATAGCATCAACTACAATAAAGTGTCAGGAAAAACCCTGCTAAATAGCTTAACATCAGCTACAACTACAAGTCAAAGCAGGGCAGCTGGGGTAGACTCAGTATAGATTTAATGCCAAGTAATTTATATATCTTCCCACAGATATTTGCACAGAATTTTTTTCTTTCCAGTGGTAAGGACCAGTAGTGTAACTTCAATTACTTGGAAGATACACAGTGTCTTTTTGGCTGTGAATGAAACAACACTACTGAAGCTAGGCTCATCTTAGATCCTTTTGCTAGAATAATTACCCCACCTTCTCAATAATGAAAAGTATTAATACGATCAGTGTACTCTCTAGACTTAACATTTCTATTTCAAAAATAAATAAGGCTGCCATGAGCTAGTTTTCTACTCTGTTTCTATTGACTGAGTTTTAACTGATGACAAGCATAATATTGATCCCTAGTCTCTCTTTCCATCTCTATTTACAATAGCCAACCTCCACTAAATAGCATGCTACCATTTAGAAGAGTGCTCACTCACATCTTCACTGCCAGGTCTAATTCTGAGAGACATGAATATCCTGGAGTGAAGCCAGCAGATAGCTACAAATGTGAGTGGCTTGGAGCATCAGACATGTAAGGAGAGAATGGGAAAAGCTGGAGAAAAGGAGGCTCAGGGGTATCAGTGTGTATAAAAAAGAAGGGCAGAAGGACAGAACACAGTCAGTAAGGAAGGAGCCAGACACTTCTCAGTGGTGCCCAATGACTGGAAAAGATGGCCATAAACTGAAGTCCAGTAAATTCTGTATTAAACAAGAAATGGTAAAAAAACTTTAGGGGTAACAGAAGTCTAGAAAAGGTTGCCCAATAGGGCTGTGGAATACCCATCCTTGGAGAGAGACAATACCCAACCAGACACTGCCATGAAAACCTCTAAGTGACCTTTATTGGAGGGAGGGGGTTGGACTAAATGGTCTCCAGAACTGCCTTCCAGCCTCACCTGTTCTGTGATTCCTTTTGTAATCCGTGAGAAGTTAAAACTCCCAGTTTTACCACCCTCACCTTTAACATCAGGAACCTTAGCTCCCAGGGTGAATGACTATGATTTATTCCATCAGCATATAATAAAAAAAAGCAAAGTACTTTCTTTAAAGTCTATTCTGTACTCCCACCTTACACAGTCAGATTTTCCTAATTAATGTTACTCGTCTGTGATTTTGGGCTTTTCTTTTCCTTCGAGAAGAATAACATTCTTTGTAGCATCTTTTCTCAAAGAAACAGAGCAGCACAACAATACAGCATGGTCTCACAAGCAGACTAAAAATGGATTTCTATAAACTACCGAGTTTCTTAATGGTCTACGCGTAATACCTTACAAAAAATAATGAACCAGGTAATCTGCATCATTGCAAGCACCTTGCCCACAACCGTAATTTTCAGTTTTTACTCCAGCAGCAATCCAGAGATTGCTAAAAACTTCTGTGAAACTGCTGTGTGGCAAGAACCAGCTCTTCTGAAGCTGCAAGAAAAAAAAAGTTATATTAGCTACATTTTTCTTTCTGCTGTCTTTTTCACATGGCCCTTATTTCCATTTATCTTCTCTCATTCCACTTCTGCAAAGAGGCAACAGAAAACCTGCTGTGTTTTTAGATAATATATAACTTCTGGAGACTAATTACTTACCATTCTTATGCCCTAAATACATATCCAAGCTAGCAATCTCACTGGGCTGCAAAACAAACAAGCAAAAAACATAAACCAAAAAAACCAAAGGGACGTATAAGAGAAGAGACTTCTGGAATTTATAATGACCTTGTTCACCTAAGCTGAAAAAAGTCGTTACAGCATTGTTTGCCATTTCTTCAGGAAAAGCCTCCTCAGTTCCTTCCCTCTCTCCTAATTCCAGGGAGACCTGGCTCCCCCAGACAGGCCCCTCAAACTGATTACTGCTCACTTGCTTCTAACATCTGCTAGCTATTTGAAACTGCATCTGTTCATTGTAGTTCACTGGAAAAGGTCTATTTTTACAGCATAAAGCAATGCAAGGCAGAGTTACTGTATCTGAATTACGGCTCTGATGCACTTAGCTAAGATACGTCCATAGACTGCAGACATCTGCTGGCTGCCCTCATCAGCCAACTCATGATAAGCAGTCATCACAAACACATTTACTTTCCTCCTGCAAATATTTACCCATTCTGTATTTCTGCTCTATTGCTTTCTGATGGAAAACCATCACCTCTAAGTGAATTGTTGCTCATCAGCTTGCAAGGATATACCTGGAAATCTTTAAATTTATATTCTGATGTTGCATAACCTCCACATGTGCCAAGGCTGAAACTTTGTTGGTTTTAGAGACATCAGCTTAAAAAATCAGCAGATTTTTTGAAAAGCTGTTCATTGTTGCATACTAAGTCATGCAATATTTTGTGCTACTTAAAATACTCTACTAAAAAAATACTTAGAAAGATCATTTACTTCATTACTCTTTGTTCATGCTGAAAAGAAAGGTGAGCTGACCCTCTCAAAAAACTCAAATTTTAAACATCCAGACAGAGTCCATCATACCTATAAGCCACGAATATACCCAGGTACTTAGAGCAATATACTTCTGTGAAAATGTTCTTAGGAGGAAAGAAACAAAGAGTTTAAGTTGTCCCACCTGCCACTGTTAGTGACTTTGTTTGCAAAGGTTTGTGCCAATATGCAGTTGCCAGTTTCCTCCCTCAACCTGTAAACTATTTATGTATTAGCCCTCTCGGGATTTGACTAATTTGGCTGCACTTTAGGTCAGGGCTTTTTAAAAGTAAGCCACTCACAGTCCATGTGGAACTTGCTTGTGGTCTCCAATGTCCTCCATTCCCGTGAGTTGAACTGGTTACTATTTGTGTTTAGTAGAGGACCAGCTTTATCTCTGTTTAATTAAAATTGTTTTTGTTCTTCTTTAGCCATGGCCAGTTTGGAAAAAATTAAAATATTTGCCCCAGGAAGGAACTACTACTACATATTGCCAAATTCTTGGCCCTGGACTAGGCAGAGATTTGTATGCAAGGCTTTAAAGCAATCCAAGACCCATTCCATGACTTTTCCATACTTTCCTGCAAAGATATCTTTTTGGTTTTATTTTGTCACTAACGGGTTGAATTTGTATGGTCAGTTTTCTTGCATTATTTCTCCTACAGAAATGCATTTCTTATAACAATCATTAGTAAACAATTCTGAATCGTTTTCTCTTCCCTGGTTCTTTGTCATCACTTCCTGTCCCTTGGAAAGACTTGTAATAAGTTTCTGTATTTCCTTTCTCATGTGACACCATACAAATCTAAGTGACATCCAGACAAATGTGAGCTTAGTTCAAGCATAAAAATAAGTGCCAGTGTTTTCTGGAACCACCTCACTTTCATAATCCAGACTATGTTTGCATCTCCATTTCCCATTAATGTGTCATTCTTCTATGACATCCCCCAAAGTCCACCTTGGCTGCACAAAGCCATGACCAACTCAGCTCTCATTGTGGCCGCTGCAGTTAATGGGTTACTGATACTACTTACTCATACACGCATATGCAGACTACATCTATCTGCCATATCAATCAAGAGGCTTTGTAAGTATGAGGAAAACCTGTCTTGTAAGATGAAAGTTATAGAATAAGGGCCGCATCTCATCCTTTTAATTTCTTTTCCAAAGCCTCCCACCCAAACACACTCTGATTCAGGAGACGTCAGCTTTTATTTTCAAAAGAGCTGGTTTTTTATTGCCAAGGTAAATGTTAATCATTAGCAATTCATTAATGGTTCTGTTTACCATCGAAACAGGAGATGGATTCAAACCATGCCCAAGGGAAATTAGATTTCTAAAAATTAGGAAATTTTTTTAGCATCAAAATTAAGCTTTTAGGTCACAAGAAAAATCTTGGCCAGGGAGAAGGAGATATGGATCTACCCAAGAGTTTCAGAGAACTTCCGTGTATGTCAGGAAATACATATCTCTGAACAGGATCACCCTGCTGTCAACACTCCGTCTAATGGGAATTTTTTTTTGAAGGATGACCTTCCATCGCTTTAATAATAGCTGTACCGTACATTTAGGAAGAAAGGGGAGCAAGTATCTCAGAGCTGGCACTGCAAGTGGAACAGTGCCGTCTTCCTTTATGAAATACAAGTACGGGCATCACTTTTGTAGGCTAAAAGCCAGGAACACAAAAGCAAATATCCTCTTGTATTTCTCTTTGGAAGTAAGGGTGAGCTGGGACCAAGTGACAGGAATGCCATTTCACTTCCACAGCTGCAGCAACACCCCAAAGCAGAGCCATTCTTGATGCATAGTTCAGTACATTGGTATTCAGCAGTTATGCAGGGAAGAGGAAGACAGGAATATGAGTTGAGGAAAAGAGTCTCAGGAGAACTGATGGCAGAATGAGCAATAGGATCAGAGGCTGAACTGAAAAATCCTTCTGCAAGATCAGACCAGCTGCCACTGAGATCCCTCAAGATAAATTAAAAAAGGGAACTTCCCTGTCAAGTGAAATTGGTTTTGCTCAAAAAACAACCTTGAGCATTTAATAAAATTTTTTTCTGATTTTTTTTTTTTGCCCTCCCCAAACTCTGATAATTTGACCTGTAACAATCTTAATAACCTCACCTCTTTTTCCTCATGGCCAGGCTTATCATTCCAACTCTCAACCTCCACAAATTTATTGTCCTTGATGTGTCTTGGCCTCTAGAACACTGCAACCTTTGCCAATAAGCCATAAGAATTACAGAAAAAAGGACACAGACTGTTTCTGAAGCAATCCTTAAGAAGGGAAGATAAGACACTTCATTTGAGGAGCATTTTGGCTTTTACTTTTCTTACAATAGCAACATTTTTTTCCCAGTATCACCCATTAAATAGTAATAACTCAGTAACCAAAAATCACAACAAAACACCCTTGAACAAGAAGTCAGGTAGATTCAAAATCCTGTACGCTTCCTCAGCAGAGATATATTTGAAAAACCATTGCTAGAACACAGACAGTTTATGCTGCAACTCAGACAAGGATGATTTTGAAATGTACACACACAGCATTATTTGGACTATAATTCAGTGGGGTAGGATTGTGTTTTACACCTTTACTTCCAATGAAAGTTTCCAGCTGTAGAGCTGGAGTCGGTTTCATGGCAGGGGAGGGGGTGATGACTCATTCAATGAAGATAAGGATGACGCTGTAGGGAACTAGTTTTCTCTCCTTCTCTCAAACGTCTTTATCCACTGCCTCACTTCATGACTCATTTAACATCAAGTACAAATATAATAAGAAAAACAGTTGTGTTTCATAGCTGTCTTTAAAACCATTAGAAAACGGGGAAAATCTGGACTGCTAATTAGGTTATTTACTTAGTTATACAGAAATTGAGCCCAAATTTCACTGTTTGCTACATTTGCAATGGTCTGACCTGAAAAAACAATTTCAATCCCAGCTCAGGCATGAAAACAGTTATTGCATAAAAATATGTTTTATTCATGGAGAAAGCACCAGTATTCTATTCCTTCCATGATCAGTTTTTCAAAGCTTAATTAGCACTGTTTGCTCTGAGGAAAATGGTAAAAAGCACTGTCTTGAAAGAAGCCAATTTTTTAGGCTTGATGATGATTGATTTACATTTGTGAACCTTGCCATTTATCCTGGCTTGTGGGCCCATGCATGAGCCTGTCATGAGCTGAAGGACATGAGGCCTTCACAGATAGACTCGTCCCTATAGCACCACATAGAAGGATTCAAAAAAGGGGTGTAAGAGCACAAGGGGTCAGCACACACTGTTTCCTTGGACTGTTTCCTACAGACTGCTCCAACCCACTTGAAGAAAGTGCAGCACTAACTCATTTAAGGTACTTGAGCAAGTACCCAGCTCCTGGTTTTGCAGCATCTGCTCCTTTTAACATGATGCAGGAGCTCAGTATGACTGAGCAGCAGAACTTTTAAATCCAACCAAGAAGAGACACCAAAAGAAAATAAGTTAAAAATTACAAAAATGAAAGGCAGTGGTACATATGCCCATAATGCAGTAAAGCAAGCAAAAGAAATTGCTGTGAAACTTTAAACAACCTGTCTCTTTAAAAAACCTGTCAGATTTTGATCTAACACTAAAAGCCATGCATGGACCTCTCAACTCCTAATGGAAAAAAAATCAGTCACCTAGTTGTTATCCCAGACAAATTTGAACTTAAATCATCACTGAAGAACTTTCACAGTTTGTTTTCTGGGCTGCTATTTCAAGCCAAACTCTGCATATGCAAATAAGCAACCCGTTGCTTTCATTAGCATCTACACTTCCTAGAAAGCTTCATTTCCCCACAGGAACCCCCACATCACTGTAGCTCACGGCAAAGAATGGAAAGTCTCAGCACAAAAACACAGGAACATACAGCCATGCTTCTTTTAATGGTAGGCTATGACACAAACAAAACTGGTTTGCAGGAAATGGCTCTTCAGATCACATTTACTACGCTACACACTCCATTTCTCTCTATTACAGAAATATTCTTCAGCCAACCTACCACTAAGTGTCTTGTTTGTCTGAATCGCTGACAACCAGAATACTTGCATTAACATTCACCCTGTTTTTTTTCACAGCCTACCCTTTTCACACCATTAGGGCTTTTTAACCGTGCAAGATTAATTCCGTAAAATGATCAATGACATTTATAATGTTTAAACAAGAAAAAAAAAGTGCCTTGATGCTTCTCTGTCTGTTTGCATTTTTGCGGCTTCAATGGAAAGTCTACAACAGGCTTTGTTTGTTAATTACTTTAATTTGCAGCTTGGAGAGAAGAAGGCTTAGCACACATCAGGTAAGCTTTACTCTAAACATGAAAGGAATCACATGGCAGAGCATCAGCCCCTAGATGAATGGTTTCCCTGCTTTTTATGAATCAGAGAACAGTTCAGCCGTAAGTTACATTTCCAGAACAAGAGGAACAGACGCACGTCCCAGGCTCTATCTGCAAAGGAGAACATTGGCTCACTGACACTGCCCCTCGCTTGCTTTTGAAAAGTAGTTTACACCAGAAAGAGCTTCAAAATGCAAAGAAAACTATTATTTTCTAGCACCCTCTTCTTTCAATGACTTGTGCTGCCTGTACTTCCCCTGCTACTTGATTTCTGTATGCTATCATCCAGGAATCTGTGTGGTCTTTAAAAGGTGTTATTCCTGCCAAACTTGCAAAGCCTCAAGTCTCCAGGCAAGTGTTGTTAACCAGTTACAAAATGCCCATACCTCAATTTTAGCTAATAAACACTTTCAATGGAGTGAGAAACTAGATTATTCATTGATGTTAAGAAAAGAATAACTGGACTTTATTACTGACATAATAACAAGCTGTCTGCTGCTCACTTACCAGCTGCTGCTGTGTAGGTTTTTTCATATTAACAACAAACATTCACAGAGAGTGTGCTGAAGAGGTTCACTGTAAGTTAATGGGGCAGCTTCAACATATCTCAAGTTGTATGCCAGGTGCTCCAGTCCACCCCAAGGAACAGCGAGAGAGCAGAATGGACAACACTGCTCCTCCACTGTGTCCCTCAGCCTGGTCACCTAGGTCTCTCATTCAGCTCCAGGCTTCATGGTGGGCAGTGGGAATTTGCTGGCTCTAGACAGATGCAGAGACCTCAAGTAATGAGCCGCAGCACAAATATCTCTCACTAAAAATCAAGCAAAAAAACATAATTAAAACAAATCTAGCAAACTAAGCATGAAGTGAATGCAGAACTGTTGCATCAGAGGAAACCCTGCTGCAACGAAATATAAATATAACCTTTCCAGAGATAGTAGGGGGAGAGGCAGCAGAATTCAGAGACCCCCTCACACACAACAGGAAGATGGGAATAGTCTAGTACCTTATTGAAGAAAAACACCAGTATTTCTGTTTTCAGTACATCAGAGATGAGGAAATAATTGGATCTCTTTTTTTTTTTCATTTCACCTTCTTTAAAGTAGTCAATAGTTTACATTTAGGATAAGAAGCAAAGAGGGAAAAAAAGGACAAAGACTGAAAGCATATGCTGCTTTTGGACACCAATGTTATTCCAAGTCAATCCCATAACTGCATTAGATTATGCACTGCCTTCTCAATGCAATACTGGTGTAGCAATTTAAGCTGGCCAGCAGAATACTTCAGTCTGTTACTATATCGACAGGAATCTTCCCTTCTTTCTGCTTTTCTTCTGTTCCTGAAAATCCACTAGAAGATACCAGCGAGGAGCTCAGGTGCCTTATATCTGGTCTCTTTCCCAGTCGGGAGAACAAACCCAGGCACTGCCACTTGCTGAGCCGTCGGTTAGTTCAGTCTCCTCTGCCACCCAGTGGCTTCCTGCCCGTTCTGCACCCTGGCCACGCCTTCTCCTCCAGGTAAAACTCGACAGAGTTAACATATTTTCTCTGGACACCAAAGTCAACTCAATGGATTACAATGGCAGCAGAAAGCCAAAGCCTCGTATTCTTGTAACAAAAAGCAAAAAGCACTTTTGAAGGGTTTCTGATGTTCTTTCACCCAAAACAAAGCTTTCCTTAAAACCCATCAAGTTCCAGTGATGAGTTCCACCTCATAATCAGTATGAAAAGTATAGTTAAATTCTGAGGGTATAAGAATAGCCTTGAGCATAACCACCAAGACTCTTCCATATCAACACCATGTATTTTAATCCTGAAACAAGAAAACCAAAGCCTTAAACTATTTTTTCAATAGTGGCAAGAGTCCCAAGCTACAGAAAACCAGAATATTTCGGTTTGGTGTTGGTATTGTCTCAAAGGGTTTTTGTGGTTTGTTTGTTTGTTGGGTTTGGGTTTTGATTTGTTTTCATGAAAAGCATTAGAAGGTGTTACTTGCATCCAAAAGTGACTTGAAGTCTGTCAGACTCTTGAGGTTTTGGTTTTCTTACCTACCGGAAAATTGCCAACCAGTAAATGAAGGCAGCACCTTTGTACCAGACTTAATTTATAGTAAATTAAGTAATTAACCATCTTAAGTAAGGCTTTACAGACATATACCATATTAATTTTGGTTTTAATTGATTGTGTTTTATTCTCTAGGATCTCTCTCAGATCACAACAGATGATGATTCTAATGTCAGGAAAGTGCTTTTGCAAGTAGAATATCTCCAGCTGTAAATAACCAATTGTCAGGACCATCTGTACCAATGACCTTGATTTATGTAGATTGTTTGAGAAATATTCCTTGTGGCAGAAAACAGTAATCTGGCCTGTACATTTAATGCATTTATTCAAGGAGCCTTAAACTCGCCATTTAAAGACTCCTTTTTAAGTTCCATCCTTTTCTATCTCTCTCTCCAAATAAAATCTATCATTTCTGAAATGCGATCAAGAAAGCCTTGTATTCTTGACCTTTCACATTGTAATTCTAAATATTTCATGCTAATGAAGTAGCTGCATTCATACAGATACAAACACAGTTTAATAGACCTACAGGGTCCTTGAAAAGGGAAGTCAGGAAAAAGGCTTCACTCTAAATTAGCATGTTGTATATTGTCAGTAAGATTAAAATGCATGTGTAATGCTGAAAATTACCTTACTGCTTCATAGATGAGGAGTCAATCTACCTAAACCCTAATAAGTAGCTCAGTTTTGTAGTCTTGGTTTTGGAGAAAAATTTCAGAAGAAAACACCCTGGAATGAACATTTCCTCTAAAGCGAAAGGGCTTCAGTAACTTCCTTTTTTTCTGCCAATGAGAGAACTGGATAGCAGGGAATTGTTATATATATGTGTTTTAATTCGTGCTTATAAGATTTATATCTGTCTAATATTAAACATCTGTATGGGATATGAATGCTTAAAAATCCAAAACTACAGGGAGACTGCATTTTACTGAGAAACAGTTCCAGGAAGGGTAAAGGAATGTACCCCAAGCTAAAGATTTCCGAGAAACCCATTATCATATCTGCAGAACCAGCTTAGCAGAAGATGGGCCATCACGGGGAAATCATCCGGCCATTAACACCACAATAAGATATCGGCGACATATCAGGACCATCAATCTGTTCCTGGGAGGATACGTGATTCCATCAAAACCCCATCTCCTCATCGGAAGGACATTGTTCCTTGCTGGAATCACTAAAGAAACCAAATTAAATATCTTTGGACTCTGGACTCTGAATACAAAGTCGCCTTCGGCAAAATAAACTGTATAAAAACCCACTGCTCCGGGACCATGGTGTGAACAGAGCTTCACTGACACCCTGTCAGGTTGCCTGTCACCCAGCTCCGACCCCGGGCTCGGAGCTGTTTTCCTGCATTGTGGCTTTTTATCCTTAATCTCTGCCAAATTTTCTATCAATAAATTTGTTCTAATTTTTATTATAGGAATTGGCTCGTTTCATTTATAACAGAATGAAAGTGAAACAAGAGTAAAACTGTTTATTAACAAAGCAAGATACCCGCAAAGCACAGGAAAAGAAATTGAACCTTACACCCCACCCCCACCTCACCATGTGGCCAAGAGGCAAAGATGGTGGCTGCCCTTCTCCATCTCTGGGAAGGGGGGAGAAAAGTGTTCACATAGCAGCTGGGAACCTGTTGGATTTTTGGCGTTTGTTCTCCTCCTCGCAGCAGGTGAAGTTGGTGGATTTTAATGTCCTTTCTCATGTTGGTTCAGCTCCTCCAATGTCTCAGGTTCAAGGCAGTCCCTTGACAGCTCCCCAGACAGGCTGAAAAGAGAAACAAGCCAAGCCAAAACAGTTCAAGGAAAAAAACCGAAAAGCTGTCAGGCGTAATACAATTTTTTTGTGATTTTTAAAGACTATATTTTCAAGGCACGTCTACATTTCAGTTATGCACACGTTAACACCTATCAGTTACATTTGCAAACAAATCAAGTTCCAACAGAAGGAACTTAGGTAGCACGAAATAGTCATAACATATCTATCAACCTCATTAATGCCATGTTCTCCATGTGTGTAATCTCTGTACTCATGTTTAGCAGGCAAGTTTAGCATGTATAGGTATTCAAAAATAGCTTAAATTCAGTGGGTGATCAATTGCTCAATTTTATACAAACATGACACTATAGTGATGTTCCCATCTCTGTGGACACAAATAAAGTGCAAAAGGATTTAATTTCTTTTTCCTGTTTTCTGTGTATCACCCATTCCTAATTTCAACTACTTTCAGAAGGTGCAAGATACGGGCACTAAATAGAGTTAGCTTGGCTCCAGGAGAAATACTAAAGGCTAAGAATATGCCCCCCCCTTGTACTGATGACACACACTGTTTAGGGGAGTGCTGTTTTAAGAAAATTATGATCTTGGATGTATTCAAGCACCAAAAACCTAAAATCTCTGATGTAAAACTGATGTTCTCTGATGTATTAGGAGCTATAAGAAGACAATGCATTTAGGGATAATGACCATAGTTGTTCTGTGTTTCAGGAGGCCTCTGTTTCTTCACCAAAGTAAGTTTAATACCGTGAAATACAACCAGCTTAATTACTTCTGTCATTAGGCCAGTATTTAAACTTTCTCTATACGGAGATGAATACATTAAAGCCAAGCTATTTGTTCAGTCTAACCAAATCAAATCAAACAAACAGCTTTTAATTTCTCTTACAGTGAGTACAGCTTTGTTTCTGTGAAGATTTTCTTGGCCATTCTAAAACCAGATTAGTGGGTAACAGAAGCATTTTTCCAATAGTCCCCATTCCTTGATGATGTCACCTGGTCATGGTGAGCAAATATAGCTTTGTATCACCCTTGATTATTGTTCACTTCCCAAATGGCAGGAAACAGAGATCCCTTTCTGACACCACTAACATCCTCAACAACCTGCCCACTTCCTAAGTTGTGCCGGCACTCCATAGTTATCACCCTCTCTTCTCCAGGTCATGCCACACTGACACATGATGAGGATTTTTGCAGGCTAGCAAGGACAATTCTCCCAGACATCTTAGTTTTCAAATTCTAAGAGGCCTTATGCATTCCCCCAGTACCTAGCCATAGCAGCAAAACCAGAAATCAAATCCTCTCACTTAGACCACATAGAAAGATTTGCTTCTCCTCTGTAATCTGTTAAAAGTAGGTCCTATAGAGACCGCATTGGTTAAATTCTTTAAAAACAGTTCTGTTTAAACAGTTTCCTCCACTTTCACCCTGATGTGACCACCTCTGTTTTCAGCCTTTTTTGCCCTCACAGCCTTTGACCCAGAAAGATCAACAATTATGCCTTGCCTCATCTGCTATCACCTCTATTCTCTCTTCATGATAAATACAGATACAAGACACCATTGCCTCTGAATTCTTCTCATTCTTTGTGTTTCTCTCGAAATTTCAACTTTCTGTCCCCACACAAAATCCAAATCCAGTTAGTTCTACACTCAGCTTCCAAATAGCCATATACATCCCTGAAATAACACACACAGACAAAAGAAAAAACCCCAACCACATATGGACTTGTTTTTTTAAACTTCTCATTACCCTGATCTTGGCATCCCTTCCACTGACTTCCTTGTTTCCCGCTTTCAAATTCCTACTCTCCACACCTGATACACTATTTTTAAATATTTTTTTAATTGGTTGAACTGCTTTTATGCAAGATCCACTGAGATGATGCAAGTTGAAATCTACTTTAAGATTCTGAGTTTTGTTCTGGACATGGCCAAGTCACTTGAAAACAGATACTTTTACTGGTTGAAATTTATCTTGAGTAGTTACACTATATACCTGAAAAAAATGCCTTTTAAGTCTCAGAAAACCATCTGTAAGAGATGTTTCAGTTATACCCCACGACCTGGGCACAGCCCTGTTCCCAGACTACTTAAGTGGTATATACTGTTTTGCCATGCTTTGCTTTGCCTTCTCAGTTCTCAGCTGTGAAGTATAATCGGGTACAAGGAATCTTCCATCTTCCCTGAAGGCTACTCATATCTTACAGTGTAATCTCATCTCATTTTCTTCCAGTCAACTGAAAGCTAAATTATGCCCAATTTTAGGCAACATTCACAAAGTAACTCTCCATTTTCTCCCTTTTTAACTGTTCAACTGGTTGAACAGTTAAAACAATGCTGCTTACCATCTGTGACTACAGTTTCTAAGCAAGTATATGCTTAGGTGGGAGGCAAAAATTATATCAATCTTGATGTAAAAAGAACTAACCCAGGCTGTCAGTCAAGTAAGAATTCTCTGCCTCATAATTACTGTTTTAGCCTCTCTCGTTATAAAAGAGAGAGCACAGAAGCATATCCAGGAAAGGAATTCATGCAAGGAAACTTGTTTTAGATTTCAGAAAAGCTAAATTTCAGAAAACCTACACCACATTTTTTTCAACTGGATCAATGAGGACATTTTAAATTGTCGTGTTTGTTTACATAAGACTGTACAAGCTGTCAAGACACATCAGCACTGTATGGAAAGCAACCACCCACCCTCTCAGTTCCACATTGCTGACTTTTGGCTTTGCCTCCTGTAACAATGCTGGGCATACCTAGAGGCAAGAGCCCATTTTCCCCTCCTACACGCAAGACATAGTACTCAGAAAATAAAAATATAATCTCAGAGCTAGGCAGTAGTGAGTTTCAAGTTTTTTTCTCGTGAGGACCATTTTAAATGTTTGTATAGAAAATAAGACAGTCCATCACTGCCTTCAAATTATGGAGCTTTATTCACAACCGTTAACATTGCTGTTATTTAAACTCAGATGGCTGTTAGAACATTAGTTCCAAGATAAAACACTTTCTTTCAGCCAAGTCTTCTAAACACATGGCTTCAGTATTTCAACATTTGAAGTGCAGCAGCTTTCAGTGTACATGCAAAATATCCATAGGGGTACAAAACACAGCTCTTCCAATACCACATTAGATACCTGTAGCTGCAAAAGAAAATTCTTCCCCTAGATACAATTACCCTATTTCATCTGAGTCACTACAAAGTTGCACTTGAGTTTGTCATAGGCCTCTTCTATCTAGTGTGCTACTGACAAATGATGGGGGGAAAAAAAAAAGCTCTTCCCTGAAAATGAGTGCAGCATTCTAGAAATAGAGTAATTAATTGTGTCAAAGTCAACAGAGAGCAAAACCTTGTTAAGTCACCAGGATGGGAACAGGCAGCAACAAACCACACGTCCAGCTCCCAGCTCCAGCAATCCTGTCTCTGTACAAGGCTGTGCATATTTCTGCACAGACAGAGGGACAGAATCCAGCATCCTCCTTCTCTTTCGCAGGTCAAAGAGTCAGAGCCAGGACCTCACCAAATTCATACCCATTCACTTTACCCCCTTTGCTGCTACTCCCACGGTAACCTCAAGAAATTGGAGGTGGGGGAAGAACAAAAGTTCAAATAAACCTTTTTCAAATGGAGAAAGGAAGAAAAGGGTACAAGAAGGCATTCCACAGAGCAAGAACCACAGCCCTTCTATCCAAAGCACCTGCCTGTTTACTCCCCACATGTTGGGTGAACCCAGAGGATTTTCTTTGGTTAAAAGAATGCATTTGTTTTTAGGAATGCATGTAGTCCACTCGTGAGACAACATGGAAACTGGTGACTTCACCAAAAAAAAAAAAAGCTTTTAAAAGCACTGATCAGAAAAAATAAGTCACTGTATCCAGTGCTCCTTAAGTGAACACAACATGCTACATTCACATATTCACAATATTTTGTTCTGTAAATAATTCAAGAAAACTTCTCCCAATTGAGTCCATAAAAGCAGTCAAGCAACAACAAGCTGTATGGGGATTAGCTGTATCTCAGGCTCTGGAGCAGAAAAAAAAATAAGGATGAGAGTCCCTGAAAGCCTTCAAATATAGGAATCATCCTTTCACTCTCTTTTTTTATCTACAAATAGTGAGGGTAGCACATGCACTGCCCATTGAAAACCACAACTTTTAGCATGAGTACACAACAGCAGTTCCCCCATGAAAACTAGTGCCTATCTTCCACAGCTGCCAGGACTCCACAATGCCCATCAGGCAAAACAACTTAAAACCTAGTTTTAGATTTAAAAAAAAAACACCAGAAGAACTCCCAAACCAAAACCTAAGTCCCAAACCAACCTACCAAAAAAGAAAAAAACCAAATAAAAACAAAACAAACAAACAAAAACCCAAAACGAAACCAAAAAACCCATGCCACAGAAAGAAAAACTTACTCTACCCTGTGTCATATATTGTTAAACTTGCTTTGAATACTTTAAAAAATAAGTAAACAAACCAAGTGTACTTCAGTTTATCCAGTGTCACAAAACCAGAAATTTGCCATTTTCATTCTCATAATTATAGAATTAGTCTTCTATATACAGACCTTCTAACAGAATGGCTGTTCTTTTTGGACATCATAATGCCATAAAGCTTGAATTTAAGAGGAAGTAATGCTGTTTAGGCGTACTGCTACATAGAGCTAGAAGAAGGTTTTAATGAAGAACATAAAAAAGGACATATAGGATTTACTGCTGATTATTATTTAAAGAATCATTTGCATTTTCTGGCACTCCTAGCATGGCAAAAGATTAATTGTAAGCCTTATACTGCTTGAGAATATTCTGTCACAGTGACTCTGGGGACTTCAAGTACTAGCTGTACTTGCACTGACTCTTAAGCTCCTCAGGCTGCCCAGCAGCACAACTACTTCCTAGAACTACTATGAAAGAAATACTGTCTGCTCTGCCTACATTCATAGGGCTTTGACAACACCAAGATTAATCTATTTTTCTGCAGAGCCACGGTGCAGCATGACTTCTCCAGATGCAATTGCTAGGTGCTTTGAAAAGCACAACTTTAAATCATTCCTGGGAATTTTAAACTCCAGTCTCAAAAAACCCTTTGAAAGAGTTATTAAAAGCTCAGGAAGGGTTTTTTATTTGTAACTTTTTTACTTCATGAAAAATTCAGAAGAACCTACTCCTTTTCTATATGTTGGTCTCCTTTTACAATCATCAGTTTTGTTTCCTTGCATTTCTCTGGTCCCATAAACTTGCTTATGTGTTTCTTTCACTTGATCTTCCCCTAAGCCGGGCTTAATAATTGTTCTTTCTTGCAAGCAATAACTTTTCCCCTAGAACTGTTAAACGAGGACACTTAATCTGCTATTACCCTGGCTCAATTTAAACAGGAAGGGCAGGTAGAGACACACCTCTCAATAATTGTAGCTGGTATACAATAATACATTAAAATATTGGGGTTTTTAAAACTGAATGCAATCTAACATAGGATTAAATTTATACATGAAGATCTGTAAATATAAACTGTCCTTTGTTGAATTTTAAATTAGAATCTTCTAAAAACTAAATAAGAGGGATTTCTAAAATTACTGCAGTAATTTTTGTTTGTTTTGTCCCTTTGAGAAAACTGTTTCCATTTACTGGCTTTCAAAAGCAACAAAAATAACATTGCTTGTGTATGCAGAATCTCAAACTACAAATTAAATAGAAAACTATTTTGATATATATATATGAGCACCAACTCTCAAATAGAAATGGTATTAGAAGAAAAGATACAGGATAAAAGCATGGCATAACAACTGCAGATCATTGGAAAGAATGATTTTATAAGATGATGCCTAGTATAAAAAATATTAATTCTCCAGTAATTTCTTATTGTTAAATCGAATGGAAATACCCTCTAACAACAATTTCTTTAATCTCAGTTTGTTGCATAGGCAGAAAGAAGAGTCTGGACTCGCTAAACAAGGTGATAAAATTTCATGCATTTAGGATAACAAAACCAAAACAAATGCTTAAGCTTCACACCAGCCTTACAAGACCAGAGTTCTTCATGACAATTTTTCAGCATTCTCCACTCTGCCCAGCAGCATCCCCAGCTTCTCCAACCAGTCAATGAAGCATTCATAGTTTTCAGTCCCCTCTCCCAATTCCTTTTTACAGAAAAAACCCTGTTTTATGCCTAAACAGATATTTCCCTTCTCCTGAGGGAGCCCAAGCTCACAAAGGTCTAACCTCAGTCAATCCCACACTTCTCCAGATGATCAAGGAGTGGTGCTGCACAGGAATGGCCATGTGCAAATTAATTATCCTATGTAAAGGTGTCCAAATAGATCCCTATTATTTCATTGAGTCACCAAAAAAACTCCTTTCCTCTGCATTTGATTGAAAGGCTTTTAAGAGATCTGTTCATTTATAAGGAGCTTGTCAGCCTGTAATACTGCACATCCTAAATTAATCCCCTTTAATTAAATCGATACTGCAACCAAGACTGCTGCTACAAAATAATGGACATAGGCTGAAAGGGAAGTATGGGCTAAAGAGGAAAAAATTCACAGAAGTATAGCCAAGAATATAAAAGAAAGTTTCCTATACCCCAGACTGAATTCCTTCAAACTGAAGGTTTCCAGGAACACACACAATACTCTCTTATTATGCAGGAGACAGCAGACCTGCACAAGAATGAAACAGATTCTCAGTTTTACAAGCAGTAAACTACACCATCAGGTCCTAGGAATTATGGACCAATAATATTACAATAGCCTGCAAAATGGTTTTTTTTCTGTCTTTTAGGTTTTTATCTTTCGCATCCACAGGTTAAAGCACAGTAGCTAAAAATCTTCAGCAACCTGCCTAATGTAAGCGTAAAAACACCCAAGCAAAAGCACTTTGCTACTAGGGTGTTGTGTCTGGAGTGATTGTGCCTCTCTTCTCAAATACCAGTTCAAACAAAAATCTGTTTTATTATCTCATAAGGCTAGAGCAACCACCACTTCGTATTGGTCAGAGAAATCTGTCTCTTCAGTTTCATGAAATTTTACTGAACAGTAAGGCTAGTGGGAAGCAAGCTATGGGGAACCTCCAGGAAGGTATTTTAAGCTCCATATATCAACAAACTACTGTGAAATTCAAATGAATTCAGCACTGTGATGCTGCCGCAGACCTTTTATGGCAGCTCTTACCAGCAAACCTGCAGTTACCTTTGACGGAAGTTCGAAACAGAACAATGGCAAGAATGACGGAGAGACAACATTTAGGTGTGGTGGGTCTGGCCTTTTCTAACACACAGGAAGACCAAATATGATCAGTTGCTCTAAATCTGCAGATTCACAGTGTCTGCAATTAGAAATCCATGAGTCAACATTCCAAGTAGAGCGGTGGTTGCGGTTGCAAGCTTCTTTTCCATGCTCAGGGCAAATGCATATAGTGCAGTTTCAAAGGTTGATGTAATCAACTCTGGCTCCCAAAGAATTTAAAGTGGGAGGGTTTCAAGACTGCAGCTAGGTCAGTAAAAACCACTTGGATTTACAGAACAAAAGCAGAGCACCGTCAGCATTTTCCAAAAGCATTTGAGTCCATCACATAGACTAAGATGTAAGTTTCTGCACTCGGACCTACATGTGCACCAGGAAAGATACTTCAGGCTCTAAATCCAGCCACTCTAGAGCTGATCTGATATCCACAGGTGACTTCAAAACTTGCTATTACTCTCTAGAGAACAGAGTGAAGGCAGCATGTCCAAGATATCTTCGGTTTATTTGTGCAAAATGAAGCATTATCATCTCTGTAGGTAGGTAGCTTGTGACAGTGGGAAATCCAGCACATTTCTATGTTCTACTACTGCAAGTGGGCTTACACAAGTTGTACAGCAGCCTCTGCAGCCACCTACAGCAGCAGTGCCAGGCAGGAATCCATCAGCTGCAGATTACAAACAATTGAAAGAAAAAAGAGCCCATAAAATGCATCTTTAAGATATCTCACATCACACGCAATTCAGAGAAACCCAAAGCCTGTTTAATAAATGTGATGCTGTAGCACAAAGAGGACAATAACACTAGATGTGCAAGACAGAATTTAATTAATCTAACAGCTAATTCTGTGCCTCGAAGAATTCCTTAAGCTACTTCACAGCTGGATAAGGGTGGCAGCATGCACCACAGAACAGATTGCAAGATTTTTCAATAATATAGTCATCAACTAAGTTTCCCTCAAAACTGAAGCCTCCAAAACAGACCACTTTAATCATCAGCAACCAGAAAACTCATTATTTTATATTACTCACAACATTTTACGGCAAAAGAGAGACTGAGTAGGAGGTTTGTGGAGGATGGGTTCTCTACCATTTTCCTCTAAGGAGATGAGAAACAGCTGCCCAGGAGACACAGCCTGTTCTGTACATGTGGAGACTTAAGCTAAGTCTCTGAAGGACTGGAGTAACAGTTCACATTGCAGTCTCAGTTAGATGATCATGAACAAGCCCTGCCTCCACAAAGGGGAACAACCTGTTCCACATCTTCCTCTCAGAGGTGGTTTTCTAAATCCTCTGTTTGAGCTTGCTGGCTGATACATAGAAAACAGAGCTGTTTAAAAATGGATGAAGCAGATGCTTTTGCTCTGAAAAGATAAGTAATTTTTACATTCAAGCAGTTCTTCCTCATTTGTCTGTTAAAATCAGAAACAAGAGAAAGAGCAATTTATTTTAAAAGCTGCCTGGCAGAATTAAAACAAAAGCATTCTTCTCAAAAATTAGCTGTGATTTGTCAGGAATTAGCTTTTCCTAGTCTGCAGTTCAGTCGGCTGTTGAACTGTTACAGTGGGAATGAAAAGCCAAGCTGTTGAGTTTTTTGTCCTGGTACCCTTAGTGTCACTGGTGATATGTGAAGGCCTTGAGAGTCATAGGAGGAGCACACAAGGGCAAGGCAAGGCCAATAAATGCCAGGAAAAAAGGGCTACTGAATTCAAGGGTGAGGGAGGGTTCAGCAAGGTAATGCAAGGCAAGGAAGAGATTCAAGATCAAGGCAAGTGAAGGGTCAGCAAGGCAAGTGAGAGGTAGGCAAGGCAATGAGAGTCCTAGAAGGAGAACAAAAACGCAAGGTAAGACCTGGAAAACTGGGTAGGGAAGTCAAGATGGACAAGCAATTCAATTCAAGGCAGTGGAGGGAACGGTGGGCAAGGGAAGGATACAGAGGAGGCAGTAAGGCAAAGGAAGATGGGGGAAGCAAGGCAAAGCAAAGGAATGGTCAGGAATGGCAAGGAAATGCAAGATTGGATAGGAAAGGCAAAGCAATGCAAGGGAAGGGTAGACAAGGCAATGAGTGTCATAAGAGGAAGAAGTAAGGCAGGTAAGGCCAAGAAAAAAGCAGTAGGCAAGTCAGGGTGGGGGTTGAGTGAGCAAGGCAATGCAAAGCAATGGAGTGGTAGGAAGGGCAGGGGAACGACATGGGTGGGTCATGAAGGCAAAGGAAAGACAAGGAAATTACAAGCTTGGGTAGTAATGGCAGGAAATGCAAATGAGGTGTGGGCCTGGCAATGCAAGGCCATGGAAGAAAGCAGTAGGCAGGTGAATTCAAGGGGGATATAGGAATGGAAGATAATGCAGGGCAAGGAAGGGTTAGCAAGACAAGGCAAGTAAAGTGCTGGGTTTTCAGTGCAAGGCAAGTGAGAGGCACCTTCAAGGATTGCTCCCAGGTGAAAGCTGCCAGGACAGACAGGCTTGCCTTGACCTCCCCTGGGTCGCCACTAATCTGCACCTAAAATACGGGGGTTATGGGCTATCCATCCTACAGATGTCATTCTCATCCCAGAGCCCAAGGGTGAAATTTGGATTGCATGTCCAAAATTCAGTACTTTAAAGGATTGGACTCAGACAAAAGATTTTAGCACAGACAGGTCTAGCTGGACATGACCTCTCCTGGGGCGACTGTCATCTGCACCTGAAAGAGTGGGTCTACATGCTTTTCTTCCTATGGAAAAAACTGTCATTCCAGTCCAGGAATCCAAGGGTGAAATTTCAATTGCATATCCAAAATTCGGTACACGCAAGGATTGGTCCCAGAAAAAGCTGCCAGCACAGACGGGCCTTGCTGGCCTTGTCCTTCCTTGTTCTGCCTTTCATCTGCACCTGAAACAGTGGGTCTACGTGCTTTCCTTCCCAGGGAAAAGAACTATCATTCTCATCCGGGAGTCTATGGCCAAAATGTGGATTGCATGTCCCATACCCAGTACAGCCAAGGATTGCTCCCACAGGAAAGCTGCCAGGACAGATGGGTCTTGCTGGCTTTGACCAGCCCTGGGCCACCTCTCATCTACTCCTGAAACAGTGCGGTACATGAAGGCATTGCCATACCTGACCATCCCTTGCCATGCAGAGCCCAGCCTTGCATTGCCTTACAGACACCTCTGTGTACCTCCCTTCCCCTTCCTACCTCTCCACTGCATGGCCTTGTTCACCCATCTCCCACCTTGACTTCCTTACCCCTTGTTTCCTGGCCTTGTCTTGCCTGCTTCTCCTATGACTCTCTTTGCCTTGCCTAAGTCTCTCTTGCCTTGCTTTGCAAAGCCAACACTTGCCTTGCCATGCTACCGCTCCTTTCCCTCACCTTGTCTACCCACACCTACCCACGTTTGACTTGCCTATCCGATCATCACCTTTCCTACACCACCCCTCCGTGTTCTTGTCTTGCCTTGGCCTGCCTACCCTTCCCTTGCCTTGCATTGCCTTGTATAACCCTTGCCCTTCTTGACATTTGTCCCCCTTTCCAACACGGCCTTGCTTTCCCTTGCCTACCCCTCCCTATCCCTGCCTTGCCTACAGATTCCTGGCCTTCTTTTGTCTACCACTCCCTTGCCTTGTGTGGGAACCAACAGCTGGTCTGAAGGCTTTGCAGACATTTCCCTTGATACAATCAGTTTGTACCCGTGACAATTGCAGAAGCAAGAAGATAACAGAAAGAAGTTGTAACAGCTGCAAAAGGGAGGATACTGGCCAATGTTTAGCAAAGAATGTGTATACACTATACACAACCAATGGTATTGTATTGTGGCAAAATAATAGCCAATGAACATGTAGCTAAGAAAGTGTATAAAAGAAGTTGTGTAGATAATAAACGTGCTTTTTGCCATTGCTCAGGGCAGAAAGTGTACATGTGTCGTGACTGTCTCAACATTGACATCTGGTGACCCCGACATGATATAGCCACTTCTTGGAGGGCTGGGGCAAGAACAGAGGGGATGGTGCCCGGCGGAAGAAGAGCAGTGGGCAGAGCTGCCAAACGTCCGGACGCGTATCTGCAACCCTTGAGATGAGCCACTGGGAACAAAGACATGGGGACTCTGCAGGCAGAGAGCAGAGCTCAGACCCTGCTACGATGACAGGGGACTTTTTTGCAGACCACAATCCATCAGAGAACAAGATGCTGGCACAGCCTATAAGGTTAGGTCAGTGGTGTTCGCTGGACAAAGAACCATGGAACTGTGAGTATCCTGTGACCAGGGGTGTTCCGGGAGTGTGGGTGCAGCTTACAGATATTGCTGCATATTCTCCATATTGAAGCAACTTTCATTATGAGTTAAAAAACCCTGTAACTGTTTTCTAAATGAGAATGGCTTTGATGTTAAAAACTCCTGCGGCAGGGACTGCTAGAGCAATGTTGCGGGCACTACCAATGCCCCCCCCTGGAACAGCTCAGCTGGCTTTAGAAGCTGACTCCCCTGAGCTGTCAGCCCCTCCAGTGACAGCTCCCCCTGAGGCAGGCCACCTCCCCCCGCTGCAGCTGCTCTGCAAGGTGCCTCCCCTGTGAGCAACTTCTCCACTGCCCGCTTCGCCAGCTGCCCCTCCAACTGAGGGCTAAGCAGCACCTCCCCCACCAAGAGCTACTTGGAAGTGAAGAGATAAAGTAACATACAGGAGGAGCACCTGTTTGCTTTCCATTTCATAGTTGGGAAGGCTTNGTGGGTGCAGCTTACAGATATTGCTGCATATTCTCCATATTGAAGCAACTTTCATTATGAGTTAAAAAACCCTGTAACTGTTTTCTAAATGAGAATGGCTTTGATGTTAAAAACTCCTGCGGCAGGGACTGCTAGAGCAATGTTGCGGGCACTACCAA
Source organism: Dicrurus megarhynchus (assembly GCA_013399195.1). Classification (NCBI taxonomy): domain Eukaryota; kingdom Metazoa; phylum Chordata; class Aves; order Passeriformes; family Dicruridae; genus Dicrurus; species Dicrurus megarhynchus. The sequence continues at coordinate 2,257 of VXAD01007905.1, read as the reverse complement.
TGCCCCCCCCTGGAACAGCTCAGCTGGCTTTAGAAGCTGACTCCCCTGAGCTGTCAGCCCCTCCAGTGACAGCTCCCCCTGAGGCAGGCCACCTCCCCCCGCTGCAGCTGCTCTGCAAGGTGCCTCCCCTGTGAGCAACTTCTCCACTGCCCGCTTCGCCAGCTGCCCCTCCAACTGAGGGCTAAGCAGCACCTCCCCCACCAAGAGCTACTTGGAAGTGAAGAGATAAAGTAACATACAGGAGGAGCACCTGTTTGCTTTCCATTTCATAGTTGGGAAGGCTTCTATCTCATTTTGAGCTTCTGGGAAATGCTTCATTTGTCCTAAACTTAGTCAGTGTCTTTGCAAATGCAAATTATTTGTTTTAAATAATATGTTTTACTGCATCATGAGAGCATTTTTGGCTTTTGTTAAAGGTAACTTTGTATTTTCAGTAAGCTGTAGATTCTGACAGGACTGTTTATTGGAGAGATTCAAGGCTGGCACTATGAATGTACTGTCTTTCTGCATGCTAGTAGAATTACGTAATTCCTTGCTTTGAGGCTGCTTAGCAAAGTCCAAAATTCTTCAACAGAAATGCTTATATATTGCATGATTGGTACAACTTGTCATGTAAGATGTATACTGCCTTTCCAAGAATTTTGATTTTAAAAAGTCTAATTGCACTGAATTGATACTGATTCTTCACTCAGGTACAATGATGTTCGCTGTTACTACAAAAATTAGGAACTTGTATACCTGGAAAGATATTTACAATCTCGGTGCCCTCAGAGCGTAACTTATCGTTCTGTGGCCCATTAGAACTCTAAAGCCTGATGTCAAAACTTTGAATGATTTACAAGAGTTGCTGGGAGCAATTAGCTGGGTGAGGCCCATGGTAAGTTTAGCCACTCATCAATCGAGCATTCCTTTCCTCAATCCTCCACCAATGTTATCTGCAGAAGCTATTCGAGTTATAGATATAATTGCCTCACGATTCTCCGCTGCAAAAGAAGGTGGAGTTGTGCCAGCTTTACCACTTCGCTTGTTTTTTTACCCCACAGTTTTAATAAGGTGATTTTATTGTAGATATTTCGCCATGAACAAACATGCGACAGCTTTTCAAATAGGTACAGCTATTTACTGGTTCAAGTGTAGTTCTTCCTTGCCACTTATAAATTGAAATTGGACTTGATATCAAAACAGTTTAAGTACAGTGGTGGACCAGAAAAGTGACTAAAAGTGACACCACCTTACAATGCAGACTTGACCAATGAGTATGTGTTAGCTGATCAGTGGCTGAGTTTTTAATATTCTCTATTCTTATGAAGACAGGGAAACAGTGGAGTAAACAGTAGCACACTTTAGAATCATCTGAAACCATGGCTTTGTAGCTGTTTATATACAGGTGTCAGCTTTATACACCCACTGACCCAAGAGACTTACATGTGCAAAACTCAGGGCAGTATTATATGACTTGGTCCTTGGTATTTTTATCCTTATGTATTCATATCCCATAACCTTTAATAGTCCAAGGTAAATTCTATTGTACTGAGAATCATGAAAAGCCATCTTATCATCTGCGAACTGAGCAGGTTTTAAGTACAATTTGCCAATATATACACAGCTGTCATTTTTCTGAGTAAAGCTGCACCTTACAAGACCCTAGCAAACTTATGCTTATGCCTGAAAAATACAGAAAGACATACAATGTTGTCTTTTTTTGGGGGGGGAAGAGGGGGTACAGCTGCAAATTGGAAAATCGTGCGAAATTGTGCTTATACCAGGAAAGTCCTGACTGTGCAAGGAAATTTTCAATAATGTTTATAGTTACCATAAGCTATTCTCACAACTAAATTATGTAAAATCACAAGGTATTTGCCATGCCTTTATAATCTCTCCAGTAAATCCATGCCGCTGGTACTTCATTTAAGAATCAGTTTTTTGCTTGCTTATTGTTCATTGATGTATAACTGTTGTATGACCAATTTTTGGTAGCTTTCTTGTAACGATGGAGTCAAGATGTGTGGGGGGCTGTGAGCCCTTGGCACTTCCTTGGAGGAGAGAGCCCTGAGGGCAAAAGGGCTGTCTCCAGAGATAAGCAACTTACTTCAGGTTTCGGTGACCAAGTGAACCACCCCCAGCATACCTTGCTTCCTTATGGTAATACCTTGTACCCAGTTGGCTAAATGGTTTCTACCCTGCCCCCTGCCGTTCCCATAAAAAGGCCCTGAGTCTGCCCCAAAATTAGGGCTTGTCTGTCCCCGGCCTCCCCTTC
>VXAD01007904.1:7104-17255 GCA_013399195.1 Dicrurus megarhynchus | reverse complement strand
CTCGGGATAAAGAGGGAAGAGCTCTCCCCGCCCCCCCCCCAACCAGCCGCGACCCTCTCCCCCTTCACTTCCCACTAACTCAGCGCAACCAATTAGGCATCTGACACCCGCGCTGGCTGACAAATTGTTTCTGTCATCTGCTCTCTGTCTTTCATTAAACGGGAGGCGGAGGGGGGCTCGCGAGGGGAGGGGGCGGGAGATGTGATCTCCCATGCTTAGCGAGGCCAGATACATTAATTACAAAACGGCCATTTGCGGCATGAAAACGCATTAATTAAATTTATGCAATCATTATCTTTAAATAGTCATATCTTGGAAACGATCAGCCCTTCCTGAGTCTTCCCTCTCCTCCGCTAAGTAGCTCTAATCCCTTTTCCACCATTTATCTCGGGATCAGCGCTGCCTCGTGCGCTCTCAAACTTCTGCGGCAGGAGACGCCTCAAAAAACTCTGCTCGAGCCGTCGAGGGAGCGGCAGCCGCGCTCCTGCCCTTGGACGGGCACGGAGGGAGGATTTGCCAATTTTTTGGGGAGGTTTTGCATCAAGATATTTTCATAAACAAAAAAAAAAAAAAAAAAAAAATACAAACTCGCGGCTCAGCCGGGAGTGGCGGGGTTAAGGAATAAAGTTCTGGCGTCGGTCCGGGAGAGCGAGGGGCGAGCTGTGTCGCATCCCGCCCGGTGGATGCGGGGCTGTTTTCCTTGGAAAAGGTTTGATTTCCTTGAAAAAGGTTTGATTTCAATGAGGCAACCGCCTTCCGTCAGGGGATCTTTTTTCCCCCTCAAAAAATCGCTTCGTTCGGGGCCGTCGGTGGCGCCCGTGAGAAAAAAAAAAGAGATGGGTTTAAAAAGAGGCGTTTCGTTGCTCTGATGCTCCAGGTTGCTTTGCTTTGTAATTCTAAAAGATATTTCATTCCCGAGCACCTTCAGACGTGGCCGAAAACCCGAATTGTGCCCGGCGAAGGAGCAGGAAGGGTGAGGTGTTAAAGCCGGGAGCTTCTGCTCTCCTCCCTCCTTGCTCAAAGGCTTCCCCGGGTTGTGATGAGCACACAAATAAATAATCACCGGGGCTTCAGCGAGGTCTGCGCCGCTACCCCAGGTACGGCAGAGCCGAAATACCCGGGGAGGGATTAATCTCAGCCCCTGTTTAGGAAAACACCTCGGACTCCGCAGGAAAACTCCATCCAAAGGGCTTTTGGAGAGCTGGAGGACTCGGGGAGGGATAGGATCTAAACCCCGGTCCCTCGGGGCTTTCTTATCGCTGCGGGGGAAAGATTTTGTTCTGCTCTTTGTGTGCCTGCACCGTTTTCAATCGATCCTGCCGGGTTTTATTCCCACTGTCCGCAATTCCTGGCGGGGCAGTGCCCAGTCAGACGGGATCCAGCTCGGGGGTGTTCGGATCCAAACCTCTCATGGTGTTCAGAGCCAGGAGTTTGGGATCAGGACCAGGTAGAATTTGGAGTGTGGGAGAGTGAATCCTGTCAGGTGTTCGGATCCAGGAATTTGGGATCAGGACCAGGTGGAATTTGGGGTGTGGGGGAGTGAATCCTGTCAGGTGTTCAGATCCAGGAGTTTGGGATCAGGACCAGGTAGAATTCGGGGTGTGGGAGAGTGAATCCTGCCAGGTTTCTCCCATCCGAGGGGCTGGAATGAGCTCTGGGATTTCAGAAATAGGCTCGGGCACTGCTTGCCCTGACCAGAAATCCCCTCGGCCTCCAGGGGAGGCCTCCAGGTGTCCGCAGCCTCCTCTTTGGGATGGAACTGGGGCTTTTGGGGACCTTATCGCTGCGGGGGAAAGATTTTGTTCTGCTCTTTGTGTGCCTGCACCGTTTTCAATCGATCCTGCCGGGTTTTATTCCCACTGTCCGCAATTCCTGGCGGGGCAGTGCCCAGTCAGACGGGATCCAGGTGTCCGCGGCCTCCTCTTTGGGATGGAACTGGGGCTTTTGGGGACCTTATCGCTGCGGGGGAAAGATTTTGTTCTGCTCTTTGTGTGCCTGCACCGTTTTCAATCGATCCTGCCGGGTTTTATTCCCACTGTCCGCAATTCCTGGCGGGGCAGTGCCCAGTCAGACGGGATCCAGCTCGGGGGTGTTCGGATCCAAACCTCTCATGGTGTTCAGAGCCAGGAGTTTGGGATCAGGACCAGGTAGAATTTGGAGTGTGGGAGAGTGAATCCTGTCAGGTGTTCGGATCCAGGAATTTGGGATCAGGACCAGGTGGAATTTGGGGTGTGGGGGAGTGAATCCTGTCAGGTGTTCAGATCCAGGAGTTTGGGATCAGGACCAGGTAGAATTCGGGGTGTGGGAGAGTGAATCCTGCCAGGTTTCTCCCATCCGAGGGGCTGGAATGAGCTCTGGGATTTCAGAAATAGGCTCGGGCACTGCTTGCCCTGACCAGAAATCCCCTCGGCCTCCAGGGGAGGCCTCCAGGTGTCCGCAGCCTCCTCTTTGGGATGGAACTGGGGCTTTTGGGGACCTTATCGCTGCGGGGGAAAGATTTTGTTCTGCTCTTTGTGTGCCTGCACCGTTTTCAATCGATCCTGCCGGGTTTTATTCCCACTGTCCGCAATTCCTGGCGGGGCAGTGCCCAGTCAGACGGGATCCAGGTGTCCGCGGCCTCCTCTTTGGGATGGAACTGGGGCTGCTGGGATCCAGCAGGGCAGGAGCAGTGCGGAGGTGATGACAAAGAGGGAACACAAAGGGCTCCTTTTTCCCTGGCCCATGCCTGGGAATGGCCCTTCCTGGAGGGAAAGGAAAAGCCTGAAGCAGAGCAGGGGAAGAGGTGGCTGAGCTGGAACATCCGAACTCCCGGGGCAGTGCTCCTTTATCCCGATTTTCAGCCAGGATCCCACTTCCTTCCCCGCTTTTTTCCCGCTGTTTGTTTACATCGATGCCTCCACTCCAGACTCTGCTCCGTGGTGGATTCAGCTCCATTATCCGTGATTCCCGATTTTCTGGGAGGGTTTGGAGGGTCGTGTTTGCCTCCTGGAACACCTCAGTCCTCCCCAGCAGCGCAGGGAGAGCACATGGTGCCGTGTAGGGCTGGGAAAGGCATTTCCTTGGATTTGGGAGCTGGGATTTTCCTTTGGGTGGAGGAAAAAGAGGCCCTGACTTTAAAAATTCCCTCCCACTGTGGCAGCCTCAGAAAACCCATCCGGAGCCGAGCGTCACCTGGGATCCTGCTCAGTCTTTGGGGTGAGCTGGGAAGGGAAACCCTCACCCTAAAAAACTCCGGGAATGGGGAAAGCGAGCAACCCAGGAGCTGGCGATGGGATTTTTCCCTTTCTTTGGCCAGCTCGGGTCATTCGGTGCTCGGTGCTTGGCCAGCGCTGCACTTGCTGAACTTCTCAGCGCTGTCAGTCAGACGGGAGCCAGCGCGGGGGTGCAGGGATCCAAACCCCGCGTGCCGCTCGGAACCAGGAGTTTGGGATCAGGACCAGGTAGAATTCGGGGTGTGGGAGAGTGAATCCTGCCAGGTTTCTCCCGTCTGAGGGGCAGGATTGAGCTCTGGGATTTCAGAAATATCTCCCCGTCACCTCTCCCGATCGACGCCGGGAGCCCCGCAGGCAGCGGCTGCGCTGAGCGGGTGTCTCTTACACCGCGCTTAAGCCGGGCCTTAACTGATTACAGCCCGTGATTGATCAGAGGGAGGGAGGGAGGGAGGCAGAGAGGAGCCCGAGGCCGGGGCTATCAGCGCACGGGGCTATCAGCGCACGGGGCTATCAGCACACGGAGCGGGGCTATCAGCGCACGGAGCGGGGCTATCAGCGCACGGACCAGCCTCGCCCGGGGCCGGGCGGTGCCGCGGGGGATTCTTTGTGGTGCAGCTCCTTTCACAGACAGTGGCTGGATGTCATTTAATAAATCCCAGTTGTGCGTCAGGACTTGTTCGCGGCGCGGCAGCGGGGACGTGATGGGCACGGCTCAGCCCGGCCTGGCTTTTCCCCTCAGCCGAGAGGGGAATTGGGATCATTTCAGAAATCCTTCATGCACAATAAACCCTCTTCCTCCTCCCTCCGCCGCCCCAGGATTCCCACTCGTGGTTTGTGACCATTCCCACTCATGGTTCAAGGACCAGGAGGGAGAATTTAGGAGTGGGGGACCGTGCCAGGGTCTGTCTGGGTTGTTCATGGAAGGGGTAAATCCCATAAATTCTGGGTATTCCTCAGAGCCTGCACCTGCTGGGTTTTTGGGAGGGATTTTAATGACCCCTCCGTTTTATCTGCAGCGCTTTTGGCCCTTTTTTGGTCATTCTTAGGGTTGGACAGAACTGACAGAGGCTCCCCCGCACTCTCAGAGAAAAGCGGGCGCGGGGGGGCCTGGAGCGGGCTCAGAGCATCCCCGGAAATGTCTGGAAGCACCGCGGGACCTGCGGGGACAGCGGGCACCGCCAGGAACGGGAATGGGAACGAAACCAGGGAGAGGAGGGAAAAGGGAGGAGGCAAAGAGGAGACCTTGCCGGGAATTTAGGCCTGGCTTTGTCGGTCTCCGAGAGGAATAAGAGAGGTTCCTAAAGCAGCTGGAATTCGCTGAGACCTGGCTGGGCCGCGTGGGGTCCCCTCGGTGTCACTCTCACGGCACGGCCGCAGGTTTAGGGCTGGTTTAGAGGGAACCTCGGGGTGTGTTTGTTTCTTTCCTGGCACTTTGCATGGGTTTAGGGCGGGTTTTTAGGGAACCTCGGGATGCGTTTTTGTCTTTCTCGGCATTTCATATCCCTCACCAAGCCCCCAAAGTTTTTCCTTTCCCACCTGCCCCCAGCTGGTCTGAGCTTACCCAAAACAGACCCAGAAGCCACAAGCCTGGCCCATTTCCAACCCTAAACCCTTCCATCGGTTTGGGAGTGTTTAGGAATTCCAGTTTTCCATGGTTCTGCCTTCCCGCTTTCCCATCCCGGGTGACTTTGTTCCCAAACTCCGCGAGCAGGGATTCTCATTCCTGCCGCGGATACGCAGGGTGAAGCGTCCCAGAGACGCTTCGTATTTCACCAGGGGGATCTTCCCGTGGACACCTTCCCTTCCAATGTATTCCCGGAGAAGTGTAGGATTAAATCCTTGGGGGGTGGAAGCAGCACCAGGATGGAGTTTGGTGACTTGTGGCGACGTAAAAACCAGGAGGACGGGGCGGCTCCGTTCGCCGAGCAGCACGTGGGGGAATCCCGGGCCTTATCCCGGTTTTCCTCTATAAAATGTTGCCGCAATCCCAAGGAAATCGGCGAAAACGCTCCGTGCTGCTGTGCCACGAGACAAAATGGTGCCGGTGGGTGGTACAGCACAAACTGCCCCTTCCTGAGGGGAGCTGCCCAGCAGTGCCCAACACCGGAGCCCTGTGAGAGTTTGGGGTGTCGAGGTGCTTGTTCGCCTTTCGGCTCGAGTCTGTCCCGGTCCTGGCAGGGAGGAGCTCCTCTCTCCTGGCGTTTCCCAGTCGGTGAAATCGATGTCCATAGACCTGGGACCCGCCCTGGCCTCCTCCAGCCCCCACCCCACAAAACACCTCTGTGTTTCCTCCCTGGTGATCCAGCCTGGCCAAGCCTTCGCCACCCGCTTTTCTCCGGGGGACAGCAGAGTTTGTGTCGGTGCCCGGCCTCAGTCGGCCTTGGCACACGAGCGAGAGAGACTTCAGCGCGTTTGCCCATAACTCAGTCAGAGGTCACAAAGCTGGCATGTAAAGGTTGTTTATTCTAATGTTATCCATAGCTGCGATGTCCTGCACAGCAGGTGCATCTAGCAGGAGAAAGTAGCGTAGGTCTGCCCACCTTTTGGGTGTACCGAGATTTTTATACCCCGTTACAAATCCAATCAGTGGACAAAACGTGTCATTATTTACAAATTTATACCAATTAATTCTAACCTGTTCTAGACATGCAATTTCCTGTCTTATCTCTATTCTACCAATCAATTTATGTCCTCGTCATTGAGAATATGGAGGACAGTGAAGAAGAAGAAGGAGAAGGTGACCACACCCTTTAGACTCCATCTTAACCCCCCTGTACATGTCGTACCCCCATGTACATGTTATCAGATCTTCTATATACTACATTTCACCCGGTGCAAAGTGACTATTAATGCTTATATTAGACTCTTGTGGCTTGCAATCCATCTCCTAGAGTTGGTAAAGTTCTCCAAGGACAAAGATCAAAGGCAGTGCCCTCTGGGGCACCCCCATTTCGGGGTGTCAGGTCCCCTAAATTAGACAGAGACATGTCGTGGGTTCCGACAAGTTTGGTGTCGCAGTGCCAGGGACTGTGGCTCGTGTTTTGGAGCAGAGTTTGGTGTCCAAAAGCTGAGTTTGGTGTCCCAAAGCCGGGGACCGTGGCTCATGTTCCTGAGCTCAGTTTGGTGTTCCAAAGCTCAGTTTGGTGTCCCAAAGCTGAGTTTGATGTCCCAGAGCAGAGTTTGGTGTCCCAGAGCAGAGTTTGGTGTCCCAGAGCTCAGTTCGGTGTCCCAAAGCCCAGTTTGGTGTCCCAAAGCTGGGGACCGTGGCTCGTGTTCCCGAGTTCAGTTTGGTGTCCCAGAGCCCAGTTCGGTGTCCAAAAGCTGAGTTTGGTGTCCCAAAGCTGGGGACCGTGGCTCATGTTCCTGAGCAGAGTTTGGTGTCCCAGAGCCCAGTTCGGTGTCCCAAAGCTGAGTTTGGTGTCCCAAAGCCTGGGACCATGGCTCGTGTTCCTGAGCTCAGTTTGGTGTCCCAGAGCTGAGTTTGGTGTCCCAAAGCCAGGGACTGTGGCTTGTGTTTCAAGGCAGAGTTTGGTGTCCCAAAGCTCAGTTTGGTGTCCCAGTGTCAGGGACCATGGCTCGTGTTCCCGAGCGGAGTTCGGTGTCCTAAAGCTGAGTTTGCTGTCCCAAAGCTGGGGACAGTGGCTCGTGTTCCCGAACTCAGTTTGGTGTCCCAGAGCAGAGTTTGATGTCCCCGTGCCAGGGACGGTGGCTCGTGTTTCAAAGCAGAATTTGGTGTCCCAAAGCAGGGACTGTGGCTCATGTTTCGGAGCAGAGTTTGGTGTCCCAAAACCCGGGACCGTGGCTCATGTTTCCGGACCAAGCAGATTTTACCGCAATTCCCACTCTTCCCCTCCAAACACCGCTTCTCCCGCGGGATTTCTCAGAGCCCTTAGTGGACGTTTGGCCCCGCGGTGTTTCCGATTCCTGTGTGGGGCTCCCGCTGCTCCTTCCCAGAGCACCCGCGCCAAAGCCGTTCCTCTTCCCCCTCCAGCCGAGACCTTCCCGTTCTTTCTGTGTAGCTTAGAACCTTTTCCTCAGACTTTGTCTGTAATTTGTACATCCCTACAGAAGCAGGGTGCCCAAAACAAGATGCAGTGCTCCCGCTGGAACCTCACCATAGCCCTGAACAATCAGGTAACAACTTCCCACCGCCTTTTCCCCTCTCCTCCTCCTCCTCCTCCCTCGGGCAGCCCCCGTGGCTCCGCTTTGCCATCACATTCCCGGCTCCATCCCACCCCCGGCACCTCCCCGAGCCCTCTCCATCGTCGGTGTGTGGCAGCTTCCCATCCATCCAGTGGAGCAGGGCCATTGTAGGGCACAGACTCATCTCCATGTCACCTGCTGTGTCCCAGACCCCTTTTCCCCGGCGCTGGAACATCCCGGATGTTTAAAGCCGCGGGAAGGCGCCGATGGCATTCCTGGGTTGGTTGTTAGCTGTTTGGGACCTCTTCGGAGGGGTCCGGTGTGCTCTGTCAAAGGGGGATGTAGGGAATGAAGGATTCCGGCACATCGCGTCCCGTTCCCAGCTCTCTGCACGTTTCCCAGTGGAGGTTTGGGGCGGGAAACCGGGATGTCGCAGCTCCCCAGCAGCAGCCCTGCAGCAGGAGGAGCTGTGGGGTTGTGGGAGCTCCTCCGCTGCTCCCCTCAGCTCGTGGAGGGGGATGAACACCCCGGGAGCAGCCCGGGTTTGTTAACCCTGAATCCTCCCAAAATCCAAGCGGAGACTCCGACCACAGCCTCGGTTACGCCCGAGAGAGCCGGGGCTGTGCTCGAGGTCACCGAGGTCACCCCGGAGGGAGGCCGAGGGGATCGCTGGGCTCGGGAAACACCTCTGGGACCTTCGGGAACACCGCCACGCCCACCAGTCCCCACCACAAAGCTCCCGTTTGCTCCAAAATCTGTCTGGGATGCAAGGAGCTGCATCCTGACCCGGATCAGGCATTTTCCCAGGTGCCGGAAGTGTGAATCCTCGACTGCAAAGCGAATTTAGCGGGTGCTTGGTTGGGAATGTTGGGATCCAGCTCGGCCGGCTCTGGTGATTTAGAAACTATTCGAAATTAATTGCTTGGTTTTGTGAGCGCAGCGCTAGCGATTGCCACACAAGCCATTCTAGTCCTACCTAGGGGCATATTTGCATATATTTATCCTCCTTTCAAGTGGAGATCTTTGGGGAAAGTGTATTTATCTCCTCGGAACTCTTTCTTCGGCTTTCAGTCGTCCTGCAGTCACCTCTTCATTTTGTTCCCGTTTAATGTATGTACGGAATAATCGACTCTTCCTCTTCCCGCCAAGTGGAAATGAATCCACGGAGATCAAAAAGCTTTAATGCGGGGAAGGGTTTTCCCTCTGCCGGGGAGCAGGAGCAGATGAATGGTGCGGGATGGGAAAGAATGATGGGAAAGGTTGAGCTGGGTTCGCCCCAAAAATTGTCTGGGAGGGCAGGGCACGACCTGGAGCAGCCACGGGTGGCAGGGACCGAGCTCCCTCCTGGAGGAACTGGGAGAGCTTGGTCCTTGTCCTCAGTAAATCCCGGAGATCCAGCAGGTTTCCCAGCTGGCGGATTTTCCATGGCCTGGGAAAGCGAAGTGGGAACAGCCCAGAAGCTGAAACCCGGAGAGATTTAAGCCTCCCCGGCAGAGAATTTCCCGGTGCTTCTTGCCTGGTGTGGCATTGAAAAGTCCCAGCCCTGATCCCATTCCCAGGGTTTTCCCAGACAGGGAGGATTTCTCCCTGTTCCTTCTTGCCTGGTGTAGTCCAAAGGGTCCAACCAATCCAATTCCCAGCCTTTTTTCCCCATTCCCAGGAAACATCCCAGACACATCCCAGGCACATCCCGGGCACATCCCGGGCACATCCCAGGCACACCCTGGGGACACCCCGGGGACACCCTGGGGACATCCCGGGCACATTCCAGGCACATCCCGGGCACATCCCAGGCACATCCCGGGCAATTCCTGCCCTGCCCCAGCCCTGCGTCTGCTGGGGTTTGGTCTCCTCAGAGACCTCGGTGTCCCCTCGCTCGTGGAGCACTGCAACACCCTGGGCATGGATGTGTCCCCGGATGAATCCTGAGATGTGTCCCTGGCTGTGTTCCTGGCTGTGTGCCCAGATTGTCCCTAGGTGTGTCCCTCGACATGTCCCAGGATGTGTCCCTGGCTGTGTCCCTGGATGTGCTCCTGGCTGTGTCCCCGGCTGTGTCCCCGGATGTGTCCCTGGATGTGTCCCTGGCTGTGNCCTGGATGTGTTCCTGGCTGTGTTCCTGGCTCTGTCCCTGGTTGTGTCCCTGGATGTGTCCCTGGATGTGCTCCTGGCTGTGTCCCCGGCTGTGTCCCCGGATGTGTCCCTGGCTGTGTCCCTGGATGTGTCCCTGGTTGTGTCCCTGGCCGTGTCCCTGGCTGTGTCCCTGGCTGTGTCCCTGGATGTGTCCCTGGTTGTGTCCCTGGCCGTGTCCCTGGCTGTGTCCCTGGCTGTGTCCCTGGATGTGTCCCCGGATGTATCCCCAGATGTGTCACTGGCCGTGTCCCTGGATGTGTCCTCGGATGATTCCCCAGATGTGTCCCTTGACGTGTCCCTCGGTGTGTCCCTGGATATGTCCTGGGTGTGTTCCTCGGTGTGTCCCCAGATGTATGTATCCCTGGCTGTGTCCCTGGATGTGTCCCCGGATGTATCCCCAGATGTGTCACTGGCCGTGTCCCTGGATGTGTCCTCGGATGATTCCCCAGATATGTCCCTTGACGTGTCCCTCGGTGTGTCCCTGGATATGTCCTGGGTGTGTTCCTCGGTGTGTCCCCGGATGTATGTATCCCTGGCTGTGTCCCTGGCTGTGTCCCTGGTTGTGTCCCCATGTGTGTCCCTAGGTGTGTCCCTGGATGTGTCCCTGGATGTGTCCCTGGCTGTGTCCCTGGATGTGTCCCTGGTTGTGTCCCCATGTGTGTCCCT
>VXAD01007903.1:101155-131366 GCA_013399195.1 Dicrurus megarhynchus | reverse complement strand
GTCACCGCGCCGCCGCCTGACGTCACCGCGCCGCCGCGCGGGGCGGGGCCGGGGGAGGGTGCCGGGACCCGGTGGCGTCAGCCATCCACGTGACACAAACCACGCCTCCCCATGTGTCAGCCAATCAGACGTCATGGCCGTATAGCCACGCCCCCCCGGGGGCGGAGGCGAGTTGGTGGCGGGCGGCAGCGTGGGCGGGTGCGCTCTGATCCGCACGGGCTCGGCTTGGCTCGGCTCGGCTCGGCNCGGCTTGGCTCGGCTCGGCTCTTTGTCCCTCCTGCGGCCGCAGGTTCTCCCCGGTGGGACCCCCCCGCCCGGCCCCGTGCTGCCCCCCCGGTCCCGCGGCCCCGGAGAGCTCCATCCCTGCGGCTCCCCCGGGAGAGGCGGATCCGCGGTGCCCGCACTGCCTTTCCCAGAGGACGGAAAGTGCCGGCGGACTCTCCCTCCTGCTGCTGAGTTCAGTCAGTTGTATTAGTTCGGGAGCAAATCGCAAGGGCTCGTTTTTGTTGTGGTGTTTGTGTGGGTGCGCAAGGCCTGGCGGCTCCGCCTCGTTCCGCTTTAGCCCGGGGCCCTGCGAGCGGCGGGGGAGCCGCAGCCAGCACGGCCACGGCCGAGGCAGCGCGGAGGGCGCTGGGGCTCCGTGTCCCCCGAGCTCTGCCCGCATTGTCCCTCCCACGGCCGGGGCCCGAGCTGGCGGTGCCGTGCCAGGGCAGCGGCACTGTGATGAGGTGAGGAACGTGGCACTGCTGCCACGAAGCCCTGTCCCTGGCAGGGCCGGGCCAGCGGGTCTGCCTTTGGCTTGGTGAATGACGGCTGGGTCGTGGGTGCTTTCTGCTTGATCCCTCTCGTGCTTGGGGGTCCTGCTGGTGTCGCTGGGGTACAGCATGGGTCACACCTTTCCCGGTGAGCCCCGTGTCCTTGGCAGGCCCCCTTAGGCTGTGGCAGCCCCAGGTGAAGCGGTGTAGTTCTGACTGCCGTGAGAGAGCAGAAAGCCCAGAGCAGCTCATGTGGCCTTGCTGGCCCATGAGTGTGAGAGGTGACAGTGGCCAGACCCCATGTGTCTGAGCAGCACTGGTCAGCTGTGCCCTGGACAGGGATGTCCAGCACGGATTTGCATGTCCTTATCACCATGGGGTTCTTCCCTGGTCAAACTTTGCCCTTCCTGTGCTGGCTGGACAACCACTGATGAGAGGCCGTACTCTCAAGCTGTGTTAGGGGAGGTTCAGGCTGGATAGCAGGAAGAATTTCGTCACAGGAGATGGGACGTTGGAATGGGCTGCCCAGGGAGGCAGTGGAGTTACGAACCTGGAGGTGCGTAAGGAAAGACTGGATGTGGCACTTTGTCCTGTGTTCTGGTTGACAGGGTGATGATTGGGCAAAGGTTGGCCTCGGTGATCCCAGAGGTGTTTTCCCATCTCAGTGGTTCTGTGACCTTGTCCTTCCCTCCACAGGTGCTGGTGGATATGGTGGGGCAGGGCGGGCTGGGGGACGCGGCGCTGGGGCCAGGACTGGCCAGCACTGCCCCACGGCCGCCCGGTGCCCCAGCCTGGCCGCCCCACCCTGCTGCTCTGATGCTGCGTGCGGGGTGTCCTGGGGAGCCCCCGAGCCCGGGGACGCTGGGGAGAGCCGGCCACAGAGCAGCCAGCTGCAGGAGCTGCAGCAGGAGTAGGGAGCCCAGCTTTTGGCCAGCTCTCTACAGGGCTGCGTCAGCCGACAATGCCTTTCAAGGATGCGAAGGGAGAGCATTTATTTACTCATGAGGGCAGGTGAAATGGGAAGGAAGCCCCTTTAGGGACCTGACCTATGCCAGGCACTGCATACAGAACAGCGAGGTGCTGTGAGGCCGCTGTGAGCCCCCTTCCCTCTCCCTGCTGCTCCACCAGCTCCTTTCCTGTGGTTAGCCAGCCCAGATGAAAGGCAGGTTGCTGGCAGCTGCAGGCGGAGGTGCAATCACGAGTGGAAGTATTAATGTGGGGGCAGGTTGGGGTCACCTGGTCAGGCCCACTCAACCCTGTAGAAGCACAGCTGCAGAGACTGGGGGATTGCAGTATCGACCCCTGGCCATGCCCCTCCCCATGGCCAGTCCTGGCAGGTGCCTGCTTCAGTCAGAGATCAGCTGAGAGGAGGGGATTTTGGCTGAGGATGGACACTGGACACTGAACTGAGGTTTTCCCTCAGCATCATCTCACCTTGCCGTTGCCCACAGCTCTCAGCTCTGTGCCTGTGCCAGACAGGATGGTGGTGGCGAGGGCTGGGGTACCATCACTGCCAAAATCCCCGGTGCTGGCAGCGTCAGGGGGCCTGGGGGTACCTCTGCAGCCACCTGGCCAGAGCAGGACCATCCCCAAGAGTTGGAGTAGGCCAGGGTTTGGGCCCATTTTTCAGTCTATGACTCTAAAGAACTGTACATAGAAGTTTTGGAGGTGGGGAGGAAGGGGAGCATTCCCTGCCCAGCTCTCAGTGGGAATTTGCTCAGGTAGGAATTACCAGCTGGAGTAGGAAGCAGGAATATGTATCAGCAGGAATTACAGGCTCTGAGGTGTGGGCTCAGTGCAGTCTGAGGCAGGAGCATGGCAGAGCTGGTCAGAGCTGGGGGTCGTGGCACAGCCCAGGCCTGGGCCAGGGTCAGCTCTGTGGGACGTGGCCACGGCCTCGCTGCCCACAGCCGCCTCCAGGCAGCTGAGTGTGCCCGATAGAGATGGGCCATGGTCACATCCCACTGGGCTCCACATTGGCTGAGAGACCAAATGAAGCACCGGTCTGGAATGGGCAAATAAAAGGAGGTATAATTTAATTACCTTCTGATCTGTGTTATTTGTTAAAGTGGGCTATGCAAAGGCAATTTGTAATTATTTCTTAACACTTGTAAGATGTGGATTTAAGAGGTGGTTTTGTTTGTCTGGAAAATACTGAACACCTCTGCTGTGTAAATATTTAACTCCTTTCTTTGAGGAAAGCAGGTTGTGAGGAGCAGTGCCAGTGACTCCAGTTTGCCAGCCAGGGAGGTTGCAGGTGCACAGGGGCTGCAGAAGGGAGAGCTGTTCCCTTTGGTCACATCCTACAACCGCAGGTGCTTCCCCTGCTGCCCGCAGGTCCTCGTGCTGAGGAACAGCCTCCCCCACTGCAGGGTTCGGGGTGCTCTTGTGCCTGTCCTCGGGCAGCCTGATCACAGACAGCAATGTCCACTCCAGCTGCGAGGCCAGGCTGGACATCCTCAAGGGAGCCTGTTGCTGTCCTATACCCTAGCAACATACCCCTTGCATGTCACTCACAGTAGTTTCAAGTCCTGTAACAGGCCAGCGTGATTTGAAATGCCCTCCAGCTGTTTTGTTATTTGTTAGTTTGATTTTGTTCCTCCCCTGAGGGGTCTTTATTGGTTTTGCTATCATGTATCTTCCTTTCATGATTGGTTAATTCTGTTATCTCTACCTGATGATGTAATCCCTTAAAACTGACTGCCAGAGAGCAAACCAGGGTCTCTCTGTTTAGCCCCCCTTCAAGCTAACTGGCCCCTGCTCTCTCGAGGGCAGGAGAAAATAAACTTGGAATGCAGCTGACAGAGTTTCCACTCTTTTCTCCGTACCTTCCGCTGCTGGCTACAGCATGCCTACATGCTGTGAGGAGGCGTTGGGCTGTACTGGTAAACTGAGGCACGCAAACCTCAGTTACCATCAATTCGGTCGCTGGCTCACGCGGGCATCGGACCCCGTTAACCTGCGAGCCAGGCTGGGAACAGCCTGCCCAGCAGAAATTAACAGGAGCCAAGCCTGGCGTGTACCCCTCCCGCTCCCTCACCAACCCCAAGGGATCCACCTCCCAGGACAGGTAAGGCCCAGCTGTCTGCGTGCTTTGTTCCTCAGCCTGTTCCTTCGGCTGCGTAGGACGAATCAGGCTAGAGCTAACCCTGAGTGCCAGGTACAGCACGCTGCTGCCCAGCGGTGCTGGCACAGTGTCCTGCTCTGTTTGATGGTGCCTGCCTTAAAATCACTGCTCACAGAGGGGAGGGGGTGCTCCCCATCAAAGAAACTCCTGTATGCAGTGAGTGAACTCGTGCGAGCCCGCCCTCGCTGCAGCCAGCAGGGGAAGGTCTGCAGTGTGTTAATGACGCCCTCCAGCCTTCTGCACCTCAACAACCAGAGCAGCCACCACAGCACCCGTGGGCTGACAGCGTTCTGCCACAAGGATGATGCAGCTGACCCCTCTCCTGGCCAGAGGGGCAGCAACAAGCTCCCAGGAGGAGCTGGATGACACTGGTGGGGAGAATGACCCCGACAGCAAAGAGGAGGACCCAGCCCCACAGAGCTGAACAGAATCACCCACAACAGAGCTGAGCTCAGGGGCCCCATGGAGCTCCTCCAGGGCTCCAGGTGAGGTGGTGGCATGTGGATCAGTATGTTGTCCTGAGCCGCCTCATCTGGTCTTCCTCAGCTGTCCCTGGACCACGAGTGTGCTGAGAGATGGTGTGACCTGAGTGGGCCATGGTTTTGCCCTTAAGCTCCCAGTCAGAAAATTTTGTTTTGACAGGAAAAACTGGCTGGCTTGGTGAAATAGAAACATGCCTGTGGCTGTCAGGGCTGAGACTGCCAGCTCTGTCAGTCTGGCAGCTGCAGGGCTGCATGTGCAGAGCAGCGAGGCGCTGGATGTGGTGGCCAAAGGGATGGCCACCAGCGTGTGGGTGCTGTAGGGCAGGGCTGACCCACACCGCCCACAACGCATCTCGCACAGGGGCTGGGGTGACAGGGCCACTGCCACGTGGGGCTGCACAGCAACAGCAGCCATGGGCACAGCAGCCGTGGCATCGCCGACGCCGGGCAGGGCATCACTGAGAACAACACCAGCTGCAGCTGTAGCTGCAGCCTCCAGCTGCTGCCGGCCGCCGACTGAAGGTGCATCCTGCAGAGAGCCGGGGCACCCTCCTGTGTATCATGGAATCACAGAATCAGCATGGTTTGAGTGGGGAGGGACCTTGGAGACCATCCAGTTCAACCGTGGTGGAAGGTATCCTTGCCCCTGGCAGGGGATTGGCATGAGAAGGCCATTTTGTGGCTCTGTGATTCTGTGAATGTCTGCTTGGGCCATCCCAACTAAAGTTTTTCTTATAGGTGACTAAGAACAGGATCCAGTCCTTTCAGGACTGTGGGATGGCTCTCTTTGATGGAGCCAAAGGCCTGGTGCAGGAAATCTTCATTTTCCAAGGGATATCCAAGAAATCCATCTTGCAGCCATTATCAAATGCAGAGGATTACATTGTCCAAAACAATGTGCTTCTCATCTTCAAGAACAGGTGAGGCCCTGAGCACCAGAGATGCAGCTATGAGCCGGAGCCACTGTTGTGTTCCTCTGTCCAGCACTGAAGGGCTCTGCTCTGTCCTCTTCCTTGCACCCCATGCCTGCTGACCTCCGTGTGCGTGGCAAACCAGTGCAGGTGAGGGGCTGGGTTACTCTGTGCAGCCCAGTGAGGGTGTTTCTGAGCACAGGGACTGGTGTCCTGTGACCAGACAGCTCATCCAGGCTGCTGAGGCAGCACTGCCCACAGTGGCTTTGGGCACCAGGTTCCTCCTCCAGGGCTGTGCTCTGAAACAGGAGCTGGGTGTACAGTGGATTTTTCTTTTTGGTTAGAAACTTGACCTCGACTCTTCTCTCCAGAGTGGAGTAATGAACTAAGTCTTGGTGCAGGGTGTGGGAGAGGACACAGTGACACTGTAAGACTCACGCTGCTGAAAGGAGGTCAGGACATGTGGGTCCCCAGATTGGTAATGATGCTCCCATCTGGTCTTCCAGACCCCCAGAGCAGGAGAGTCAGGTGTGCTAAATAGAGAGCACTCTGAGTACCTCAGCTCCTCAATCAGGATTCCAAACCCAGCTCCCTTTAAGCAATTTTTGGGCAGTCCCAGTATTGACTCTCCTTCTGCAGGCTCATGCCGTGTTGCCCAGAACTTGCAATCCCTTAGAGGTGTTGGCTGTGAAATCAGAGGAAATCGTTTCTTTGAAAAGCAGGACGTTCAGTCTCAATTCTCCAATGGTTTCTGTCCCACCTGGGTTTTGGAACAGCCCTGGCATGTTGTGTGCCTGCCCTGCTCTGCCCCGTTCCTCCCTGGAGGGTGAACCCTGGGAGCATTTCCGTGGCTGCTCTGGCACCACCGCAGTGCCCCAGTGCGTGGGGGTCCCTCCTTCCCAGGCATGACCCGGCATGGGTTCTGACCAGCCCCAGCATGGCCTCACACTGAGAGGGGACCCTGGGGCCCCAGGTGGTGGCCAGTGCCCGACGGGCCCCAGCTCCACCAGCAGGGTGGGTAGGGGCTGCCACAGACACAGGAGGGGAACATCTCCTGTGCCACTCTGACCCGGAGCAGGGGGTTTCTCACTGGCTTCTCCGACAGCGTTTCTCCAGAGCCACACAGGGAAGCTGACAGCTCAGGGATGGGGACCCTCATCAGACCAATTTTAGCGGCACCTCAAAAAAAAAAAATGCTGGGAAAACAACTGCTTACGTCTCCCTCTTTGCCACTGAGGCAGCTGCTGGGGTAATTTACAAGCAAGCAGGTCTATAGAGGAAATGTGCTCCTGGCAGGACCCACAGCACGCCTGGCTGGGCCCCAGCCTGAGCTCTGGACAAACCCCTCATCCTGGAGGCCTGCAGCACCACTTACCTGGGAATTGCTCACTTTGGAGCTGCTCTGTCAGCGACTGTCCGTGTTTGTGCTGGAGGGGTCAGGGACGGACGCTGTCCCGTGTATCTCTCCAGCGGCCTGCCAGAAACGCCCCTGTGGCAGCAGCCAGCGGTGTCAGGGCAGAATTAGAGCAGAGTGAGGAGAACTGAGGTGATCCTCCTCCTCTGCTCGGCCTGGGGTGCCATGTCCAGCTCTGGGCTCTTCAGTTCCAGAGACATAGACACACTGGGGAGTCCAGTGAAGATGCTGAAGGGACTGGAGCATCACTCCTACAAGAAACAGTGGAGGGAACCAGGGCAACCACCTGGAGCGGGGAAGACTCAGGGGGACCTTGTCCATGTCTCTAAAGACCTGCAGGGAAGGTGCCCAGGGACAGGCCAGAGGCCACGAGCACACAGGGATCACAGGAGGCTCCCTCTGAGCGTTGGGAAACACTGCTTCACTGTGAATTTGTGGAGTTCCTGTAACCAAAGACACTCCAAAGTCACCTGGACACAGTCCTGGGCACCTAGCTCTGGTGGCCCTGCTTGAGCAGGGAGAGGACTGGACAAAGACCTCCAGAAGTCCCTTCCAACCTCAACCTCTCCTATTGATTACTTGGAGCCTGGAATTCCTACAGCAGTAATTATCCTCTCTCCAGAACACAGGATGTTTGTGTCACTGCTAATGACAGGGGTGAACAGTGGGGCTTTAAGTTATGTGAGGAGATTCCATAAATCCCAAAAGGGTGTACCAAACCCAGATTACTATCCGAAGCAGCAACATCTCAGAGATGATTTCTTCTGGCATTCCACGCTCTCGTTTCACACACTGGTTTGGAGGTGATCCTGTTTCTCACAAGCCCTCCCGACTCCTACAGCCTTACTAAGTAAACACCTCCCATGAGGCTGATCACCCAGGAGAGTGAAAATTCAGAGAAACCAGACTAAAGTATCTCTCCAAAGGACTGGGAATCCACAGCTGTGGCCTCCTGTCAGAACCCACGACATGTCTCTGTCTAATTTAGGGGACCTGCCACCCCGAAATGGGGGTGCCCCAGAGGGCACTGCCTTTGATCTTTGTCCTTGGAGAGCTTTACCAACTCTAAGAGATGGATTGCAAGCCACAAGAGTCTAATATAAGCATTAATAGTCACTTTGCATCGGGTGAAATGTAGTATATAGAAGATCTGATAACATGTACATGGGGGTACGACATGTCCAGGGGGGTTAAGATGGAGTCTAAAGGGTGTGGTCACCTTCTCCTTCTTCTTCTTCACTGTCCTCCATATTCTTGGTGACGAGGACATAAATTGATTGGTAGAATAGAGATAAGACAGGAAATTGCATGTCTAGAACAGGTTAGAATTAATTGGTATAAATTTGTAAATAATGACACGTATTGTCCACTGATTGGATCTGTAACGGGGTATAAAAATCTCGGTACGCCCATCTGGGGGGCAGTTCTACGCTACTTTCTCATGCCAGATGCACCTGCTGTGCGGGACATCGCAGCTATAGATAACACTAGAATAAACAACCTTTACATGCCAGCTTTGTGACCTCTGACTGAGTTATGGGCAAAAGCGCTGAAGCCTCCCTCGCTCGTGTGCCAAGGCCGATTGAGGCCGAGCACCGACAGCCTCCTCATACTCACTGCTCTCCCTGCAGGTGATACCAGCTCCAAATCACAGAACTCTTCCCTCCCCCAGGCAAGGAGCCAGGATAGGGAACCTGGGAGGGGGCCATGAACCAGCACCAGCCACAAAGGTGTCAGGCCAGAACCCACCAGTTCAAACTGTTCCCTTTACTCCAGCACAACCTGCATTTCATCCCCGCCCCAGACAAACTGGAAAACTGAAAAAGGAAAAGGTTTTATTATAGCTTTTTCTATATAAATAGAAAAAAAGCAGCATTTTAATGAGGTGAAACCGTCAGCCAGGGTTTCAGCAGGGTCAGGGCTGATGCTGGACCCAAACCCAGCAGATGAAGGCATCCCCATGACATTCTAAGGGAGGGCCTGTGTCTCCCCTCAGACCTCCTGGGCTTCTCAGTTCATTTTCCGGCGCTTCCGCTGTCCCTCTGGTGCCTTCTGCATGGGCAAGGGCAGAGACAGAGTGCCCAGCTTGTGGTTCTGGTCATTCTCCAGCCCCGGCACCCCCTTGGCCTTGGACACCCTCAGCCGCAGGGCCTTGGCGATGTCCAGTATCCTGGAAAACACGGGAGAAATGCCGTCAGTGGGGCTGTCGAGCCCCCATGCCATGCCCCGCAGGGACCCACAGCCCTCTGGGAGAGGCCTGGAGGGGTCTCAGTGGCGCAGGGATGCCATGAGGCAGCAGCTGGGAGCAGCAGGGCTGCAAGGCAGAGCCCTCCTGGGGACAGAACACTGCTGAGCTTTCCAGCAGGTCCCAGCCTCCTCCACGCTTTGCCCCACAGCATCCTAGGCAGC
This sequence comes from Dicrurus megarhynchus, assembly GCA_013399195.1. Lineage (NCBI taxonomy): Eukaryota > Metazoa > Chordata > Aves > Passeriformes > Dicruridae > Dicrurus > Dicrurus megarhynchus. Next base: position 122,268 of record VXAD01007903.1, on the reverse strand, counting down.
CTGTTCCCAGCTGCAGGGCAGCACAAACTAAAGTGGGGCATCAACTGCCAAAACCAACATGGATTCCTGGAAAAGCTTAGTTCCAGAAAGGAAAACAAGAAGGAAAAATGGATGGAAACCAACAGCAAACACTGCTCTTAAACCTACTAAACCCACTACTACCGATCAAAGAATAAAGAGCGTAACTGGGCAAAATAGGTGACGGCATCAAAGCCCATGAGGGAGCTTGAAAACCAAGTGGTGACCAAGGGCTTTGGTAAGATCCAGTAACAACTGGAGTTCTGGCCGGAAAGCCTGATCCAAGGAATGCTGCAGGGCCAAGGACAGGAGCACAGCTGGAGCACAGGTGCAGCTGCCAGGTGGCTCCTGGGAAATGGAGGTCACGCACCCACAAACTGCCTGTCCTTCCCTGGTAAGTTAAAGCCCTACTCAGGTCCAGAGATGCTTCAGAGCTCTCCCAGGGTCTTTCTGTAGGAGGATCTGGGCAGGTGTGAAGGAACAGGATGACTCACCTGCTCTCTGGGAGCTTCATGTCGTTCTGCAGGACGGTGAGGTCCGTCTGGAAGTTGTTGATGTGCAAAGCCAAGACAATGACATACGCGGTGATTTTAGCCTTCATGGATGCAGAGATTAAATTCTGGATACTGTGTGGCAAGAGGAGAACTCATGAGATGTGGAGTGTAGGGGGGTTCCTGATGGTGTGTCTGCGGCCCCTTAACCTGAGCTCTGCCACATCTGTGCCTCCAGAGCCTCACACACCATCCCTTACCTGCCATTGTTGTAGGTCAGTGAGGTGAAATTCTTCATGAGTTTCCTGCTGATGATGTGTGGGCATTCAGGACCCATGGGATCTAGCGCAGAAAGGGGCAGTGGAGTGAGGAACACGCACTCTGTCTTGCACTGCCCGCCCACCACAGCAGCACATGTATCATCCTGACACTCATCATGGAATACCACAGAATACCCGTGTGGAAAGGGACCCACCAGGACCACTGAGTCCAACCCCAAGAATCCCACCATTTATTGCCTCTTTCCAGGAACACAACAAACCTAAAAGGAACCTTGGTGCTTGGTTTCTAGGTCTCTTAACTTCTCAGCTCTGAGAGAATCCAAGCAGCTTTTATTTTCTTTGTAAAAGGGATCTCCCACTTCCATACTATACAATCTAAAATGCACACACACCCATGCATGTATTTCTTCTGCCACAAAATACTGTTAAAGCTGAGACCACACTAACAAGTCCCTACAAGTCTAGTCATTCCCACTTCCTCCTTAGACAAGTCCTGTGGGTGACTCCTGTGTCTCCAGCAACGTAGGAGGATATTTAAAGCCAGGCTTGCCACTTCCTCCTCCCTCAGCCCTGCCAAGGACTGACAAGGACACTCAGATACACAAGTCCTAAGGAAGATGGCATGTCTGGAAAATCTCAACCAAAATGTTTCGTGTGACGCTGTTTCAAAAGCAGGACCCTGAGTATGGCTGAGGTATGATCCACACACTCAGCTGACAAGCAAAGGATGATGAAGACATTCCCAAAAGCATGTGATTATGAGCTGAAAAGTCTCTTACGCTTCTTCTTGATCACTTTCAGGTGACTGAACCTGATGAGGGTGTCCAGGAACCAGAGGCATCGGGCTTTGTGGTCTCTACTCCTCTCATCAGTGGGCAGGAACTTCAGCTCCTCCAAAACGAAGGAGCAGTGGCTGCAGGAAAGAGAGGGGCAGTTCAGCTCCCCAAAGGGCCCCTTGCCTGCTGTGTACGCAACTGCCCCCACGCTCCCCAGCGCAGGTGTTGCTCTGCCACCCCCAGACCGAATGTCCTGCCTCTGCCCCAGAGCCAGGGGACGGCAGCAGCAGCTCCACTGCCCCTCAGCCAGGCTGCGGCCATGGGCAGCAGCGTTACCTTCTCTCTTCCGCCCTCTTGGCCGTCTCCTCCGCGCTGACGTTGGCAAGCGCAGCTGCCGGCACCCGCAGCGCCTCGTACTCGGCAGGAGACAGGACTGGCAGGATGTTAAGGAAAAGAACAAGCCTGGGCTCTCCCTTCCAGGTAGGGCAGTTCTGTCCATGCTCACTTGAGGAGAAATGGGCAGGGCAGGGGGATGGAACCTGGCCAGGAACTAAGGCCTCTAAGAGACTGTGGCACAACCACAGCTCACTTCTGCAAGGCCGACCTCACCAATATTCCCTGTGGAACTCTGCCCACCAGGAGGCAGGGCATCCTGCTCTCCACAGGAAAAGAGGCGGGATATTGGAATTGCAGGCCCCAAAACCTCAGGGCAGCATTATCTTGCTCTCAGCTCTTGCCTTGTGAGGGGAAAAAGCTCGACTTGCTCCCACATGCCAGATGGCTTCATCACAACTTAAAGGCATGAGAAACCACTGTGACACAGAAAAGATACTGTCCTCAAACTTGTAAACGTGCTCCGGCCTGTCAGCGTCCTCGTGGCACGGTGGGAGGAAGGCAGAGATGCTCTGCACGTCGTCCTGGGCCATGTCCTGCATCAGAGCTTGGGAAGGAAACAGGACAGGACTATTTGGATCATGCAAACCAAAATGCAGAGAACAGGAACGCAACCTAAATCCTTCCTTTAGATGCAAGTTTGGTCAATGGGTCAGCACCATTTTAGTCCCAGCTGGAGTTTTAAACATTTACAACTTCTATCAAGAACCTTCTGGTCATAAAAATTTAGAAAGGCCAGTCCAGACTAGAGAAACATCTAGGAAAGAAGGGCACCAAGATGTCTCTGCTGCAGGTGGGCAGAGCACGGTTTTGGCACCTGAGTTCCAGTGGATACCCACTTGGCACAAGGCAGCTCTGAGAGCACAGTCAATATCCACCCTGGAACACAAGGGATGAAAGCTGGTGAGGTCTACAGTCAACAGACATCTCTGCTGTTCATGCCAATGACACTCTCAGGATCCCAGAAGTGCTCTGGAGTGCTCTTGTCTGCCCTCCTGCTTGGATGTCCAGTCAGGGCAGCCCCAGCTCTCTCCTGCCACAGCTTGGAAGCCCCCAGGGTTGGTGACACCACACCGGGCTGTGACCTGTCCCAAGGCTGCACCACTCTCTGTGGTAAGAAGGTGCCTTTTCCACAGCCATGCCACAGAGTTCAGACCAGGTAAAGGCACTGCTTTTATCCCAGTGAAGTCATATCCACAGACTCCCACGGGAGCTTTCAAAGCAGGCAGAATGCACACTGATGTCACTGGGACCTTCCCTCATTCAGGCAACTCCCACACCAAGTCCTGCAGGACCAGAAAGAAGCAGTTCCTCTACATGTACCCATCTTAGCTGTTAGACCAGCTGCTTCCCCATCACTTAAAGAAAACCCCTCTTCTTCCTGCCACTCTTGGCAAGCACAGACAGAAAAAGGCACTTCAGGTTGTCTTGATTACACCCCAAGACACAATCCTCTCACCTGTCACTCCCTTTGCATCGATAACGTTTGCTGCTGCTTTTGTCACAGCTGTGCTCACGATGTCGCTGCCCACGGCATTCATGCGGCGAGAGCTCAGTGCTCGCTTCTGCTTGCTGGTTCCGAAGGCCTCAATGCACAAATCCATCTGCACAAGAGAGAAACACACATTAAAACACCCTGTGCACCCAAGAGAACACAAAACCCATGGCTCATTCCACAGCTGCGGTCTCTAAGAAAACTTTAAACTCCTCACGTGGCAAAACCCGCAGGCGCAGAACGCGCTGGTCTGCGAGGGGCAGGAGGTCACTGGATGGTGATCCAGCCTAAAATAACCAGGAAAATACTCCCGAGCCAGGCAAAAACTGTGCTGCCTCCTGGACACAGGGAGAATCCTGGTCCTGCACAGGTTAACCTTCCAGGACACCAAACCTCCCAGCCTCAAGACAAGCATCTGCCCCTGTCAGCTAGATAATCACAGCGGAACATGACACAGCTTTCAACTTTACCTTCTCCCTGTAGGATTTGTTCTGATAATCCCTTGTGTCATCAGGTATCAAGTTATCTATAAAACAACAACAGTTAGTGTGCTTGGACAGAAGCAGCCAGGACAGGAATTCCTTTAGCTCTGCGACTGACAGACTTGGCACAGCACATCAGGATCCCCTCCACATGACTTGGCTAATTAAAGGACACACCAAATATGAGAACCTAGAACAAAAAAGGAGCTTTTGCTACAAAGCCTATGGGGCAATACACGGACTATGGCCAAACCCAGGCCCTCCTGCACAGGGTAAAAATCAACTATCAAAAGACATGATCTTTTGGGTTCTTATTCTGGGTTCAGTGACAAAAAAACAGTCCAGCTAGATAAAACCTGGGTTTTTTTGTTTTTCAGGGATCCAGTTCCTTGACTGGATGAGTCTCAGGCCTCCCTCAGCAGAACACACCCGGCCAAGGCTGCGCTTGGGCAGTGACACTCTGTGAGTGACTCCCATCCTCCACAGCCCCTGCTTAACCTCCACCCCGGACTCACTGTGCTTCCCTCTCCTGCTGTCCCTCTCAGCATGCAGGAGTGAAGGAAATCGTTCTTACTCCATGCCAGGGGAACAAGGCAGGAATGAGAAGCACAAAGCAACTGGGCAGCTGTGACCCCCAGCACCTCCCACCTGAGAGCAGGGGCTGCATGTTGAATATTTCGGCATTGTAGACCTCCATCTGCCCAGAGTTCTTGTCTAACACACCAACAAAATACCTGGGGAGAACAGGGGCAGTTGATTAGTCAGAGGCAGAGCAGTGGAAATGATTTAAATTACATGGTCTCACATCCTGGCAGCTCTCCTGCCTTGCACATACAGTGCTACAATAAACCAAGTTACCTCCAAGGCATGTGTACGTGTAACAACAGAAAGACTTGCTGCTCTAAGTAAATGCAGAAGTCTTAAAACAATGGAATTAGGTGAAGTGCAGGTGCCAGAGTTCTGCTATTGTCCTTTGCTTTTTTTTACTGTGCCAGGACTTGATGGCCATAGCTTGAACAAGAGCCAAATTTCCTTGTAGCTCCCACAGCTCAGGACCTCCAGACGTGCAAGCAAGCACCACTTTAGCCCCTGGAACCACCTCTTCACCCGTGTTCAGAGGTAAGAGCACTTAAATCTGCCCACAAACAATACTGAATTAACACCTGTACCACACACATTTGTTAAACTGCATTTATCTCTCCAAACTTGGGAACAAACAACCCCTTGGTGATCTTTTTCCAGCTGCAGCATCTCAAACTGGACACTGCTCTGTCTGAGGATCCAGCTCTCCTGGTTTCACTGCTCAGACAGAAGAGAGGTTGGTATTGGCGTGTTTTGACAGGTTCTGCAGAAGTGAAGCCAGTTCCTTGTACAGAATTACAGAACATCTCAGCTGGAAGGGCCCCACAACAATCACCCAGACCAGCTGCCCCACCCCTTCAGCGCTGATCAGCTGCGATAAAGGCAATTTCTTCATCCTAATTTCTTAGTAACAAAGCTGTCACTCCATCCTGCTGCTACACTAACCCATATCGTCCCCCCAGACCTCACAAGACATTTTCAGACTGTTCTGTGATTTACACATCATGGCTTCTGCAAGATGTGCACAAACAGCCGGAGCTTCCTGTCCAAATCCTCCAGGTCCCACCATGGCCCCCATGGAAGCCCCTGAGACAGGCCCACGGAAGGGACCAGAGCTCTGTGTCTGAGCAGCCCCTGTGCTCCTAGCTCCTTTTTCCATACCTGCACAGGGAGTTGCACTTCATGACCTCACTGCCAAAGTTGTGCCCCACGTAGCAGAGCCGCTCTGTCTCCGAGACCTGGGAAACCATGGAGAGTTACTGCAACAGAGAGCTGTGAGTGACCTGCGTTGCCTCTGCTCTGCTTCCCTGGTGCCACCAAGCTCTGCATTCCCAGGCATCGTGATTTAAATGCAGACTGTGCCACCAAAGCAAATTTGCACAACGCCTCGCAGTGATCACCCCTCAATACTTCAGTTTAAAATGTGGTTTCCAATGATTCATTTAAGCTTCAGTGTTGTCAAGTGCCTACAATTTACCAACTGAAAAGCCAGAGCCAGCACCACCAGGAATGTCTCAGCCACCCAAACATATTTTCAATGCATTATGAGAATGTGTTGGTTTTCCTGCTCTGCTGCAGAGAATTTCCCTCAAGGATTTGGGCTGAAAAGTCGTTTATTCCTTGAGTGGAGCAGCTGTAAAGATTACTGCAGCAGAAAGCACAGTCTGATGGTACCCTCAGTTCCCTCTTCATTGAGGGAAGTTCATCTCCTTTGGTGTAATTTAGCCGAAGAAAGACACCTTTGGTGAAGATTTCCCAGTGTAAACAGAACACAATGGATTTCATGATCAAATGCACCTGACCAGTTGGGAAGCAGCTCCCTGATGGTTCAGCTTGTCCCTGTTCTGCCACTCCACCCTGCAGTCTCCATCAGCCAGTCAATGCCAGAACCTCCTCTGAAACCCAGAGACATCCCGACACTTGGAACACATCTCTGTGGAACGTGCTGGGCTAAACTTTGGATTGTTTTTTAAAAAATCTGCTACAAAGCTCAGCACAGATTTTCACAGAATCTCAGACTGGTTTGGGTCATAGGAGACCTTAAAGCCCATCCTGTGCCACCCCTGCCATGGCAGGGACACCTCCCACTGTCCCAGGCTGCTCCAAGCCCCAATGTCCAGCCTGGCCTTGGGCACTGCCAGGGATCCAGGGGCAGCCACAGCTGCTCTGGGCACCCTGTGCCAGGGCCTCCCCACCCTCACAGGGAAGAGTTTCTCGCTCCAACCGGCGGGAGCTGCTGAGGCCACAGCCCTGAGGGCAAAACAGGGTAAAAACCCTCCACAGCCCGCAGCAGGAATTGCTCGCGGTGGGAATTACACATGGGAATTCCCTGGGCTGGGGCCCGGCTGCCACTCCCGCCGTGGTCTCTAACGGGCCCCGCAGCGCACGGGGTTAATTAATAACAGCTGTGACTTTTATCCGACTTTTATCTGTGACTTTTAATGTGACCATTATCTGGCTATTACCTCGTTGTATATTATTATCATAACGTCTTAATACTACTGCGATCTGATGATCCGAAGCCGCCCCCGCCCGCCTCAGGGCGGGCCCTTACCAGGATCCTGCGGTGCCTCTTCCGGGGATGCGCCGTGTCCCGGTTCCGGTACATGGTGAAGCGCAGGGAGTCGGGGAGCCGCAGCTTCCCGTTGGCGAACCGCACTGCGGGAGAGGAAGCCCGTGAGATCCGGGACCGGCCGCGATCCCCGAGGGGGGCCCGTGACCCGCCCCACGCCCCCGGCCCAGCCGCTCACCGAGCGCCGCCGGCCGCTCCACCTCGGGGTCCCCGCGGTAGCGCCAGGTGGCGGCGGCGGCCATGGCGAGGGGCTGAGTGAGGGGAGTGGTTGCGGTTGCGGTCGGGATGCGTGTTCCAATGCGGACCCCGGTCCCGCTCCTCCCGTTCCTCCGCCTCTTCCGCCACCGCCTCCGGTCGTGTCAATAAGCCCGGCCCCGATTGGGCGAGGTGAGACTCTGCCGCCGCGTATAACTAACGAGGGCGCCGATTGGCTGTCAGCCGGGCCCGCGCCTGCAGCGGCCGGAAGTGACGTCCTCGCGCGGCGGGGCGGGGCGGGCGGGGCCGGAGCGGCGGGAGCGGGGCCGGGGCCGATCCCAATCCCAGTCCCAGTCCCAGTCCCAATCCCTATCCCTATCCCTATCCCTATCCCTGTCCCTGTCCCCATCCTGATCCTCGCACGGCTCTTCCCGCACGGACACCGCAGGTGAGCGGGGCGGGGGGGCGGCGGTGAGGCAGAGGCCAGTGACCCCAGCGTCAGGGCGGGACCGGGGTTCTCCGGACTCCTCTTTATGTCCCGTGTGCGGCACAAAACGGAGTCTCCGGGTGTGTCTTTACCGGCGCTGATGCGGCGCTGGGATGCAGGTGCTTCTCTGGGAGGTGCACAAATCTTGGGTGTTCCAGGTGATGCGTAAAGGAAAAAAAAAACGGGGAAAAAAAGGCAGTGTCTTGAGAAGAGCACCTTCCGGCAGGAGACCCCTAGTTATCCAACAGTCAGTTAATGTTCTGGAGTTTTCAAAGGCTTTAAATTACTTAGTTTTGCCCGTGCTGAGTATTTCAGGTGATAACCGGTGAATGATCTCCCTGTCCTGAGTCCATCCAAGGACACACGGTGGTCTCTAACAGGATATCTTGGGATATCCTGGGCAGGGTGACGAGCTGGCCAGCAAAGACAGTGATGATTAGAAAAGAAAAAGCAGCAAACACGTCCATGTTTGAGGAGGAACTTTCTGAATGAGCAGACTTACATTTGATCCCTCCTCAAAAGTACAGTTTTGGCCATGTGATTAGCTGCTTTTTGGTCTTATGTCATGTTGCTGTTGGAAAATAAACGTGAGCACAGGAACTTATGTGTGTGTGCCTTGGACATGCAGCCTTTCTGCTTCCCAAATCATACCCTTTGTTGTTTTTTTCATGAGGAACAGTCGAGATATCGCTGAAGGTCGCCTATGTAGCCTTGAAATGATCGACTAAGATATGAGTCATGCACTGTTAATGAAAATTTAAGAAGAAACCACCACTGGCTCTTGTCTGCTTGTCTTGTTGAGCAGTGCGTCATTTTGTCAGCAGTCCTGGTGTTTCTGTGAAAGGTTTCCCAGTTGTGTGAGCAGTGTATCAAAGGGGGCAGCAGGTTATTACAATCAGATTTTTTCACGAACCAGGATAAAATGTTTTACTAGCGGTTGTGAGGTGACCCGCGTTATCCAGTTTCCAGCACAGCTCCCTGTGAGACGGCTGGTGCTGAGGTCAGCTCTGTGACAGAACCTGGATTTTTACTCCTTTTCCTTGTCCTCCAGACTGCTGGCTTTGATCCTGTGCCCATGTGTTTCTGTTTGTGTGTTTTTCAGCTGTCACCTTTCCACTTCACAGCCAGCTTCACTGCAGCCCGACTGGGACTTCAGCCACAGAATCATACAGCGATTTGGGTCGGAAGGGCACCTTGTCTTGTTCCACCCCCTGCCGTGGGCTGGGACACCTTCCACTATCCCAGGTTGCTCCAAGCCCCATCCAGCCTGGCCTTGAATACTTCTAGGGCAGCCACAGCTTCCCTGGGCACCCTGTGCCAGGGCCTTCCCACCTTCACAGGGAAGGACTTTTTCCTGGTATCCCGTCTTCTGCTAGCCTCTTTCCATATGAACCCACTCCCCCTTCTCCTTCACTGCAGACTCTCATAGTCTTGCCCCACCTTTACTGTAGACCCCTTCAGAACTGGAAGGCCACAGTTAGGTCACCCTGAAGCCTTCTCTTCTCCAGGCTGAACACACTCACCCTTTCCTCACAGCAGAGCTGCTCCATCCCTCTGATCAACTTGGTGGCCCATATCGTGGTTTCTTCTGTTTTGCAGGATCATGGATTTTCCAGGGCACTTTGAACAAGTCTTCCAGCAGCTCAACTACCAGAGGCTCCATGGGCAGCTGTGCGACTGCGTCATCGTGGTGGGAAACAGGCACTTCAAAGCGCACCGCTCCGTGCTGGCCGCCTGCAGCACGCACTTCCGAGCGCTCTTCACCGTGGCCGAGGGGGACCAGACCATGAACATGATCCAGCTGGACAGCGAGGTGGTGACGGCGGAGGCCTTCGCCGCGCTCATAGACATGATGTACACGTCCACGCTGATGCTGGGGGAGAGCAATGTGATGGACGTGCTGCTGGCCGCGTCCCACCTGCACCTCAACTCCGTGGTGAAGGCCTGCAAGCACTACCTGACGACCCGGACGCTGCCGCTGTCCCCGCCGAGCGAGCGCGCGCAGGAGCAGAGCGCGCGCCTGCAGCGCTCCTTCATGCTGCAGCAGCTGGGGCTCAGCATCGTCAGCTCGGCGCTGGGCTCCTCGCAGGGCGCCGAGGAGCCGCCTGGCACCATGGGCTCCTCCATGCGGAGCAGCCTGGAGCAGCGCGCTGCCTTCCCCATCCGCCGCCTCCACAAGCGGAAGCAGTCCTCCGAGGACCGCGCCCGCCAGCGCATCCGGCCCGCCATGGATGAGCCCGTGTCGGACGTGGCCGCAGAGAGCGGGCAGCCCGTCGTCCACTCGCGTGAAGATTTCTTCTCTCCGGACTCACTGAAGATTGTGGACAACTCCAAGGCCGACACGGTTGCGGATAACCAGGAGGACAACACGATCATGTTTGACCAGTCCTTTGGTGCTCAGGAGGATGCTCAAGTGCCCAGCCAGTCAGACAACGGCGGGGGAAACATTTCCCAGATGTCCATGGCGTCCCAGGCCACACAAGTGGAAACCAGCTATGACCAGGAGGCTGCTGCTGAGAAGAGCAACTTCCCATGTGAAAATACAGAGGTCAGCCTGAATGAGAAGGAGCACATGAGGGTGGTGGTGAAGTCTGAGCCCCTGAGCTCCCCAGAGCCTCAGGATGAGGTGAGCGATGTCACCTCCCAGGCGGAGGGCAGTGAGTCTGTGGAGGTGGAAGGAGGAGTGGTGAGCGCAGAGAAGATAGAGCTGAGTCCCGAGAGCAGCGACCGCAGCTTCTCCGACCCTCAGTCCAGCACCGACAGGGTGGGAGACATCCACATTATGGAGGTGTCCAACAACCTGGAACACAAGTCTTCTTTCAGCATTTCAAATTTTTTGAATAAAAGCAGAGGAGGTGGCTTTGGTGCCAGCCAAAACAACGAGGACAACATTCCCAACACCACCAGCGACTGCAGGATGGACAGTGACGCCTCTTACCTGATGAGCCCGGAGTCGGGGCCCGCCGGTGGCCACTCCTCTGCTGCCGTCTCCCACGTCGAGAACCCATTCAGTGAGCCCACGGACTCCCACTTTGTGAGGCCCATGCAGGATGTGATGGGTCTGCCATGCGTGCAGACCTCCGGGTACCGAGCAGCGGAGCAGTTCAGCATGGATTTCCCACGCTCAGGCCTGGGCTTGCACTCACTGTCTCGGGCCATGATGGGCTCAGTGAGAGGTGGAGCCGGTGGCTTTCCTGGCTACCGCCGCATTGCCCCCAAAATGCCCGTGGTGACCTCTGTGCGGGGCTCGCAGCTGCAGGAGAGCTCATCCGGGTCCCAGCTGATGATGAACGGGAGCACTTCCTTCGAGAGCGGGCACCTGTCTCAGCCTGGCCCGCCGCAGCTGACCAGGGCGTCCGCGGATGTCCTGTCCAAGTGCAAGAAGGCTCTGTCGGAGCACAACGTGCTGGTGGTGGAGGGCGCACGCAAGTACGCCTGCAAGATCTGCTGCAAGACCTTCCTGACGCTCACGGACTGCAAGAAGCACATCCGTGTGCACACGGGGGAGAAGCCCTATGCCTGCCTCAAGTGCGGCAAGCGCTTCAGCCAGTCCAGCCACCTCTACAAACACTCTAAGACCACCTGCCTTAGGTGGCAGAGCAGCAACCTGCCCAGCAGTTTGCTGTAACCTGCTGCCCCGGGTTCTGGAGGAGCCTCGCTGCCGGCGGGCTGGCGGACACCGGCGTGCCACGGTGCCACACACAAAGTCTTGGCTCTGCCATTGGGGATATCCGGTACCTACCTCGCAGGGTGTCGCCGCCGGGAGCCGCGCGGCGGGGATGGGGATGTGACCCCCACAGCGAAGCAGCCCCTTTGCAGGGCAGAGGGGTGACAGCATGGGGGTCTCCTGAAATAGCACGTTTTGAGAACAAGAAACTGACGTGCAAATTTCTTTTTTTTTTCTTTCTCTAAAGCATTTTGTAACAGTGAAAGCATTTAAACAGTTACTGTAACATGAGTCGCTGCATTATGTGAGGACAGTGGTGCAGACCACTTACCTTTAAAAGAGAAAAACAGCTTTGGCTGCACCTGTCTGATATAATGCTTTAAAATACGCTACTTATAACAATAGTTCTAGGATTATGAATGTATGTTTGGCTGTTTTGTAGTAAAGGACACTGTGTAATCAAGGTGCTTAAATTAAGTCCCAGACAAGTAACTTTTGGACTGCCAGGTGTACATGTAACTTTAATACAGCAAGATCTGGATGTTTGGCTGGTTTTTTTTTCTGTAGAAACAAGTATTAAGTGGTAAGTGAAGTACTGTATCTTGTTTGTGCTATTCCTAGCAGTATTTTAACCAGTTAGTATCTCCTATGTTACAATTCTATATACGCAGAAGTTTGAACAGAGCTTGTCTTTGTTGTTTTGAAGGAGAGGTAATTTGTGATGGCTTTTTTTGCCACGTAAGACAGTATCTTGCTGTTCCCAGTTGCCCACAGTTCATCTGGTCCCTGTTACGGTGTGAGCACGTTGTCTTTTTCTCTTATCTGCAGGCTTTACTTTCCTGCCCTGCACACTTGGTGACTTCCCTTCGCAGCTGTGGATCTGTCCTTGGGTCAAATCGCTCCTCAGTCAGGAGCAATCCTTTTTGCCATATTTCACAGAATCATAGAGTATGCTGAATTGGAAAGGAGCCATGAGGATCATTGTGTCCAGCTCCTGGCCTTGCAGAGGATACCCCAACAACCCCATCCTGTGCCTGAGAGCGATGTGCAAACACTTCTTTACCTCAGGCTGGCTGGGGGTTGTGACCCCATCCCTGGGGGGCTTGTTCAGTGCCAGACCACCCTCTGGGTGAAAAACCTTTTCCTGATAGCCAACCTAAACTTCCCCTGACTCAGCTCCAGCTGTTTTCTCAAGTCCTGTCACTGGTCACAAGAGTGCTTCTTGCACTTCTTGCTCCTGCCCTTCTGCTGCCCCTCAGGAGGATGGAAGCCCCCAGTGAGGTCTGACCTCAGTCTCCTCTTCTGCAGGCTGAGCAAACCAAGTGCCCTCAGCTGCTCCTTGCAAGGCTTCCTCTCCAGACCCCTCACCATCCTCATGGCCTCCTTTGGACATTCTCTAACAGCTTAATGTCTCTTACATGATTGCTCCCAGCTCTTGGGGTGAGGCCGCCCCAGTGCAGAGCAGAGTGGGACAATCCCCTCTCTAACCCTGCTGGTGACATGATGGGCCCTCCTGGCTGCCAGGTCACTGCTGGCTCATATTCTGTAAAATGTCGTTGTCAAATCCAGGCCTTCCACCTAAACTAGTGTCATAAAAGTACTTTTCCCCATACATTTAAAGAAAAGGTGACGTAAATTTAATTTTAAAAAATGGCACTCACTGTACACGTGTAGCAGAAATTCTACATTCTCCATGTGAGTCATGTAAATCTCTTTTTCATTTCCTCTTCTTTAATGCCACTGTAAGTTAACACTGCCTGCAGTCTCCTTTCTTCCTTGTCAAAGGTGCACATGACCTGGTGCTCAGCAATCTTAGGTTTTAAAATTTCAGAGCACTTCTGCTGATGATAAATGCTGCTCAGCCAAGCAGGGGCTGGGTCAGGGCTGCAGTGTGTCGTGCTCAGGTGAGGCAGAGGATTCCTTGCACCTGCCCTGTCAGCATGTCATTTGCACCTTGACCATCTGAGGAATGCAGAAACGCAGGAGATGGTTGGATTAATTCCTTTAAAATGTTAATATTTTGTTATAGGGTTTACTTAATGATCATATTTCTGGCTCTTCTTTTTTTTTAAGCATTAAAATAAGGTGGTTTTTTTAAAGCAGTGGAATATGCTGTGTTGTGTTTGAAATAATTTCAGTATTGGGGACTAACAGCATTGAGCTGCATAAACACTCTCCCAAACATCAATAAAATGCAGTATTTTGTACTTTAATATTTTTTTGTGTTGCTTTATTAAGTAACACTGTTTCATCTTCATTGCATTTCTAGTGTGTTGCTTTTTAAAAACAAGGCTTGGGGTTTTTTGCATTTTCTGTTTCCTGTAGCACATCCAAATTTGTTGAATTGTTACAATGTTTGGGAATAAAGCATCTCTTTGAGCAAGGAGACTAATTAGCAACTAATATGAGCAGATAAACACTAAGCTGGACTTTTGAACTGTTTTTATAAAAATTTTAATGTGGAATATCAGTGCAGGAGGACTTATGTATTCTTTCTGTGAGAAAAAGTTTGTCTGGAGCATTTTTGGAAGCAGCAGCTTTAAATTCCATTGGCAATTGATGTGCAGAGGGGCAGTTGCAGGCCCGGAGCCTGCAGCTGCCTCACGGCTTTCCGGGTCTTCCTGAATGAAGCAATAAATTCCTGGGAATAGCATAAATAAATACCTGGGACCTGAGCTGCCCGCTCTGCGTGAAGGGTGTCTCACCCCACAGCCTGGAGAGCTTATGCCACTGAATTCCGCTCAGAATTGAACTTTACAGGTGGGATCTTGCATGGAGGTGTTGGGGTGTCTGTTCCAAAACACCTGGAAATAAACCCTGCGTTTTTGTGTTGCTATGTCTGCCTGGCTTCACTGTTTGGTGCTCTTCACACCAGCCCGTACAGAAATACTTCTGATTGCAGAAGTGGTTGTAAAAACCTGACCTTGGTAATAATTACGTTCTTTGTAAGAGCTTACTTTTGTTAATGAAATACTATCTACACAGCACCTGTAACATTCGTGATCCATGGTCAGTGCTGCTCTCTGAATTCCTCGTGGGAGGATGTCGCAGGTGCAGGAGGTGCTTGTCTTGAAGGAGTTCTGAGATGGACGCCTGAGTCCAGTGCTCCAGTCCCTGCGGCAGCTGGTTCACCAGCTCACGTCTGTTTCGTGATGTACCTGGGGAATCTGACGCAGCTGCTCAGACGCCAGGTCGTTGTCAGTCACTGATCAGGGATCATCGGTCAGCATCCCTCAGCGTCACTGTAGCTTCACCAACAGCACAATCTTCAGTGCCGACACCAGGAAGTCCTGGAGACCAGTGAGCTCCCGCACGGGACTCATGTCCTGGGTGTTCACAGCAAAGTCAATCCTGATTTCCACTGGGCCCCAAGCCACTTGGGGTGCCCCAAGCACACTCCCTTCCTCCCCACCACCACGGCCACAAGTCTTTCCTACTCAGTCCAGGTTACAAACCTCCAGAACTACTTCTGACAGGTCAGCACAAGGCAATCAGCCATGCTCCCGAATCAGAACTTACTGATAAATGTGTCAGAATCCCACCGAGGTGTGATGCAGGGGAACTTCCAACAGCCATTGCTGCTATCAGAGAGTGCTTCACTTTGCATCCAAGAAATCCCAGCAGAGCCCAGCACAAGGGACACTTGCTCAGGGACAGGAAGAGGCACACAGAGTGTGCTGGGTGAGCTGTAACTCCTGTAACTCCAAGCATTCCCCCAACTCCTTTGTGCTGTGTTCTGGCTCCCTCCCCACACCACAGGGATTGTGGAGCTGCCAGCTGCTCACCCTGGGACCCTTCCCTCCTGCCCATTGCAACCTCCTCGCTCCCTCCCCTTGTGCTGCTGTCCCCAAAAAGCACTGGTTCCCTGTCTGTCCCCTGCCAGGGCAAAGGCACGGGGGAGAAGGCACGAGTGGCCGTGGGGCAACGGGGCTTTTCCTGGGGCAAAGGGATGGGAAAACCTGTACAAACCCACCTCGGCGGGGTGGATCAGCCCCTGGCACCACTGTCCAACCTGGGCATGCCAGAGGGGCTCCTGTGTCCTCCTGTGTGGGCCCAGACACCATGGAGCGGTGTGATGGGACTGGGAGGAAGAGGAAGGAGGAGGAGGAGGATGGCCAATGGAGAGCCACAGCTGAAAAGGAACCCGAGTCCAGGTGTGCTCTTCAGCATGTTCCCTGGCGTGAGGCCTGGGAGCACTCGGAGCTGGAAAGAGGCTGGTTTAAGACTGGTGAGAGTGACCTCCACATCACACTGTGGGGACACCCGTGGGGTGGCTGGGGTGGGTGGCACTGCATGGCTGTGACTGGTCCGTGACAGGGCTGTCCTGTCTGCTGCACAGTCTGATGGTGGGAGGGCACATGGGAAGGGGCCATGGCAAGGCCAGTGCGTACTGCTGGGGGCAGATCCACCCCCGTGACGGGCCAGCTGGACCCTAGGCTCGTCAAAGCTGTGGCTGCCCAAGCCCTGGAAGTGTCCAAGGCCACGTTGGACGGGGCTTGGAGCAACCTGGGAGAGTGGAAGGTGTCCCTGCCCATGGCAGGCGGGGTGGAATGAGATCATCTTTAAGGTCCCTTCCCACCCAACCCATTCCATGATTCTGTGATCCATGGCACAGAGAGATGGGCTCCAGGCTCCAGCCCCCATTTATGGAAGTGGGACAGCAGCTGCAGGATCCATAAGTCGCCAAAGCCCTTGAGATGTGCCCATCAGGCCTCTCCTGGCATCTGGAGGCTTGGACCCCGCTCAGGCTCTCCTGTGCACCAACACATCACTGCACATCTGAGAAAAACGAGGGCAGCTGCAGCCAGAACCTACGAAGGGGCAGCAGAACCTTCCAGTGAATTCCACCTTGCCATCCACTTTGGAGCCATGCGTGGAATAGGTTATGGATACAAAAGGCAGAGCTGGAGGTTCCTGGGGAGCTGCACAAGCCTGTTTTGTGCTTTTCTTCAGACACCTCAAGCAGAGGATCATGTGGTGGCACCGATTCAACAGGACCACTTAATGCGTGGGCTGGCAGCAGCTCCTGTGGCAGCAGCAGCCTGCATGGACAAAGCTGTTACCTCTCCTCCCGTCCTGGCTACAAGCCCAGGTAAGGCACTCCTGGCCTCTCACTGTGCCCAGGAGCCAGGTTTTGAGGACAGATGCTGCTGCAGCAGCTCCCTCATGGTGGTTCCAGCACGGCAAGCATTCCCCAAACCAGGGCCAACCCCTCTCCACGGGCTGCTGGCACCTGCAGTGTGCTCCCCACATGCCCTGTTCTCAAATAACATGAGCAGACACATTCGCTGCTGCTCTTTAATGGCTCCTGCCCACGCAGAGGGGAGGGGGCACAGGCTGGCCCTCGACGCGGCATCCGTCCCACGGCGCTGCTGGGGCAGGGTCTGGCCATCACAGCTTCAGCTCGTGGGGCATGGGCTCCCCTCGCAGCCCGGCCAGCAGGTTCTTGGCTGCCAGCACTGCCATGGTGTTCCTCGTGGCGTACGTGGCGCTCCCGATGTGCGGCAGGATCACTGCAGGGACAGGGAGGGACACTGCTCACCCCTCGCACCCCAGCAGCCCCTTTCAGGGCTGTCAGAGGTACAGTCTCTGTGTAGATGTTATTTGTGTATTAATAAATATGTAATGTTACTGTTATAAGTAATGTATTTAATAAGTACACGTGTATGAATTATGTCCTGCCTGGTCTTGTTTCAGAGCTCTCAAATCCCCAAGTCCTGCAAATATTTCCAGAAAGCCTACTTTTATCACTCCTCACACTGTCTACTTTGAGAGCCAATCCAAACAATAAGAAGTGAGTTTTAGCAAAAAGATAAAACAACAGCTACAGGTTTGTATTTCAGAAACAGACACTCAGTCACGGGCAATTCCAAATTTTCATGGACGTCCCTATGGTTTCTTTGTGGAACATACTTTTCCCACTCTGGAAACCCCCTCCCCATGGAGGGAGGACATCCTGCAAGATACCAGCCAAGCAACCTCCTTCCTAGCCATCCTTCCTCACCTGCATCATCCTCCTCTAGAGAAGACAGGTCTCAATCCTGGACCTGCACCTCCCCACCTGCCCAATGTCCCACCTTCCCAAAGCCTGGAACTGTCCAGGTAACGGGTTGCCAGCCCAGCAGCACTCAAGACCAAGACTCCTCCAGGCAAACTCAGCAGCCCACTTTTAGCCAGTGGGAAACTTTTCTAGCACAACATGTGCCCAGGAGTCCGCAGAATACCTGAGCTGGACAGGACCTGAGCTGGGAACTGGTTTCTCATTCATGCACCTGCTGATACTGCATCCTCCGCCAATTTCACACACCCAATGAAGAGCCATCACAAAGGTACTAAAACTGAGCTTATCCCAATGGCTTTCTGGAAAATTAAAACAGCTCCCACACTTGTTTGACATCACGTTGATGAGTGTTTAGCCCACAGCAGCTCCCTGCATTGTGCAGCAGCCCACCTAAACATACCTGACCTGCCTGTCCTTCTGTGCTCTGGAGCCCACTGGTAGCAGCGCACTGATGGGGACCAGGGGTCCCTGTCACCCCTGTCACTGGGCCCCCGAGGCAGCACCTGCAGGAGGAGGGCTCTGCCCACCCCCAGACACTTACCACAGTTCTTGAGGGAGAGCAGGGGGTGGTCGGGAGGCAGCGGCTCTGGTGTCGTGACGTCCAGGCCGGCGGCTGCGATCTGGCCGCTGGCCAAGGCATCGTACAGGTCCTCCTGGTTCACCACAGCCCCCCTGGCAAACGTGAGGGTGACAGGCTGGCGTCACTGCTGGGGGTCCCGCAGGCTCCCAGGGGCACAGAGGCACTGGGTCCCCAGGGCTGCCTAAGTAGAGGTCAGACCCTCTCTGGATGTGCCAGAACCTCCCAGCACAGGGAGCTGCTCCTGCTCCAGCTGCCCATGGTGGGGGGAGGAGCTGGGTGCTCCCTGAATAATTATCTTGCTTAGGCTCAATCGCAAGGGGCCTCGGGCAAATGTTCCCAGCAGCTGCCGCCATGAAGGCTGTATGCGCTGTCTGGACTCAGAGCCCAGCAGATCCCCTGACACTCACAGCCTGGAAGGGCGACAGCCGCTCTCCCAGGCACGGGACTGGGCTGCCAGTACCTGCTTGTGTTGACGAACACAGAAGTCTTCTTCATTCTGCTGAAGAAGTCCTTGTTGCACATCCCCTGGGTGGCTGGTGTCAGGGCACAAGTCACCACCACAAAGTCTGACTCCTCGGCCAGCCTGGTGAGTGGGACTGAGGGAAGAAACAGAAACATCCCACTGCAGCCAACACCTTCCCTCAGCAAAACTCCAGGGGCAGCTGCAGTCCCTCCTGTTCTCCCAGCAGGACACCTTGGTACTCATCCCGTGGGGACAGTCCACAAGACCCTCCCCTCCTCCTAAGAGCAGCTGTCACATTTTGCCCTTGTTCACTTCCTTGTGGAAATGAAACTGACAGAAAATCACCAATGCATGGACACAGGGAAGGGGAACCACGGCAGGATCAATTGCAGCCTACAGTTCTCACAGTGGTCTGATGACCCCCTGCATGTCCAGCCTTTGCCTGGCTCGGAGGAGGCAGGGTCCTCCCTGTCACCCCCCACTGCCTTGTGGGGCATGTCTGGGACACGGCATTCCCTCCCTTGCTGCCCCCTCACACTGGGTACACCCAGGAGCCCCCCAGATCCCCCAGCCTGTGCTGTCCCTCCACTGGCCCACCCTGCAGGTGACAACCCTGAGAGCAACACCTTCCTGGAGCCGTCCCAGCCATGGTGCTGCAAGACTAACGACCGACACCGCCCCTGCCCTGGTGCTGTCCTTACCGAACTCAGCCCCAAACTCCGCAGCACTCTCTGGTTTCGGGCCACTGCCAGTGTACAGAAACTTCCTGACCCCAAATGGCTTCAGGCGCCGGGCAACTGCCTGCCCTAGGAGCGAGGGAGAAGGGTGTTGGGCTGCTGTGGCTCCACGACACGTCGGGGGACCAGTACCCAAAGCCACTGAAGGGCTGCTGCAGTGAGATCACTCCTTCCTGGCTGCTCCCAGCCTGGACTGTGGGGTAGGGGTGGAGATGTTGTGCTTTGGAAAGGGGCCCGTGGACACTGAACCTGTGACTGCCCTTGGGAGCAAACTGGGGAGCAAGGACAGGAACAGCTGCCTGCTAGCAAAGTCCACAGCTGGATGGTGCCGAGTGCCGCGTGGACTTTGCCACTGCGCTTGTTTAACTGCAGGCCCGCTGGACATACAGGCTGCTGCAGGGATTGGAGGTGCTGGAAGCACATGAACACTCGAGGCTTTAAGGCTGAGGCTGGTGAGCCTGCTGGGAGAGGCTCTGCACAGCTCCCCTCGCTGTGCTCATGGGGTTTAACCAGGTAAGCACCAGGTCACCACCTTGGCTGAGTCCCAGAGTCCCAGAACAGTCCGGGTTGGAAAAGACTGCAAAGACCACCTCATTCCAACCCTCCCACCTCCAGCAGGGACACCTTCCAGTAGCCTTGGTTGTAGGTGAGGCTCCAAACCCACCCTGTCACCACTGGAGACACAGAAACCTGCTCTCTGAACTGCACTTACCTATCCTGCCCAGCCCGATGATGCCCACTGTGCTGTCGGACAGGCCGTATCCACACATCCATAGGGGCTTCCATGTTGTCCAGCCGCCACTGGCAGAGAGAGTGGGACAGGAACGGGTGTCATGGAAACCTGTTCAGAGCCCAGCCCAGGTGCTCGGTGCGAGCTGCATGAAGCTCTGGCCTCGGCCCCTCATCACCAGCCCATGTGGCACAGCTCTGGGGCCACCCACAGCGGGCACTCACCTCTTCACGTGCTCTGCTGCCTCCGGCAGCCGGCGGCATGCGGACAGCAGCAAGGCCACAGACAGCTCTGCGGTGGCGTCGGTCAGCACGTCGGGGGTGTACCCCACGCGGATCCCCCTGCCAGGCCAGACGGGGCTCTGGGGCAGCCTCGGGGTGCTCCCCTGGCATCTCCAGGCTGGCTGCCAGCACTGTGCCTGTCCCAGGTACCCAGGGACATCCTTTCGGCTCTCAACCCTCCTGCCACACCCTTTCCCCAGGTTGTCCTTGCCTCGCCCCAGCACCCAAATGCTCCTCCAGCCCTGGCGGGATTGGGGTGACCCCAGCCATGATCCGGCAGTAGAGGGGTGCAGGTAGCTGACCCCGTTCAGCCCCATGCCCTGTGAAAGCCCACCTGCCAAAAGGGACCAGCGGGATGTGGGGTGTTTTGGGGAAGGGGTGCAGAAGTAGGGGGACAGTGCAGGGGGGTGCAGAGCATGGGGAAGGGTACGAAACATGGGGGTGTCAGAGCAGGGGGAAGGTTGGAGCAGGAGGTATCAGAGCTAGGGGGTGTCAGAAGTGGCGGGGGACAGGGCAGGGGAGGAGAGAGGCAGCGTTACCGCTTCTTGATCTCGTCCAGGGCGAGGTGGTCGAAGCCCACGGACAAAGTGCTGATGACCTTCAGGCCGGGCCCTGTAAGACACGATCGGCGCTGCCGTGCCTGTCCCGGGGGCCCGGGGGAGGGGGGTGAGGAAGAAGGGGGTTCCGCACGCACCGGCCGCGTCCAGCACCTCGCGGTCGATGCGGTCGGAGAGGAGGCAGAGCAGCCCGCGGGTCCCCGCCACGCCCGCCAGCAGCTCGGCCCGCGGCACCGGCTCCCCCGGGTCCCCCCCCTCACGCCGG